>JASSKH010000008.1:3929184-4337868 GCA_031763025.1 Macrocystis pyrifera | reverse complement strand
TATGACCGAAACAACCAGATTTGGTACCACGGTACCGCAAGAGTTGTATACACCCAACTGAGCCCCAGTACGTGCTTGGGGAATTTTATCTCGGGCTAAGAGTGGGGCTTGGTCAGAGCGTGTGTTCGTACCCGCGATCGTACGTAAGGGTACTACTGCTGTGGTCGCGGGGAATGATGATGATTCGGATACGTATGTACGTGCCCTTCGAGTCTGCCCCCGGAGAGCTGAAAACTGCTGCCGTCGCCGCGAGCTGCCACTGCTGCCGCCACCGCTGCCGCCGCTGCTGCTGCTGCTGTTGCCGCAGTCAAACGTGCTATTTTCGAGGACATCGGTCTTTTTATTGAGGGGCGAAGGGTACTTTCGGCCTTGACCCTTTCAGAACTGCACTCCCGTTTTGGGGGGCAACACAAACGAGAACGGAATTTGACTGGTTTGTCCCCCTAGGGGGACTGCAGTTTGCCTTGGAAGGGTTAACGTACTGGTTTTAGTATAAGGGGCAAGGGTGGCAAGTCAAGGGGTCTCCTATAATTGGTCGTATGTGCGGCTGTGCTGCTGTGTTGTGGTTGACGAGTACCAACATTTGTGCGGGGGGGAGAACCTTTACTCCGCACAAGGGGGATGAATGATCGGCATTGCGTAGTGCTTATTATGGTATGTCGCCCTACGAGACGGGTACGTACGTAGTACCCCGGTTTTTTTGCTGTCTCTGGAAGCGGCCACGCACCGGGAAATAAATTAGCTCGTTGAAGCTGTCATCCATGTGCAAGTCCGCCTCACAAGCGGTTCTTAGTAGGATGTGGCTCACAGCCTTCATGCGACTCGCCGAAAACCTCACGGCGCCTCGCGCTCGATGCAAGCAATGTCTGCCTGGTCGTTGAAAACCGGAGGTGCCCCGTCCTGTGTCATTGTAGGGATGCGAGGGTCTATGGATGGTCATACGACTATACGGCCATGCATGATGTCGAGTACACCGCTCCCCCCCCCCCGACTACGGCCACAGGTTTGTGACATAAGTAAACACTCTACCGTGCGTGGCATGTGGCATGCCATGCCCCTCACACACACATGCTTTGGGCAGATAGGTCATCGATCCCCGTTGGTTCCAAGATCTAGATATTTCGCGGAAGATATGTTCCTGATCTGTGTGAGCTTCAAGTGGCTCATCACGCTGCCAGGAGTGAGAGTAATAGCCGTGTAGTCTGCAACCATCGGTAACGTACGTGGGGACATACAGCAGTAATCAGGACCAAATGTGCTAAATAAAAATACTGGAATACCTGGTGTATAGATTTTCATGTACATTATGCGGTCCTGAATTACTTTTATGGTCCCGCGTTATACCACAGCATCCCTATTACGGGGGACCGTAGAAAAAATAGGACCTACAGCAGTACACACAAACCTATATGTTTCCCTATTTTTACCGACAATGTTTGGTCCTATTTACTGTGGTCCCCCGCAATAGTGGGTTGGAGATCTGTATTATACAGATATATCCCTTTCCCTAGCTTAACAGCTGAAAGGTTCCCCCCCGTCTGCCACGAAATAAAAGTTGGGGTCAAACGCCAAACAAACGTACCCCTCCTGCCTACTACTACCATACATAGTGGCGTCGCTTTCACACATCTTGTTCTGACACAGATGGCAGCGATTCCCATTGATTGCACGGTATACAGGTATTTCAAAACAGATCACACAGATCTGATCCTCGATCTTGTATGATCTTCTAGCCCATACTCGTACGCTCTGCCGGGTTGGAGCCGTACATATTTCGCACGGTCTAGCACACAAGATTTCTGGGTTGGATCGGTGTACTACACAGATCAGATCATGCTATCCTTCCTCGCAGTGCAGAGTTGAAGAGCCGCCGGTCACAGTCACTAAATGAACGTTGCGGTCAAACGTCAAGCGCCCCCCACACCCCCAACCAAGAAATAGGAGTGAAAACGTATTTGCATGGCCCAATGGACTTCGTGAAAACGCTGAAAATGCGCTTTCGTGTATGTAGGGGACCTGGACCTGCCAGAAAGAAGAAAGAGGTACACCAGTAGCCGGGAGGAGGAAGAAGTAGCACAGGTGTGCCCGTGTGGCAAAGCAATAGAGAGTAGAACTCATATATAGTAGGAGAATGTGAAATATACAAGACAGAACGGGATGTGTTAGAAGGGGAGATGAGGGAAATAGACGAATGTGACATGGGGGAGTTTAGTAAAATGAATAGCAGCGAGGGGGGGGGGGGAATAGAGATAAGGGGAGGGGGTGGGGGGGGGGAGGGAAAAACGATCGCTATCTATCTTAGGAGATAGATGGTGGCCACAGGAGGCCAAAACAGGAAGGGGATAAGAGTAGCAAAAAGTTTCTATGTGATATATGGAAACAACGTAATGAGCGCCCAATTGTTAGAGGTGTCTCTGTTAGGAGTAGGAACGGTGCTCCGTCTCGAAAGGGATGCGTGGTCAATGGTCAAATGACTAAGGCAAGCAACAAATGAGTACGCCCCCCCCCCCCCCCCCCCCCCCCCGCCAGGCCACACCGGAAATTAAACTAACTCATTGAAGCTGTCATCCATATGCAAGTCCGCCTCACAAGCGGTTCTTAGTAGGATGCAGCTCACCCTTCATGCGACTCTCCGGACACCTCACGTTTCGCTTCGCGCTTGGTGCAAGCAATGTCTGCCTGGTCGGCGAAAACCCGACGTGCTCCGTCCCGGCATTGTAGGGATGCGAGTAGGGTCTATGGTCATACGACTACGGCCATGCATGAGATAGATCGAGTACATCTCTCCTATCGAGTACACCGCCCCCCCCCCCCCCCCCCCCCCCCTACCCCCCCCCCCCCCCCCCCCCCCACCCCCCCCTACCCCGGCATAGCATGGCTTTCATACATACATCGGAACAGACCAATCAGCGATCCCCCCCCCCCCCGCCACCGTAGCATGGCTTTCATACATACATCGGAACAGACCAATCAGCGATCCCCCCCACTTGACCCTTTTAGAAGTGCAGTCCCGTTTAGGGGACAATCCACTCCAGTTCTAAGCAGTGTGCCCCCGATACGGGACTGCGGTCCTGAGAGGGTTGATGACCTACATTCTGTCAGTCAGATCAGTGCAGATAGATAGATAGATAGATATATACAGTAGATAGATAGATAGATCCCTGTAATCCGTGTATGATTTAACATAGCGCATGCATGCTCTGCCGGCTGTGGGAGCCATATGATATATATATATATGTATATATATATGCACGAACTACAGTATACTGGACACAGCACATTTTTCTTGGGTTGGGCCTGTAGGCCACAGATCCACAAAAATATAATAGATAGATACGATAACGGCAGGAAATTAATAAGGGAATACCCTGGTACATAATATTGTCTACGTAGTAATATTAATAGTAGATAGATAGATAGATCTTGATCTGTTCCAAATAAATGTTGCGCGAGTCTTTTTTGTTTCTTCACCAGGTCCTACATTACCTCTCCAGAATTGCTACTTATGACATACTTGAAGAGTATACTTAGAGTGAGTGAGTGGTTTTCTCCAAGACGGGAGTGCAGGCGGTCCTAAAATAATTGAAACTACATGCCAGAGGTGTGGACGGAGGGGGTTTCAACACAGAAAATTGAATTTCTAAAGTAGATAAGAGATGGAAGAGAAAAAAAGCTGCGGCAATGATGCGGTGTACCCCAGCTGACATTGGAGAACAACTATTATTTAACGTTATGAGCCTGCTTGAAAGTCATCCAATAAACAGTGCGCACAGCAGTATGTGTTGTGCGTCAATAATCCCAAAAAAACGACGCGATAACAATAAGGAAACGACATACCAGGTATCCCAGACCGATTGACTCGCCGATTGACGCGCACAACAAACCAGTAAGTCTCGGTTGTATCCGGCCGGCTCCGACGAGCGAACATCGCGCGACGATGTCCTCTTTTTTTGTGTTTTTGTGTCAAAAATTTATTATTATTAGGCTTCTCTCGATTTAAGTTACACAATCTTATTATGAGGACTCTCTTTTCTTGTAGCAGTACCAGTACCAACCGAGCTACATACATACGCGCTGGAAATAAATGAACACCTCTTGCTGTATGTAGCAGTATAATAAATAGCGACACACCTGGTATGAATGACCTCTAAAAAATTAGCAATGCGTCGTGAACACCATGTTTTTCAAATCTCATTCATTTGGGCTACGTACGAGGGTTCTTCTCGGCTTAGAGGGTACAAGGTAGGTACGTACGCACAAAACCCAGACACGCCCCGCCGCTTTCCTGTTCGCTCGTCCTTGCGAACAGAGAGGGCCACGCATTCATGTGAATCATCGCGGCAGGCCCGCGAAGAGTCTTATCGACAGATAAGATACTACACAAGAAACCTGCATAACAACCTTTTACGAGTACGACAAAAACATACTGGATGCTTCGCTGCATTTTTTTTGCCGTGGCATGGCCCCAAACCATTCCAGACGAATGACAGATTTCCAGAAATTTCCCCGAATCCTCTGAACTATCCAAAGAAAAAAAAAAAAAGTTTTGCAGGAAGTTTCTCCGAATCTTCCAATCAATGGGGGGGGGAGGGGGGGGGGGCTCTCTCCATAGACTACTCAACATACAGGTCGAAACAACTCACACCTATTATACCTCCGACACAGCAGCGATGACAAGAGGAGGCACTCACATCCTACTGCTTACTTGCCGCATTTTCGTCGTGAATCGCGTGTGGGTCACATGCCCGCCACCACCTCAACCACCTCCCAGAACTGCACCTACGCTTTTTTTCAGGACAATTTTCGGGACTGGCTACTGGGAATAAGACAGGGAAATTCCTCAAGCGGGAAACGCGGACACAGCTCCCCCCTCCCCCCCCCCCCCCCCCCTCGCCATCCCTCAAAACTGAGAAAAGGCCACTATGTGTAGCCGCAGCATAAGTAATCCATGGGTGGGGGGGGGGGGGGGGGGGGGGGACACAAGGTGACACAACACGTCTGTCGGTGAACAAACGGGGTCGGTTATTGGCAAGCAAGCCAAGCTCCGTGTCCCGCAGACGCCCCACCGTTTTCTCTCCGCGAATATGTTCGGAGACCAGGTGATCGACGGGCCTTCCTGCACTAACACTAGCATGCCAAGGCAAAAAGAGGCCTTGACGCGGTTAGAACCCGTGACTGACGGGCCCTCCTACACTAAAAATAGCATATTAAGGCAAAAAAACAGGCCTCGACGCGGATTGACCTTTTACTGACGGGTCCTCCCACACTAAAACTAGGACGACGAGGCAAAAAACAAGCTTTGACGCGGTTCGAGCCCTTGACATTACGGGCCCTCTGACACCAAAACCAGTACAAGAAGGCAAAGGAGGCCTTGACGCGGTTTGACCGCGTGACTGGCGGTCCCTCCAACAATAAAACTAGTATGTCAAGGCAAAAAGAGGCCTTGACGCGGTTTGACCCCTTGACTGACGGGTCCTCCTGCACAAAAATCAGTATAAACTAGTATAGTAGGACTCCCTCCACACCTTCAAGGAGGGTTCTATCAGGTACCGCCGTGGGTCGCGGTTTGACCTCGTGATTGACCGCCCCCTACGCTAAGACTAGTGTACTCAGGCCAAAACGGCCTGGTCTCCTATGTAGCATGCTTTGCCTCTCGGCCGCGCGTGGGCAGGGTGCGAGCGCAACAAAAATGAATACAACAAAAGGGACACAACAAAGACAAACACAAAACATGATACAATTTTAGAAACAAAAATACACACAACAAAACACGAAAGAAAAATGAATCAAAATGTAACGAACCGAACCATGATGCAACGAACCGACCCGAAAACATTTGCACCGCACCGAAACAAATTGAATCGAAACCAAAAAAAGGTACTGCAATAATAACAATGATGAATGGGGACGAGGGCGAAATAGAAGGTACTACGTACGCTATAACGTAAACACAACGGAACGCAACTTCTGTAGATACGCAGTGTTTCATCCGCTTCTTGCTCCAGCCTCTATGCACGGCTGTGCGCACGAAAAGAGCAGAGCCCACGCCCGTCTATAGGCTACGACACGAGCAAAACCCGTTCACCAACACTCTTAGGACGAGAAGAGGAACCATGAGGAACTAAGGCAACCATTCACGACAAAATATGAAAGGGTTCCCATGACAACAGACATAGCATGATCACCATGGCAAGGACAGCAATGATCTCACAGTGACCTGACACAACAGGTGGCAAGGACAGCAATGATCTCACCGTGACACGCATCACATGATCAAGGCACACCAACCAATAACACAAGACGTTTGAGGATGGAGCCACAGTGAGACCCAGAGCAAAGACCCCTGGGGGGAGTGGGGCTATCGGGTGGAAAGAGCTATCAACGCTAGCGTGTGCGAAAGGCCGAACATCTGCTCCAATGTTTGAAAAGTACGAGGCAGACCCCGGAGCACCCTCAACACTTCCCACCCCAACATCGCCTAATCTATTCCTACAACGCCATTCCCTAACCCCCCCCCTCCCCTCCAATGCCTTAACCCAATCCAACTATCCTCCATCGTCTTACTTCCGACACCAAGGTCACCATTCACTCTCCGAATCTACCATCCCAACCTCGTCAAATATCTTGCCACACGACACATCGCCTAATCTATGATACCGTCACCCCCCAGCTGCGGAAATCGGAGCACTCATCACCCGTCCAATCAAACGCGGCCAGTCAAACGCCGTCCAATCAAAACGCCGCCCCTTCAAACGCCGTGCGTTGTCCGTGGGTCGGTTGGTCGATCTGTCGGTTCTTGAGTTGAGGGTGGCGGTCGAAAAGTAACTAAAAGCCTGCCCGTTTTGCCTTTGCACTACCAGCACTACCGCAGGAGTACCGTACCGCAACATGGCGTGGTATATATATCGCACCACAGAAACACACGGAATATACCATACAATAGCAGCATACGGTATACCACCGTACTTCAACACATGGCCTCAACATGTGGTATACCGTCACGCAAAAGCATGCGGTATACCACGTACACCCAAGAGCATCAAGCTATACCGCACCGTGACAAGCGACGGGCTTTGCCGTATGTTCCATTTTTTTTGCGGCTTTTTCAAGTGTTGGGACCAATCGGCTTGCTCAAGTTTAAAAGCTTAAGGGCAGGGCGTGCAGTCTGAGCAAGACCCAAACCACGGCATCTTTGCCCGAGTCCGAAGTCTGCTTGTGTTGCGGCAAAAAAGAAGAGACGTTGCGGACGGCGGGAGATTGTGGCAGCGTAGACCGGGGGGGGGGGGGGGGGGGGGGGGGGGACGGGGGGGAGGGGTGCAGAGACGACAAAAAAAAAGGATCAGAACATGGCAATGACATGGTATCTGGTAAGATACACCAAGTACTTTTGGTCGAAAGTTTTTGGTCATCATAACAATACGCCATTGATCACTAACCGTGGGGACCCTGATCTCACTGAAGAAGGCACTCAACTCTGACGTCACCGAAGAAGGCACTCACCTCTGTATAGTTCACACATTGGACAGATAATCGAGTACCACTTCGATCTAGACCTTACAAGGCAGACGCGATGCACGTATGATAGTACCAAGCACTTTCACCCGGCGGAAGAAGAGGTGCAAGTATGTATGGTACGTATTCGGGGGTCCATAGTTAATAGGACCTACGATATACATAAAAACCTACATATTTACTATTTTTACAAACAAATTTTGGTCCCGTTAACTATGGACCCCCGTAATAATATTAATACATGCTGTTACACAAGCCTACACATTTTTTCTTGTCAACGTTTTGGCACGTAAAGCTTGTTTTTTTTCGGTTTTCCATGAATTTTACAACTACATACTTTCTCAAGTACAGCAGTAGTAAACTCGCACTTGATGTGGTATGTACTCCACACGTTTATTTTCCAGTGCAAGTCATTTTGACCTTGATAGGACCGCAGTCCCGTTTGGGGATAAACCACTCTAATTCTAAGTAGTTAGTGCCGCAAACGAGACTGCATTCCTAAAAGGCGCGGTCGTACAGATCATGCCCCATACCTGGTACCATGCGAGAGAACCACAATACCAACTTCAGCAATCATCACGCGTTATATTAGCCAGGATGCTCTCTGTGTACGCGCTGCACACGAGCTCGTTACACACGGTATTTATAGACAAGACAACTCACAGTTGCAGTGCGTCGGGTCACCGTCTGCGGCTTCACAAGTGGGGTCGCAGACGATGACCTTCCCACCGTTGTCGTAGTTGGCGAGGGCTTCCTTCTGGGCCGCCGATATATCCGCGCAAATCGCCTCCTCTTCGGTCGAGCACGACCCCCGCCGCCGCCTCCGCTACCATTACCGCTTCCATCGCCGTTTTCATCACGGTTCGATCCCGATCCGCCTCCCGAGCCACTCCCACCGCCTCCCCCTCGCCTTCGCCTTCTCCCTCTCCTGTGCCGATTTGGTCATCATTACCCCCTTCGCCGTTGTCACCGCCGCTGCCAGTCTTGGGGATGTCGACAACGCGGCATTCCACCTGGGTGGAGTTCGTAAAGAATAAATAGCGTTCCGGCGGAAAATCAACAAAAAAAAAGAAGAGTGGATTTGACCGGGTTAGTTGTACAGCCCATGGCTTAGTGTTTTCTGGATCAACTCGTTGCGTATGTTGAGCACACTATTGGTGACGAATACTAAAGCCCTGACCGTACCATGATAGTGTTTCCGGTATAAAATGTGACGGAAAAAATATATAATCGCAAACCACTACTACAACCACTACTACTACTACTGCTACTACGATCAATACAACCGCCACTACTACTAGTACTACTACTACTAACAGCATCAACAATCAACAGTGACTAACCTCGAGGCCGAAAGCGCCGCAACCTTCCAGTTCGGCGTCCACGAAGCACTCCGAATCGCACACGAGCTCTAGCCCGTCGTTCTCCATCGCGACCAGGTCCTCCGTCGTCAGCACCTTATCCGCAGCATCGCACGCCGTACACACAATCTCCACAGGGGCGGGGGGGTCCCTTATTCACCACTTCAGGAGAAGGTGTGCCGGGGGTCCTCTCCACGATAACGGGGGCAGGAGTGGGGGCCCTCACTGGGGCAGGGGTGGGGGCAGGGGTGGGGGCCCTCACGGGGGCAGGGGTGGGGGCCCTCACGGGGGCAGGGGTGGGGGCCCTCACGGGGGCAGGGGTGGGGGCCCTCACGGGGGCAGGGGTGGGGGCCCTCACAGGGGCAGGGGTAGGGGCAGCGGCAGGGGCTTCCGTTTTCTTGTCCTGGGGGGGTTGGGTTTCGGGGATCCCGTCCCCCTGTGTTGGGCTACCCTCCGGGTCCGCGTCGAATTCGGGGGTCCCATCGCCGTTGTAGCAGGCTTTGCACACCAGGGGGAGGCCGAACATGCCGCACCCGCCACGGGGGTCGTCAAGCACGTCAGGTCGCAGCAGAGGTACTACGGAGGGGGGGCAGGGTGGGAGCGGGGGGGGGGGGGGGGGGGGGGGGGAGGCGAGGTAAGAAGGAGATAGCCATACTGAAAAAAAAAAGGTTTGAGCTGTACTGCTGTGAGAGCGGCGAGTTAAAAAAAACCGGAAAAAAAGCTGAAAATTGGTGTTCGCAGGCATATCTCGTGACACGGAGTTCAGGTTTTTAGTTGTGTTCGCAACAAGTAGCGTAAAATTACGGAAAACTAAAAAGCTTGGCGGTCAGGTATTTGGGATGGGATGAAATTTTGTGTGGTAATTACTCAATACTACTAATAATCTGGTGCTTCGTATGGTAACGGTACCAGGGTATGGTGTATGGCTCTTGGCAATCAGGAACCGTTCTCGGCGATGGTAAATGATCCCACACTAAATTCTATGTAGGTTTTCACCCAAAACGGAGGTGGACGTCTAAACTTATGCAAGGGAAAATACCCCTTTTAGAGCTGCAGTCCGTGTCGGGAACAAACCGGTCAATTTCGAAGTAATTTGTCCCCATGTCGGGACTGCAGTCCTACTGTAAAAGGTTAAAACAGCTCATATCTCGGACAAGATCATCGGCTTCCTTCCGCTTGATCATCTAAATCTTTCAGGGCAGAAAACGTCCTGATCTATCTATCTAAAGGCTCGTATAGAACGCAGTACGCGACATGCGTCAAGAATTAGGCAAGTTGAAGGCTGAACTTCGTGTTCACAGAAGAATTTACAGCTATCAATACTCGCATTACGGGCGACTATAATACGCAAAATATTACCAAAATCCTGTTATTAATAGTAAGAATACGTGAATATATAGGTTTTTGTTTATCGCGTAGGGTCTATTTACTATGGTCCCTGGTAAAAATAATCATTTGTGCCCAACGAGGAGGCCAATCTACATCTTACAACAACAAAAAAAAAAAAGCCTTTATTAATAGGACTACTGACTTGTGGTCTCGTTTTTAGGACAAGAGTACTTGGACTTTGAGTGGTTTCTAGCTCAAAACGGGACTGCAGCACTACTAACAATGAAAGGTTTACGCAGCCCGTGCTCGAATACGATACGATATCCAACACTGCTGGTACAACAATAGACTACCCGTCTGTCTCAAAATATAACAACCGTTTTGATTGTATATTTATACAGAGGCGGTGCCTCTATTTCGGGACAGAGAGCGGTATGAATAACAGCATCCATTGGGGTAGTTGTAGGTAAGTGACCGGCCTGTTTCCTTCTTGTTTTTTGGCTCACAAATGATGTGTACAACAGCAGTAGCAACGCGTGGGTGACCGACGTAAGACGCAGCTAGCAAGTCAAAGTCGAGCATCGATTGCTCTCGAACGATCGGGAGAACTAACGGCTGATCGATTTTTTGGTTGTTATCAACAAACAAACAAAAACACATAAAACCCCTGGTGCCTACCAAGTTCATGTACTATCAACACGAGTTCACCACAGCTGCAGCGTACATATATTAGCACGTTTTGATGGGAAGGATCTCACAGCAGGATCACAACCCACAAGCAGCTTGGAACGGCTTTCGAGGAAATTCTCGATCTCACCACCGCGCGGCACAGCCGTCACAGCCGTGTCAAGTCTTTCTGAGCTTCTGCGTGCACTCCGCTGTCCAGCACAGCAGGCTGCAGAGTAGTGCTTATTGTGTGCTCTGTGTGCTCACGCGTTGGTTGCGCACGGTGTATTTGCGTGCTTTTGCTGCGATGTCTGCACTCTTCTGCGGTGTGTGTGCCGATCTTGTGTATGCGTCTAAAATCATTTAAAACTTGAAACATGCCAGGTACCTCGTACCTTGTACTTCATTGTGACCTCCACGCACATGTGTATATGGGTTGCAGTGGGCGCCGGTGTTAAGAAACGTCAGCTTGGTGTCCAGCCTTTTTTTTCCGACCTTGATGTAACTGCCATGTATAGATAGGATTTAGAGATGTTGGGCTGTGTTTCTTACCCCAATTTTCTCACTGTTCGCGCCGTTCTGAGCCTATAATGTTTCTAAACTGCGGGCGTGTATGTGTGTGTTCTTCTGTCCATGAATAAGACGTACGCGAGATGTGGGAAGTGGGGAGCAGAATCGCCGGGAACCTGAGATATGGAGAGATTCGATTCCAGTCAAGTGCGATCTGCTGATCGGCTCGATCGACGAATCACGTAAAAACGGATCATATCATACGAAAAATTACAATCCAATTCGAGTTTGTAGTTGCGCAAGTACATCGTAAAGTGGCTTGTTGATGGAAAATGTTCAGTGAAGTAAACAATGTAAAATCAAAGTTGAGCTTTGGCTTGTCTTTGGCCGTCTGGTCCGATCCCGAACCAATCAGACCGGGGGGGGGGGGGGGGGGGGGGGGGGGCGACCACGCGCGGCGACTCGCGGCTTCGCCGCCAGGTTGCCGCTTTGCCGCAATGGCAGCAGTACCCTGTATCCTGATCCTGATGTATCATGCACCAGTGCAACTATCATACGCCCAACAAGCAACGCAACGTGACCGGAAAACGAGTTTGATTCCGGGAATATAAATCAGTCAATGGATTGTAGAACGCATTATTCAAGCGGAAGCTGACGGACAATAACATAACAAAAAAAAAATGTGACCGCCATTTCATATATTAAAAAAATATATATATATATATATATATACGAGTATATGTTCTGCTGTGTGCTATATGATGCAGGGCAGGGCCATTATCAGCTGGAAATAAGGGAAGAAGTGGAATATTGGAAATGTACAGAAGTAGGCCGTCGCCCCCGTGACCCCTTTCTTTGTCGTTGAACTGTGCATGTGTGAGGAGACAGGAGGGCAGGAGAGGGGTATCGTGTTGCACAACAAGTACAGCAGCAGTAGCAGCTGCATACCAGACTGCAGTACGTACGCAATTAAAGTTCTGCAAAATGAATGATCAAAATTCAGAATCTATATACTGGTCGTTCGTACTGCTCCTACTGCTGTTGTGTGTACGAGTAGGTGGTGCCAAGAACAACACCGGCGGCAAATATAAGGATCGCATGGGTATCAATATGAAACCAAAACGGTCATTAAAATTTCGGCCATCGGCACTGCACACAAATAAAAGTACCCACGGAGGGCTCGTGATCTTTGATCTGTGATACGAGGCCATCAATCTGTGTGCCCATTTCGCATCGATGGGTCAACGAGTACAACAGCAACAACAACGCGTACGCTTTGTGGCTACTCGCAGTCTATCGTGTGATTTGCCTTTCCAGCAATCCAGTCAGTCAGCACGTTAGCGCTACCGGCTCTATTTATTGCCGCTTCATCGCCTACGTACCAGTACTTACTGCTGTTGCTGTTGTACCTCTTCAGTCTTCTTGTGATGTAGTCCAGCAGTGAGCAGTGAGTGGTTGACAAAAGCGTCGTTCTGGATACACTTTCTGGCTTTCTTTGACGGAAGATGCACGGTCGTACGAGTACGTATATACTTACTGCACACATGATCTCAACACATCAAATATCAAAACATCGACTCCTGGCGTATCTGTACATAGTCAGTAGTATAAATATCAAATATGTCAGAGAAAAAATACACACGCCCGGATTTGCGATTACTATTCAGATAACTCTCTGTCTGAGAGCAGTCTGATGATAGTAAGATTTGTATAATAGTGCTGTACGAGGTATCTCGCGAGGATAAGGAATCAGGACGGACACTGGGTGTACTATTTACTATTGAGAAGCTGGGTACGTAGAAAGAACGATACAATGCAGACACAACACACTCGAAATGAACCGGTCCTGGGCCGATGCCCGCTGGCATCGGGCAAGGCAATGAGCCTAATACTGTACCCTGACCTCGTCGTTTTGCTCATCACTCGTACGACAACAGCAGTATGAAGCAAAATCGGAACGGACACTATTATTAATATTAACAACAGCAGTTGTGCTGGATGCAGACGGGTATACAACATACAGGCGTATTACGCAGCTTGCAAAGTCGAGTATCAACTATTTAATCAGTCGAACTCACAGCCGACGTGTTTCAAAATTATAAAATATACAGCAGTTATTATTATTATTATAGAAAAACGGATAATCCCCCTTTTTAGTACTGCTGCGGTCCCGTTTTTGGGACAAACCACTAAAAAAATTCAGGTAGTTTGTCTCCAAAACGGGACTGCAGAATTACAAGGGAAACACACACACAAATGATACCACGTACTGCTTCAAAGTAGTTAAGCACACGCACGCTCTGACGATTTTCCAAGCTGACATCTTCTCGACTACTACAGGTACAGGGGGAGTGCAAAAATAAAGGCGGCGCGTCTATGGACGGATGGCTCTGGACCACATCTTCCCAAGATCCCAATTTTTGTTGGGTGCCCCTCCCCCCCCCCGCCATCTGAAGATTTTTGGATAAAATCGCTCTGAAGTTCATTCAACAAGGGTGTGTGTGTTGATCTTATCACTATTAATAGTGTGGTACGGTATTGTTACGAGGGACCATGGTAATCAGGACCTATATTATATCGCATGAACAAGGAAAATACCAGTATACCATACCGTAGTATAGTATTTTTACTGAGAATGTTTGGTCCTGATTGCTCAGTTTATCGTAAACACCATTGCCGCCGTCGTGCTGCTGCGCAGCGCGTACGAGTAAAACAAACAACGAAAGGCACGGAGCACTCTCAGCGCTTTTATCTGTACGAAGTAAAATTGACCGCGTACGAAGCGAGGTTGTGACGAGGTCAACCTGCAACCTTTAGTTTTGCTGTGTCAAAAAAACTGTGCGGAGAATAATTAAAAAACAACGAATACGTACGGCAGCATCGTACACCACCACGAAAAAGGAGAAACAAAAAGTAGGACCAACTTTACTGCTGTTTCTTATGCGCGGTTCGTTTTCAGTCTATAAAGATCTTCAGAGGCCTGGCCTGCCGCCCATGGTGTTATTTGCTGATGGCGTGATTGGTATAGCAAGCAGATACGCAAAACATCAGTAGGCACAGCAAAACATATGATAGGAGATAGGACAGCATGACTAGGAGAGCGCATGGAAACGCGAGCGACATGATACGACGCATCAAGTCATCCGCATCGATCGGGTATATCGGACGGACTAGATCGCATGAACTGCTGCTGTGACCGCGTCTTTCGTGATGAAGAGGGAACACTTGTGCGAGGCCCTACGGCCGCTACTGTACGTGCTACTCGTACGCACCATTACATACTACTGCTGTTGTGTAGATCAGTTCACCATGTATGGCACAACAGCAGTTGGTCAGATCTCTCAAAATACCTCGTACATCGCTTTCATCTTTCATCTCTCTCAATCTTACACCAAACTGGATGAAAAGCCAACCACGCGTTCCTTCCCGCGATTGGAGTGGGGATCGATCTCGCCACGGGAGGGCGACACGAGCTGCGTGCCTATATGGACTCGTCCCGTGACACAAAGTAAGCGGCTCAGTACCGCCCGCACGAGATTGACACTTCCAAAATCAAAATTGCAATATAAAAATTCCATGGTACACCCACACATACTGGTGTGCCTCCAGTCTGAATAAAGAGACGCCCGCCCCGTACTTGAGAGTTTTTATCGTATGTCTGATCATCATCATCAGCATCATCAGATCGTCGCAGAGCTACAGCAGTAGCTCTCTACTCGTGCATCCACCTTCTCTTCCCGACGAACAAAAGGGGTTCAATCCACCTACCTTGCCGTTGTTGGCGAGCGCTTCCAAGTTCTCCCCTTTCACTTGCGCACAAGGCTCGCACTCCGGGTGAGGCGTTGCGACGGCGGCGCCCACAAGCGCAGCCACAGCCACCATCGAGAGCATGGCAAACTTCGGCATAGTTGTGTCCGTGCGCTCGTATCTCTCTCTCTAAAGCCTCTCCTGTGTACTAGAGGGAGGACAGAAAGGAGATTGCCCAAGCTCTTGAACCTACGGAGTGGGAGAGAGGTGGGGGAGCTGGTGTGGTATGTTTGCTGGAAGTAATTACACTGGTGCTGTGCTCTGCTGCGTGCTGTGGTATCTCACGCTAACGAGCGATCATTACATCAACGGTTCGCTGGGGCTTTTGTGCTCCGTTTGGCAATGGTTGACTGCCGATTTTCAGAACTTTAAATATCTTGGCCAATCACAGATCTGGATCCCTCAACTCGGCGCTCTATTCTTGGCTGGCTTTTTCTTAGCAATTTCCAGATTCGATGGCTCTTCCAAAATCATGATTGGCCGTGTCGCTAAAAATACAAAAATGTCAAAAATCGAGTAAAATCAGGGAAAATTCATCGATTTGTGGTGAATTTAGTCTGCGTTTCGAGAAAAAAATCTAACAAACGCCCCGCCAACATGTTTCCTTCTCTTTTTCGGATTTTTCTCCCATTTCGACACTATTTGCCAAATCTGTACAACAGACAGAAAAGTCTCTAAAACAGTGACGAGGTGGTACAAGATACCATACTGATACGAGGAAGGGGAGGAGCAGTAAGTAGACTACCAGGTATATACCCGGAACCAGTTATTTAGAAGCATGCCCCCTGTGATTCTGTTGCAGTTAGTTGTTGTTTTTCTGCTGCTGCTGTGAGAAGCGTATACCAGTAGTCTAGAAGGAAACCTGCTTTTCGCTGCAGCATGCTGCTTCCGCAGCAGTTTGTTGATGATGATTTGGGACTTGTGAGAGATACACAACAATGTTTGCCTCTTTCCCAGGGTACTCTACTCTGCCAACTCAGAGATACGCAACGTTGCCTCTTTCCGATGGTCTCTCTTCCACTCCTCCCCAGCTGCTCTCCTCTGCCAACTCTGCAGCAAATACTCCGGGGTCCTGGGGCGGAGGGGCGCGTTTTGAGGGAAATGTTGTCACACGAGTCTGCTGCTTGCTGCGGCTGTTGTTGCCATTGCTGTATTGTGTTGTGTGTTGTGTACTGTGTGTTGTGCTGCTGTTGTGCTGGCTGCTGGTATCCGGTACGTAATGCATCCAAAGTGTTGGTGTACTAAAAATGTATTCCATCCAAGATACATTGAATTTTATAGTGGCTCTATGTCAGTCCGCCAAAAAAGCAACACAAGTCTCGATGCATGTAGAATACGAGATGTGTCATGTTAATATGCGTTGTTCTCGTGAAACAAAATCACAAGTCCCCGGTCACGTGCTCCATTGAGTGGGACACCACCACACCAGCAGTACACTGGTACAGCAGTTTAGATCTACGCTTCGTAAGAAGCTACTGCTACACGATGTATTACTGCTGTAGCATACGTATATTTATGGTCAATCTGTGTCCGACATCATAAAACATAGAAGTTTTTTTTTTTTTAAACGTGAAAATTGAGTTTTCAAAAATTCGAAACTGCAAATTCCCAGCGGGTCCATACGGATTTTATCCGTGCACGTTGTTTGTTGTCGTTGTCTTTTTTTTAAATCGCCTCCCAACGAACAAAAAATAGGAACAAATTTGAAATGTGAAATGTACCCTACTTTCGTCCGTGTCAGTGTGTAATATGATATCGTTGTACGTACGTACCAGAGTAGTACTGAGTATATAATGCAAGGCGCTTCGCTCCGCGGGCGGCCTTCGCCTCCCGCTACGCTCGCTCAGTCAGGAAGGAAACATCAAATTATGCGAAGAGGACAGAGGTCCATGATTTAATATAGTTTTTTTTATGGCCCCTCCCTGTAGTTAGCTGTAAACTGGCGACTTGATAATGCCAAGAGTCCCGCCGCCATGCTTCAGGAGGGAAAACAGCTCGGACGCCACATATGCTTCGCGTCGCGGGCGATTTTCCGCTACGCTCGCTCACACGTCGTACATACGTACATACCCCAGGTAGGGTACTTACTTTCTTCTTTCGATATGCTCTGTGTATGTGTACTCGTCGTATGTACGAAAGATAAAGCACAGAACGGCACAGCAACACAGCAAAAACAATAAAATGAAACCGAAAATTTTTTAAAGAAATATAATCCCCGTCCCCTTTCGTGTCATAATTTACTACCTGAGTGGAACACCTTACATCAGTCAAAAAAAGAAAAAAAAAAAAAAAAAATGAAAAAAAAGAAAAAATCTTACAGCAGAGCTTCTCTCTCAGCCTCGTACGCCGCCCGCCCCTCTCGCGACCATCTCGCCACCGATTCAGTCCGGATAAAGCTTCCCTCCCTCTCTTCCACAGTGAGCCCCGTCGCCCGCCTCGCGTGAAGCCCGGTGCTCACCGTGGACCTCGACGCAAGCTCGACAATGTTGGTGCTCATTCGGGGTACCTCCCTCTTGTGACTCTCAGCCCGGTCGCAAAAATAAGCACCGCTTGAGTATTATCTTACAATCCCGAACGACCCTTAAATACTCGTACGTACTCTATCCAAAATCACAAATGGAGGCCAGACAGAGCCTATTGATGCATCCCTCGTGTCTCCAGGCACACGCGACGCCTAGGCACGAAAGCGGCGACCGCGCTCCTTGCAACCCCCCCTCTATTCGCCAGCATCCGCTGACACCCGCGACGGTGCCGGGTTCGCCCGCGCAACCGTGCTCGGAGTACACGCACGCACACGAAACGAAAGAAGAAAAAAGGGAAGAAGGACTGAAAGTACGACGAGCAATGGAGAAAACAAAGACTCGCTGGAATGGTCCGGCAAGTAATAAACGGAGAGGCGATTCCCAAGTGGGAGCTCTGAGAGGCCAGGGATGTACCAACCGAGCACGCTCCGAGGTTGAGATATCTATAAGTAGTTCTATTACAATAGTAGTGCTTCCTGACAGCAGTGTGCTGCTTCTGTTGGTATACCGGTACCAGATACCACACTATACTATTAATAATACTACTCGTACTGCTGTAGTACTTGTTCAGTCATGCATGGCCACACAAGCTATGTACGTATAGGTTACAGCAGTGTTACAGCGATCAACAACAACGACATGAATAAACAGAAAAACCTAGGTATACCACAGGTGTGCCTGGCATCATGTGAAACAGAAAAATCGCCCGAAAAAAATCCAATTTATTATGAAATCATGATGACTTGACTTGCCATGAGAAGAGCACAGGCAGTACCAACAAACAGCAGGTGAAATGAACCGACACACACTACACCACCAGTACCACCAGCAGAAGAGGGGGGGGGGGGAGCGTGAGCCTAGCGAGGCACTTTGTCGGACTTAATAATTATTCGCACTGAACTGGTAAGCTCTCTCCCGACAGAGTATATAGTATATTACGGGGGTCCATAGTTAACAGGACCTATGGTGTACATAAAAACCTATATATTTACCTATTTTTATTAACAATATTTGGTCCTGTTTACTATGTATTGTTGTTGTTGTTGTTGTTTTCTTCACATTAAACCGTTCTTTCTACGCGTCGACATCCAGCACAACCAGTGTCCGTGCCGATTCTTCAAACCTTGAGAGATACAAGTTCTGTGGTCACAAAGCTACGCCACAGAGATACTACGTTGCCACGTATGTAATGCAATGCCATGTCATCATACTGCGTACGACAGGCACGACATACACATTCCATGACTTAGAGAAACAAAAACGAAACAAAGAGAAAATGGTCCCCCGTAATAGTGATATATACCAGGTATATACTTTTTGTGGGCCGTGCAGCACCGAGCACAACGAGTTCGTCCATACACTATTGATACTGCTTGCAGTGTACCACACATAATAAGCATCATAAAACAACAGCAATAATGACGACGACAGCAACATTTGTTACATGCATATGAATCGGAAAGAGATCCCCTGTGCACACGTATCAACAACGAAAGGCAAAATTGCGCTCTCACAAAGAGGATGTATGAACACCAACAAACTGCTGTGTTTTCACAGCTCACATCGCACGATACAAAAAAACATACACATATATATGCCTGCTGATGGCATCGTAGTTGGTTGTTTCAATACTCTACAAATAAGATAATACACTCTGCCAACGACCTTACTGGTACAGCAGTACATCGATAAAAAAACACACACATAATCAATATATACATATATACCTCATATAATACACGTGTATACATAATATTATACATAATATGTCCGTTCGCTCATCATCACCACCACACCGACCACCTCACCACACATCTCTCGTACTAACAATATAATAATAATACCAGCCACACACACTTCGAAGTTACCGGTACGATCGACGCATATACCAGGTATTGATGATACACCGGTGGTGCACGGCTAGGTTGATGAAACCGCTATGCGAACTACAAAGCAGTTACTGCTTGTTGTATGGTTCATTTATGTGCACCAAGCATCAAAAGTGATGTTTAATATGGTGTGATGTGCGTTGACGCGATGACACGATCACCACACCAACACCACACATCAATAACACGGACACTCAGTTGAACACATTCTTGTCTCCTATTATTATAATAGTCGTGCACACCAAATATATAGCTATCCTGACCGTTGATATACATCTATAATGTCAAGGTCTTGGCCCAAACATGTCGCCCATCTCTTCCACTGCAAGCGGCGGGCACAATCCGCCCACCAGAGACCCCATCTCTCCCCTACAAGGGACCGGGTGCTGGACACCACCCCGCCTCTCCCTCAGCGGACACCCGGGAGTTGACGCTAGCTCTGTGGCCCGGGACCGCTCTCTTTGCCGCGCTGGTAACCGGGACCGCCGGCGCCCGAGGGTTGTAGGGGGTTCGGTCGATCCGGACGGCAGGTCAAGCCGGTTAGTATCATAACAATAAAACGTGAAGAACTCCTTTTATTCTCCCCCCCGTCCCTTACCGGGGGGAAGCGGGGGGGGGAGCGAGGCTGTAACGATATTTCTTGTAGAATACCACAGGTAGGGGGTGGGGGGGGGAGGGGTGGGGGGGGGGTAGGGGGGGGGGGGGGGGTAGGGGGGGGGGGCGGGGGGGGGGGTGTACTCGATAGGAGAGATGTACTCGATCTCATGCATGGCCGTAGTCGTATGACCATAGACCCTCGCATCCCTACAATGCCGGGACAGAGCATGTCGGATTTTCACCGACCAGGCAGACATTGCTTGCACCAAGCGCTAAGCGCCGTGAGGTGTCCGGCGAGTCGCATGAAGGGTGAGCCGCATCCTACTAAGAACCGCTTGTGAGGCGGACTTGCATATGGATGACAGCTTCAATGAGTTAGTATCATTTCCGGTGTGGCCACTTCCAGAGACAGCAATGGGAGTACTATGTAACTGCCTCTTGAGTGCCGTACCTTGAACACTACGTGATACGATCAATTCCCTTGTGAAGGTTCTTTACTTCGCACAAATGATCTAACTAGACGACCAGCTGTGGGCGACCGCCAAAAAAAAGAAAAAAAAGGTACCCTGGATGTCTAGCTCCCGTAGTTAGCGGCATGTTTTACTGTGTCGTTGCCAACCGACGCCAACCCAACCCATGTATAATATAGAGGGAGGGGGGTGGGAATGTACTCGAAATCATGCTGGCCGTATAGTCTTATGACCACAGACCCTAGCTCGCATCCCTACAATGCCGGGACGGAGCACGTCGGGTTTTCACTGACCAGACAGCGGGGGGGGGGGTGGAAAGCAGGGGGGGGTGGGAGGGGGATGGAAGCTGAAACGATATATCCTGTAAAAGTGCCACAGGTAACCCTTACCACATAAAATTTAGCGAAACACATACTTTCGTTCTGCTTGTTCGTATCTAGTACGGTTGGCATAGGAAATACTTCCTCCACAGTGTATACCGGCAGTGTTCACAATATCATACCGGATAAAAAGCATAAAAGGAAGCAGACATAGAAGATAGGTAGACCTTGTGCATAGTTTCCTTCGTATCCGGGGATTTTTTTTTTCAGGAATGTTTTGATCGATCAACGGTGAAGCTCACGCTGCACATTGTCGGATGGCAAGCCTAACAACAATAGCATACCGGGTATATCGTAGTGCTGGCAGTATCTGCTCACACGACTGTGAGTACCGGCGGCATCCGTGGTAGGATCGAACCCCTTCTTGTACTTGGAGTATGCCTGCCGGTAGCCAGCTCATCCCCACAGTACAGAACCTCGACATGCCGCCAGTCTCTCTCGCAGAATGAGCAGTATAGGATCGAACCCTGACAAACTGCTAATAGTGAAACGCTCTCAATCTCTCCAGCGTTTGAGCCCCGAAAATAAAGTCACTTTTGACCCTTAAAAACAAACCGCTGAAAAAAAGTGTGTCACAAACTATTTGCTGCGTCCCAACAAAAAAAGTGTTGCACAGCAGTTCTTGAGGGGTAAACTCCCACTGCCATGGGCGCATACGTCTGCCAATAAATGAATGCCTTATTATTATGCGGAAAGCTGTGGTCAAACGATCGGCATGCCGGTGCTTCGTGGTGCCCTTTTTTATGACTGCGGCTGACTGCGATATGTAGTAGACGAGATGTGATACCGGCCCTCCCACACCAGTGTCCAGCTCAAGTCTTGGTCCCTCACAGCCACATGCCGCCCGAGCTAGGCGTAAATGTAAGGACCGCTTAGGATGAATATTAACGTCGAAACCGCCCCTATATTTGGGTCCAGAGAGACACTACATGCGGTACCTGGCATGATTGTGTCCCTATATGTAGTGATGTGTTTACCGCTTGGAACTCCGGACGTGTCTGTGGGTCTCTCTGGACAACGGCGATAACAGCAACGACTTGTTACAGCAGGAAGAAGAAATGCAGCAGCAAAGAAAGCTTGGGGTGGGCGTGTTGGGTGTTGGGTGCCGTTGAGCATGGAACGAATGGCTCAATATCATATTGATTTGTAGACAGCAACAACAACAATAACAACAACAAAAACATTTTTTCGTTTGACGCGCATTAATGATTGCCTCCCTGCCCCTCGTCGATATCGACCTTCTTCCCAACGTTTCCTTTTTTACTTTTTACCCATTTGAACGACTGCACCCAGGCTTTCGGGGCTAAAGTGCTTGGGATCACAGTTGGAGAAAAAAACAGCACTGGTCATAGGGTCGTCAGAACCCTACTGCTGTACTGCCTCAAACTCACATAATAATATCGTGTACACATAATTTTAGTACATATATTCCGATAAAAACATCACAACGAGGCGAACCTGGAGTAATACAAAATCTGGACTCTCAGGAGCCGGGGGGCGGAATATTACGTCCAGGCGGAGATTACCGTTACATTATTATTATTATTATGCTTGCCTTTCGGCAACATAGCGTAGGTTCCGTTCCTATATAAACCGAATATCCTTCCGTAAATCAGTAGTATCCCTCATACACTTCTCTGCCAGTCGTTTCCCAACTTCCTTTCCCCACATCATTTCATTTTAGCTACCGGTTACATTGTTGCGCCGTTAAACAAATATTTTGTGACCACCTACGGAGGGGGAAAGGTTGGAGCGGGGGGGGGGGGGGGGGGTATTCATCGTCAAGCGAATAGTTTCAACAAGGGGTTGTCCGGGCCCTCTTCACACATATTTCGTGGGCACTGTATACTGGTATTTGAGTACCCCTTACGAACATGGTACTATGCTGCTTCCGCATGTTTTCCGCCCATGCCATAAAATAACCCGATTTCTCATTTATTTCAGCCTGCTGGTCGAGTGCGAAAAGTTCGCCTAACACCGAACATAACAAATAGTCAGATACACACTACCGCCGTTCCGAACCTATTATGAACGGTTACATGGCTACCTGGTAGATACGATGCGATATCCCTCTCGGGTGCGTGGAAGCCGATGGCCCGAACTCCCCATGGCTCACAAGCAAACCCCGGAATAACACTTGAGGACACCGCAAAGAGAAAAGAACAACAATGAGCTACGTAGAGAGAGGCCAGAGCGCCAACGGGAACAATTGAGTGTGTAACAATTGGTACCTATTTATTATTATAATTAACTATCTGACAGTATACAATGCATGTATCTTCTTCTCTTTCATTCCAATTATATGATACCATCCACATAAACAAGGCTAAGTTTTATTTAATATTCATTTATTTTTCCTTCCCGTTCGTTATCGTCGCCCTTCTTGCTCCTGCTCCCTCCTACATTCAGTAGTATTAATAGTCGTTCGTATGATATTTAATTTAGATCCGGGGTCAGTAGTTGGGCTCTCTCCCCCCCTTCCCACTGCAGGATGCGCCTTGCATTTTTATCTCGAGAAGAGTTCAGCACTAAGTCTTTCTTTCCCTCGTCGACTCGCGTCCACAAAACCTAAATAAGTCTGATGCTACGATGTATCACAGGCAGGCGCTCTGTGGCACAGTCGTTGTCAACAGAGAATAAAAACTCCATGCATACGCACGGAGACTCGAACCCTCGACTGCAACCTTATACTACTGCTTGTACCTGGTAAATAATAATTGTTTGTTAGTATTCTTACCATCCGACTATGTGCATGTATGTATCAATGTATGAGCCTCAACGTTGATCACTCAAAAACACTACCAAAGAAAATCTCGTTTTGGGGGCAAGCCACTCAAATTCTAAGTACTTTGTCTCCGAAACGGGACTGTCACACTAAAAGGGTTCACCACTACAGCGGACTACCGGGGCGACCGGCTATACGAAATAATGACGATTGATCTCCTATCTCGGAGGCCTACTACCGACGGAGGCTTTCTACCGACGGTCAGAAGGGGGGGAAGAGTGTTACAAGGATTGCACTCGGCTGGGCAATCGATCGATATTTTATCCCTGTAGCGCAGTAGGCAATACCGTCACGTTACGTAACCTGATGATCAATGTCATGGCCTACTGTATACGGTAGGTGATCACGAAGCATGCTGCGCAGCACAAGTGGGACATGACACGAGGTACATACAGCAAGTCCCTCAGTGCCCTCAAGGAGCTCCGCCTGTCAGAAAGCATTCGGGTTGAAAGTGCTGTAACGGTGGACCACAGTAATCAAGATATCAAGATCCATCACAGCCAAAAATACATATACATATTCCAGGATTTTCACGAAGAATATATGGTCCTGATAACTATATATGGCACTCGTGTACTCCCATGGTAGCATGCGCCTACCGCTACTGCCCAAGACGGGTCATCACCGCGGCGACCACGGCAGACAGTCGCTTGACGCCACCGATCGAGAAGACTCGAGCACCGACGCATGCTACGGCGGAGTTAGCACCAAAAAAACAAAAAAAAACCCGAGGCTCCTCACTTGGCAACAACGAGCTCTATACCTCACCCAAAAACTCGTTTTGGAGGGGGGGAAAAAATTGTCTTTCACCCGACGAACTATCCCAAAGCCCACCATTAATGGGTCCATCATGAATAACGTGCCCTGCATCCCGGAAGGGACGCGCGGGAGGCAGCGGTCCAAGCCGACCCGGGTCTTCGCAATCGGGTGGCGCGGATGGGATGGGAGAGGGGACCATAAGTGGCGAGGACCTACGCAGCCGGGGGCTTTGGTACGGATGGGATCAAAACAGCCTGGGCATAGGGCCACCACTCGATGCAGTTTCCTTAGATGACCTGGGGCAACGTTTCGAAACCGGGAAAAAACTGCAGCCGCAGCTGGTCGGAGTACACGCACGCCTGAGCGTTCACGTCCTTGGCATCCTCCACCACGCTATGGGGGGGCATCGGCCGAACCGGGACTCGGCGACGCCGAACTTACTCCTGCGGACGATAAAGTTATGGCACCTCATTCCAGCCCTGCTCCATTCACCGGACGGCCGGATAAAGAGGCGACAGAGGTTCGCGCTGGTGGAGAGCGGGGACATAGTGCTCCTGCTCCCATGGATGATGGCGTACACCAGGAGAGAGGGCTTGAGACGACGGGATGCCGCCCAGGAAGCTTCGGAAGAGGCGACGCTTGAACGAGCGTCGTCGGCGTGTCGCCACGCGGGAGGGGTCAAAGTGGCAGCACGCAACCTTCTGGCAGAACCACGATCAGCAGGGAATTAGGAGACGTGGAACACATTGGTGGCCAAGTTCCCCCCCGAAGACCCCGCCACCGTGTCCGTGGCGGCGGTGGCTACGGTGTTGGCGAGCGCTACCGAGGTGGAAGATGGAAATGCCCCCCCGTGGCGCCCTGACGATGAGTACGCCTCCTAGGTGCTCTTCGACGTCATCAGCTCCCGAAGTGCTCTCTCAGGCCCCGGAAACGACGGTCAACGATTTTCTCATCTACGATCCATCATTCACACCGACATCGGCAGAGAGGAGTTCGGAAGGGGCATGACAGCCTGCTGGTGGAGAATCGTCGACGAGCCTGACGCGTTCCCGCCAGAGTTTTGGCAGCTCTTCCTACAGTCGATCCTCACTGCGTTGGGGGGAAAGTGCCGGCCGGTTTGCGTGGGTATGACATGGAGGAGGCTCATCACCGCAGGGGCTATGCGGCAGTGGCGACCGCGGTTGGAGGAGGTAAACCGAGAGGTGAGGCAGTTTGGGGTCGCCGTACCCGGCGGAGTGGAGCATGTCGGATTGAGGGCTAGGACGCTACATGAGACGGGCAACGGCTTATTCTCACATACTGCTCCAACGCCTTCAACGCCGTAAAAAGGACGGCGGTGCTAGAAGAGGTGGCAAACTGCGTGCCAGCGCTCACGCCGCTAGTGGACAAGTGCTACGGCACAAGACCAGCCGGCGTGTTTTTCCGGATGGACCCAGGGGAGACCAGGACGATCGCTTGCTCCAGCGGTGTCCAGCAAGGGGACCCCATGGGACCAGCAACGTTCTGCCTGGCGTTGCGACCGGGGTTGGAACGATCCCGACAGGAGTTCGAGGGAGAGGGAGTGGAAGCCTTCAAGTACATGGGCGATGTCTCTCTCGGCCTTACAGAGATCACGGCCAACACGGTTAGGCCATTCGCCTTCCTCCGGCGAGAGCTAGATGGCATCGGTGTTGTGGTCAACGCCGCCAAAACGGTGGCACTACTACCCGAAAGGCATGCCCCGACGGCGGAGGAGATTTCGCTCCTGGAAAGCGTTGAGGTCCGCATAGCAGACGAAGGAGGGTGACGGTGGTGAGTGTCCCGATCGGCACGGAAGAATACGTACGGGGGCGAGCAATGGAGGTAGTGATGGATGGGGGCGAGGACCGCCTTGGGCGCTGCCTCGCTAACATGCCTGACAAACAAGCAGCGGCCCTGATATCCGTCGGCAACAGACGAGCTACCTCGAAAGGGCCCTGGACCCAGGGCTGTCGCTCGAAGCATGTACAAGGGGGGCAGACAACGGGGCGTAGTGGGCGCACGAGAAAATCCTCGAGCTACCGGGAACGGCGGAGGCACAGTCGTTTTTTTTTTTTCCAGGAGGGGTGCCCTGATAGTCGACAGTCTCTCAAACCTTACCAGCAGGCCCAACCACGCCTTTCTACGGCAGCGGGAAGATTGGGGCTGCTGTAGACAGAAACAAAGAGAATGTCGGCATCCATCCGGAGCAGGGTGGGGACCTTGCCGGAGTTCCTAGCAGACCTCATGGGCCCGATAGGCGATAAATTGAGGAGGGGTCGACCAGAATCGAGCATCATTGGTCAGCTGGGAGACAGCTTGTGGGAGATTTCGGGACACATGGGACGTAACGAAGGAAGCGATGGCAGGCATCGTCCCCGAGTCTAGGCTGGAATGGGGTCTAGATGCAGAGGGAGACCTGGCCCCAAGACTCCCTGAGGCCGACATGCTGGCCGCCCACGATGCCGTGACCACAAATTCGCGCAAAGCCCAGCAGAAGTTCGGCAAGTTGCTGAACCAAGGTCGGCACGCTGCCCACATCGCTTCGCTGGAGGAGCTCCCGGAG
This sequence comes from Macrocystis pyrifera, assembly GCA_031763025.1. NCBI lineage: Eukaryota > Phaeophyceae > Laminariales > Laminariaceae > Macrocystis > Macrocystis pyrifera. Next base: position 4,310,718 of record JASSKH010000008.1, on the reverse strand, counting down.
ACAGCAAGCTCCCCCGGACCGGGCGACCCGACAGGGGGGACAGAGACCAAAGCCTTCGCCAACGATCGCTATCGGAGTCTCTACAGGGAGCAGGAGCCACGGCATGCCTTCGGGCGAGGCCAACAGACTCACTCTGTGTTATACCCGCAGCAGAGTTCGTGGGGATGGGAAGGTGGTTCATGGGGATCGAGGAACATGTGGCAGTAAGGTGCCCCTGCTGCGATGCAGTTAACGTGGACACCCGCCATGCACGCATCTGTCCCAGAGCAAGGGCGCGAGTCAACCAGCACCAACCGCTGGTCCACGCGATGGCCAATACGTTGAAGCGGCTGGGAACCTAACACCAAGTGGAGAAACCGTTCACCGTAGACCGAATCTGCGGATGGACACTGTCGTCAGGAAAGGAGGTCTCCGAGACGCTCCTAACAGGGAGTATAGGGAGAAGTTCATCCTGTTGGACGTCACCCATGCTGACCCTCAAGCGCAGATACACCTGCGAGGAGGCAGGGCCGATCACGATGGATCAGCTGCCTCTACTTCCGAGGCGTGCAAACGCCAACACTACGCTCGTCCGGGACATGTGTCCTTTGACGAACGGAGTCATAAACAAACTTGCCACTTTAGCAGTGGAAATCTTTGGGCGTCTCGGGTTAGAGGGTAGTAAGTTCATCGACCAGCTGGTAGCTAGTGTCGTGAGGGGGAGGGATGGTGGGTCGAAGGGAAGGAAAGGGAGCGGAGAAGGAACGCCTGCTTCAAATCGTCTCAGTGACTACACAGGTCACCATTTCGAGGAGGGTGTCGCGCTTCAGCTTAGGGACCGCCAGGAAGCGAGAAGGAACAGGGGGGGAGGGGCTGACAGACCCACACCGGTAGCGTGGGGATGGAGCTTGCAGGCGGCTTAGGAAGTAAAACTAGGATGTGAAGAGCACATCCTGAGACGGAGGAAGAAGCAAGGATAACAATAGAGTGTTGCAGATAAAGAATAGCGGGAAGTACACATAGAAGGTAGCTAGACCTCAGCATATGTTTCCTTTGTTTCCGTTGTTTCTTCTTTCAGGAATGTTTTCAGTGATCAACGTTGAAGCTCATGCTGCACATTGTCGGATGGCAAGCATGATAATAGTAACGTTGGAATGCGCTAAGGGTGTTCCGACGATGTTGGGTTAAGGAACACGGTCATTCACAAACAAAATGGCCGAAGAAGTGTTACCCTCATCGTAGCACGCCATCCGCGCTCTTCAATCGCGACTTCCTTCGTTCCGGACCCCCCTACGATACCTCGCAAAGTTGTCGGCTTGAGAGGACTGGTACTCCCCAGCCGCAGTCAGGGCGTCGGTTTGGGTGGACCGTGGGATTGATCCCTTCCGATTTCCGTGATATTCGCAGGCACGAGAGCCATCAATAGATGTGAGGACTGCCCACCACGACGTTGAAGGTCATGCTGCTGCACCTTGTCGGTTGGTGAACACAATAACGTTGGGAACCAGACCTCCTGTCCTTATTCCCTGGCTCAACCGTCGTCTCTTTGGACATATCTGGGGTCAGGGTAATGCCCTCCTGCCCTCCGCCTGTCAGTAGCCCCTCAGGCTCTTTCGAACATGCTGTGGGCTTTGTTTCTCCCGTACTTCCGCTGCCTTGCCTCGAGCAGTAGAAGTAACACCTGTTTTTCGGAGGCTCCCCTCTCGCGGAACTCTGTGTCTCTCTCAAAATCTGATCTTTCAGGAAAAAAAACTGATGCTTACAACCTCAGCCTATCATAGATTTCGTTCGCAAAACATTGTAAACAATTAAGATATTAACGATATTGGGTGGTTCTTTAAGTGCCCTTAGGGATCTCCGCCAGTCACAAAAAAAGACAAAAAAACGCTACCTCTATCATAACGTCCATGGTCAAGACCTCATTTCTCACGCGCTTCCTGTCTTATTCTAGTGTAAAAAAAGCCAGGGCAGAGGACCAAACCCGTGATCAAGATTCACTGTTTTGTCCCACGACTGGGCGGCTCTGCTGCTTTATTCGCCTTCTCCGTCACGCGATGCCGCCCCCCCTCCATCTTGTGCTGGGATACGTTTCGACTCGAGCACACCGCCGTCGCCAAGGGTCCGTGGCCACCGCCACGGCTGAAGCACAACAGGTTGCCGTGGATTACGGTTTCGATCAACCAAACCCTACACCACCTCCACTCACACAACGATCAGCAGCCGCTGGTGCCGTCGACGCCGCCGTATGACGCCCCCGATGGTGATTCACGACGAACATGATATTTTGTAAATACTGACCTCTTGGGCTTTTAGTATTATTTATGGGTACATGTGTGTGTGACTTAAATCACAGCACCTGCAGTATCGTGACATCATGTGTGGTACATAGCTGTATGACCGCTGTTGACCCCCTAACTCTATAAGCTTTCTGTTTTCTCTCTCTCGATCCGTGTATTTTGCGTGAATCTTGCGAAAAAACGTCAAACAAAGTCGCGCGTCAAGACCTGCAAGCAACCATCAACAACGAGTCACATAAAACGTCACATAAAAACATAGCCCGCCAGGCAGAGACCACACATGTTAGCATGCGTGCACGAAGCAGACACAACATATCTGAAAGACTGCACCCCTCCCGTCTGAACCTAGACTTTTACCTACTGCGACTGCACCCCTCCTTCCCAAAGTCGTCTGAAGTCACACCTATCTACTACGCGTGCGCTCAACATTTCGCGTGGGCAGAACCCCCCCTCCCCCGCGGGTACGCCCGTTCGTTTGCCAACCACAACCGCCTTTGTTCTCTGTATGTGTTTCTTCCTTTCGTGCTTGTCTGGGCTGTTCACAGGTCGGGTTAAACCTCACGGGTCAGGTCGAGTCTGGTAACGGTGATCGGACCCAATCCGTGGGAAATTGATAACCTCTTCCTACTGTAGCATGTGCCTGAAGTCCTGCCGGCTCGAGCTTGGGCTTTGGCTGTCTGAAGGATGTGGTCGGTATCGTTGTCCAACTCTCGGAAAAGCACGATGCATCTTTCAGGAAATTGAGGATTGATTGTGAGATTGGGTGCCTCCCCTCCCCCCCCCTCCCTCCCTCACGCTCCTTTATGGCGGAGTAAGTAGAAGTATGAGATATGGTATATGAGATATTTGAGTATGTAGTATGCATGCTTTGTACGTATATTAATCAGGGGGGGTAGTGACGGGATATAGGTACATGGAGCATGGAACAACAGCGTATTAAAGTTGTCCTTACTGCCGAACGAGCGACATCATGTGAAACTGGGTGTAAGAAGAGGTGCCGCGGTCTGATCGGTATTGATAAATTAACGCGTGTGCGAGGTTGGGGAATCGTTTTACGACGCTCCTTTCCTTTCCGTGAAATGGTTACCTACAGTATCGGTACCGTACTTTAAAACAGTGTTGCCTTGCCTGGTGAGCAGATCGTTCGATTCAGGGCCGTGTTGTATGCGTGGGGTCGAGTCCCGGCATAACTGCCTCGATTTCCTTGTGTGAAAAACGACTCGAAAGTTGTTGATCATTAGATTATTTATAGCAGCTCATGGCGAGGGGGTGAATTCACACCGATTATGAGTTCGTATGAATACGCAATCCTGGACCCGAACACGAGTAGATGTTAAGGTCAAAGTCGAGACACTTTGTATCCCTGGACAGGTTTGCCTATTAAGCCGGTTCTCGTTGGTACCCACGTGTGTTGTTTGCTTAGAGGTAGAAAAAGAGCAGCTTTATTCCTTTCGTGCAAGCGGAGACTGGGAGCCAAGCTCGTGCCTCGCAGGGAAAACCCTTGGTTTTCTGTCTAAGATACGCCTCCCAAGTACTACGAATACGATCCCAGTGCCTGAACCACTACCGGGCTTTCAGCCTCATTCACAGCAGCACCATAACACTAGCCATATCTGATGAGCCGTATGTGCAGAATTATGGGGAACTCGTTGAAACCCCGATTCCACAAGCTAGAACATGAGTCGAAGATGCGGCTTCTCAAAACCCATTCCCACACCTTTGAATGCCGAAGCCAGCAAGGTACGTCAAAAAAGAGAAAGAAAGGAAGGCCTAGCCTTAAGGGTCAGGAATAAATCATCGACGAAAGCCATCGCCATGCCACCCGCAACGTGGGTTGGGCGAGAAAGTGTCTACGGAAAAGCGAAATGTGAACACCAAAAACAAGGCGGTCCTGTTCCCCAGTAGATCCTGTCAATGTTGTCCAGGTCGACCCCAGCTGCCGAGCGGATGGGGGGGATCGGTAGGACGAGAAGAAAAATATCACCGAATACGCCAAGAACCACCTAAACCCAGTCCCCAACTCTGAAAACGTGTCCTGTGCCACCAATGAGTGGCCCGATTATTCAGACCGGCCCCGACACTGAGCAGGGGAGTAGGCAGGACAAAATACGCAAAAACCATCCCCAACCCAGCCCACAACTCCGGACACGTGTCATGTGCCACAAATGAGTGGCCCGATTACCCAGACCAGCCCCGACACTGAGCAGGGGGGTAGGCAGAACTAAAATACGCAAAAGCCGTCCCCAAAAACAAAACAGGAACAGACCAGGTTGAAAAACTCCAACCCGAAAACTCGGAAAACGTCAAAAAGTAGAAAAACACCCCCCAAGACCAGGAAAATGGCACGAAAAAAAAAAATAACGAGTGCCGCCGAGAAGCGTTCGCACTCTATTATTACGGGGGTCCATAGTTAATAGGACCTATGGTACACATAAAAACCTGTATATTTACCTATTTTTACTAAAAAAAAATTTGGTACTGTTAACTATGGACCCCCGTAATAATAGGAAAAGAAACGGAAACAAGAGTGACCCAACGCGTGCCTGCGAAAAGGCGAAAGGTCTTGAAGCCGACGACGCCATTTGTTAAGATTAGAGTTGGGACACTTTGTATCCCTGGACAGGTTTGCGTATGTAAGCCGGCAGTCGTTGGTACTCACGTGTGTTCTTTGCTCGGAGATAGAAGAAGAGCAGCTTTACTCCTTTCGTGCAAGCGGAGACCGGGAGCCAAGCTCGTGCCTCGCTGGGGAAACCCCTGGTTTAGCATCTAAGAGTACCCCTCTCATGTACTACAAATACGATCCCAGTGCCTGAACCCAGGTAATTCCCGGGCTTTCAGCCTCTTTCAAAGCGGTACCAGAACATAGACGTTTCGAATGAGGGGGGGGACGCGGGGTGTACTCGATATCGTGAATGGCCGTAGTCGTGTGACCATAGACCCTCGCATCTCTACAATGCCGGGACGGAGCACGTCTAGGGGGAAATTAATAGCTTGATTGACAAGGCAACACGACAAGACTTTTTATAGCACGCAATATGCGCCGCACTTGAGTGATGGACGGTTTTGGCAGATGTCAGCAAAACAGACATTTAGTACGTGATACACGGATAGGTTAGGGCCGTTGTTATCGCAGAATTTGTTTTTTTCCGTGTTTGTGAAATATTTTCCAAATTTGTGAAAACTTAATTTTCCTGTTATTTCGCCCTCTGTTAAGTTTCAAAAAAATTGGAAATGACTTCACAAATACGGAAATTCTGAAAATAGAAGCTCTTCGATAACAACGGCCCGAATAACTTTTTCTCCATGTTTGTAACAAGGTTTCCAAATTAAATTTCAAAGTTCCTGATGTCTTTCCCCCTGTTAAGTTGCACGTACTGGGAAATTATTTGACAAAAATGGAAATTCTGTAGAAAAAATGCTCTCCGATAACAACGGCCCTGTGAGTAGGACGTTTCCTGAAATATTCCTGAGGTTCCATCGCAGATTGGTGGACATTTCGCAACATTGTATCAACTTTGGCCAGTCATATAGTTACGCCCCGTAGGATACGGCTTGAAATTACCAGGGATGTACAAAACGGCAAAACTGTCCCAATCTTGAGCGTAGTAACGGTAAAACAGCCCTTTGTAAAAGATACGCGTAATTACGTCACCTATCAGGGGATTCTTCCCTCCTGGTATTGATAATGATCCACCCCAGAAGTGTTTTGTGGAGTCTTTTTTCTGATCATCCCCCCGGGGATTAAGTAAATGTATCCCCGGCATATGCATACTAATAAAAAATTAAGAAACAATAGCAGTTGTGAGATCGAGAATTTGGTCGAAACTCATCCTTGCACGGTGTGTGTCATACATACTTCGATCGCGCGTGCTGCGGGTTTTATATGGTCTCATGCAGGAAGTGCAGCCCGTATATGCGGAAGACAAACCTAAAGCTGCAGAGTTCAAGGATAATATGTACTTGGTAGTGTTTGTGTTGAAACTCCGTTCGGCCTGTTGAACACTTGTCGTAAAAAGGCATGATCGAGTGTTTACTCATCATGCCGTATCATACTGCTGTTACTAGATACCAGTAAGTATATGTGTTGCTTGGGTTTCCACCCAACTAAATTGATTTTTCTATATTAGGGGCTCGGGGAAAAAAAAAAAACGTACTGCGGGAAAGATAATTGTTACCGCGACCCCTAGTTGGTTTTGGGTAAATATAAAAAAAAAAATGTTTTGTATATCCCTGGAAATTACGGGGAATTGTTCTAGTACCGTTTTATATAGTGGATGTGTTTTTTATGCTTACTGGTAAATGCTTTTATTATTATTGAGCTTGCCATCCGACTGCTTGTATTGATTTTGCGGGATAACCGGGAAGGCTTCGGTGGAAGTTCGTTTACAGCTACAACAGTAGGAACAGTCGTGTTGATTTGAGCTTTGGGAATTAAATTGGGTTTGGTGTTTCCACACCAGGCAGGCAGTTATTTGGTTGCACAAGTGGGTGTTGGAGTTTGTGGATTTGGAATGATGAGCAATATTACTTGGTCGTGTCCTATCATGCAGATTTATGAGTTGGATGGTTGAGGATCTACACTAATAGTACCGCATGAACACTATTAATAGTATGAGAATGTCGCAAGCAGGGAGGCTGTAGGATTTTATAGCATACTTTCATTGTGTCAAGATCGGCTTCAAACTGCCAACCATCCACGGGGACTGATTCGGGGGCTGGAACATTTCCGTATCAGTTTTGTTATGGTTGTGAGGCCCCAGCTGACCCATACGTGTATCAGACCACATTAACCACAGTGAAACACCCCTATTTGGTACTTCTACACTCTAGACGCGTCAACGCTTCTGCTACAAATAAAATTGGTTTTACCGCTTCCCATCCGCCGCATGGCAAGCCTTGGGTCCACATCCACTCGCTCCTCGTAACCGCAAACCCGCAGACTGAGTTGTGCCGATAGACCCGACCCAACCCGACCCGTGGGATCTCGAAAGCTTCCTGACGCGACCCGCGGGTCGGGGTCACTGCGAGGCTTTTTTATGCATAATATAATAGGAGACGGTGAAACACCACGACCTACGAAGAACAAAGCATAAATTACCCGACGTCGAGCCCCGAACATCCTCGACAATAAGATACGCCACATCGCGCCATGGCGCCTCGAACTTTCTCGACATCAAGTGCTCTATCGGGCATCACACACCTAGTGCTGGAAACACGCTTTCGACGATACATGGTCATGCGATCACCGAGCAAGCTAAGCCAAACCTACTATATAGAGTTTGCGGAAATTGGAATGCTTCCGTTCCAATTTCGATTTCCTTTGGAAGGTGCCGTGGCGATCATCAGTCCATAGAGTGCAAAAACGTGTCTACGGTACAACACTCCCTGGCTACTGCGCACTATCGCACGGATGCAGCCGACCGAGGTGGGTCACAACCCCCCCCCCCTCTGCATATACCGGCCTTACTCCGAACACCCCCTCGTACAATATGTAGACATTGCTCGTGACAGTATCCACCTAGGAGGTTGACTACTTCTCGCCGCCTGTCTTTTTTCGCGACATGCCGTGGCATGTGCCGTGACATCTGCGGCAAAACCTTCCACGGCATCTTCCACGGCATACCACGGAAACTTCCACGAACTTCCACGGCATACCATGGAACCCTACCCCCAGCCCTAACCTAGGTGCCGTGGACATTGGGGTACCGTGGGGGTTGCCATGACATGCCGTGGGGGTTGCCATGACATGCCGTGGGGTTGCCATGGAGTGCGGTGGCGGTAGCCGCGGGGGTTGCCATGGTAGTACTCATGGCATGCCGGGCACCCCCCACGGCGTGCCATGGGAACCTATGCCACACCATGGGATGCCGTGGGGATGCCATGGTATGCCATGGGCGGTACCATGGCAATGCCACGGCATCCCCACGACAAGGTCAAATAGTGTAGAACCCTGCCTAGTTGGCAGCAACAGCTCCAGCACTCACCCCCCAGCGATCTACAAACCGACTCCGACATAGGGCGCCGAACGCGTACATAAGGCGCCGGACGAGCAAGGAAGATGCCAGGCTTGAGGACTTTTCATCATCTTGTACCTCCGTCCCCCTGGCTGCCTCGGCAAGGCGTACAGCGAGGCATGCCCTGCCAGGTTTATAGCGAAAGAGGGGTAGGTCTTTCTGGCGGGTGTAAGGCTGGACTCACCCCCAAGGACTGATACCTTTTTGCTGCTGCGTTTGGCCTAGAGGCTTAGGCGTGTCAGTAGAGTTGGGTCGTACGTCAGGCATGGACACCCACGATTCGCGCGTCTTTTTTAGGCAGCAGCGGCAGAGCAGCAATGTTCAATCGGGATGCCCATGCGCGGAGGTAGGCGCCACCACAGGCCAAACTACGGCACAATCTAACTGCGCCGGCAGGAGGCTGGATTCGATGACGAAGGAGGAGGGAGACAGAGCGTCGGCTGGCGGGGAAGAGGCGGAGTGAACTCTCCCTGCGCAAGAATGTTTGTTTTTCAGATCAGAACCGCAAGTGCGAGGAGCATTTTATTTTCGGGACGGGGGAGAAGGGGAACCGACTGTAAGGGAGTGGCACGGAGAACACGTGCGGAGGAGCGCGCCGATAGGGGTAAGGCGACGAGGCGGCCATGAAGAACGGCAGCAGGACGGCACACGGAGACCCACGTCAGGCGCGCACGCCATCACGAGAGCAACAGTCATCGTTTTTCCTGATGTTTTCCACGTGGTAGTATGTATTGTTATTGCCCTCGATGAAATGCATTCGAGCGCTGTTCTCAGTTTTCTTGTCTCTTTTTTTGTGAAGTCGCAGGTGGAGTTGTTGAGAGTGACGGGAGAGGCCAGTCGGGACCAGCACAGACGGAACCTCAGAGTGCTGTGTTTGGCTCAGGCAGAGCGTCTACTTGTTGACTATCGGTACCACTTGTTATAGTAGTACTCGGGGGGGGACATATATCCAGCAGCAGCACACGAAGACGGAACGAGCACCCACACTAGTACCAATGGGATCGATATCATTGAGGTGTAATTGGGGTTGCAGGGCTAATAAATACAAGACTGTTGGCCAATGAAAAACGAAACATGAACGGGGAGAGATCTCCAACAATCAGTCAGAAAGCTGACGACGCTCTCTTGGCCAAAGCAAAACATGTCGGTTGTTTATTACAACAAGTAAACGACAGACTGACAAGAGATCTCTGTACCGCGAAATAGTTGTTGTTGGCGAAATGAGAACTGAGGTAGATGCATGCTCTAGGGGGCAAGAGCTTGCCGCCGGCGTCCTACGGTATCCTCCCAAACCTGAAAAAAGCCCATTTTTTGTTGTGTGTTGTTACACATCCGACAGATTGACGTATTTTCAACTGCCGGGTTATTATTTTTGCGAATGCCAAAACATACGATGAGGATCGCAAAATACCAATAAAGGCGAAAAGTAGAAAGTATTCAACTAACTGCTGATGTAAAAAAGACCTACGATAGTATGCAATTTTGGGGTCGTTCTTTTTGCGAGTACCGAAACACACGACGAGGATTGCAAAATACAAATAAAGGCGAAAAGTAGAAAGTAATCAACTAACTGCTGTTGTCGTAAAAGACCTACGATAGTTTGTATGCAATTTTTAAATAGTACTCGTAGATAATTTTGTTGACGCACAAGAAGTAATCCACTCCTGTTGTTGTAATGTAAAATACCTGCATGTGCTATAGTATGCGAAGTTGTTGTTGGCCAAATGAGAAATGAGATGGATGCATGCTCTAGGGGCAAAAAACATGACTAAGTACTATGGAAATATCATATCGTATAGGTATATATAGGGTAGCCCTATACTGATACCAGGCTCTACTGCTATAGTATGCGAATGACGACGCTTTGTTGGCCAATGAAAAACATTTTGTGGGTTGTTTCACATTCGACAGATTGACATGTATTTTCAACTGGCGGGTTATTATTTGCGAGTACCGAAACATACGATGAGGATCGCAAACAAATAAAGGCGAAAAGTAGAACGCAATCCACTGCTGCCGGCGGCGTCCTACGGTATCCTCCCAAACCTGAAAAAAAGCCCATTTTTTGCCTTTCGCTGCTGTGAAAGACCTGCGATAGTATGTAAGTTTTTTGCCATTCGAGACGGATACAGCACTACAGCAGTAGTACTCGTCGACAATTTTGCTGTGGCACAAAAAGTAACCCACTCCTGTTGTACTGTAAAAGACCTGCTATAGTGTGCGAATGGAAACGCGAAGTACACCAAAAAAGTATTATTTCAGCTGGTGCGACGATACACGATAGACGCTCGATCTCGACAGAGACTGAGCCCACGGACAACCCGCGCGGTGGCGGGCAAGATCAACTAGTGTAGATGACGGGCTCGAAGAAATGAGGTGGATGCATGCTCTAGGGGGCAAGAGCTTGCCGGCGGCGTCCTACGATATCTCCCGAAACTGAAAAAAAGCCCATTTTTTGCCATTAGAGACGTTTGTTGTACTGAAAAGACGAAATGCTTTTTTTTTTCCATTCGAGACGGATACAGCCCTCTGCACTACAGCAGTAGTTCTCGTCGATAATTTTGCTATGGCACAAAAAGTAATCCACTCCTGTTGTACTGTAAAAGACCTGCTATAGCACGCGAATGGAAACGCGAAGTACACCAAAAAGTATTATTTCAGCTGGTGCGACGATACACGATAGACGCTCGATCTCGACAAAGACTCAGCCTACGGGCAACCCGCGCGGTGGCGGGCAAGATCAACTAGTATAGACGACGGGCTCGAAGAAATGAGGTGGATGCATGCTCTAGGGGGCAAGAGCTTGCCGGCGGCGTCCAACGGTATCCTCCCAAACCTGGAAAGAAGCCCATTTTTTGCCATTCCTGATGTTTTCCACGTTGTATTATGTACTACAGTAGTACCTGTTATTTACGCCACTGGTCTTTGTAGCGTTGGCGAGTTGTATGCCCTTCATGGGTAATGACCCCCGCATTTATCAGGAACGTTGGATCGTAGCTGTGCTGCACCTTTTTGTTAGACAGTCCGCGTAGGACCTGGCGATCGTTCATATTTGTATGGTAGTTTTTGGCTCGATTGCTCTTTTTTCACTGCATGTCCGCGAGTCGTCACTCTGACAGCATTCCAGACAGCAGGCCTGTTCCTGTCTGTGTTCACGATTACCGTGCGTTTCGTACGGTGCAGTCAGCACTCCAGTCAGCAACCGCTGTAGTCAGTCACCAATAGTTGGTCAGTTGTGGGAACGGGGAGAACTCGATGCCGCAGTTGAGTGGATACCCGCGGCCATGTTAGTGCAGTTTGCATATTGAGCTCATTTCATGTGTGCGCCTTCTTCGTCTCGCGTATTTTTCGGTCACGCTTCTCAGTCACGCTTCCCAGTCGAGTTTCGTTTTTTAATATTTTTTTCGGATCTCTCAATTAATACTGTAGGGCTTCAGCACCTTTGTGAAACCACGGACTCCTTGGTTTGAGAATTAACAACAACAATACCAAACGGCGCACGTACGCAGCCCCACCGTCGTGGGACAGGGACTGCTACGACAGTGCCACACACCGAGAAAGTTACCGAGCCGAGACGAAACCACCGATTAATTTGGATTTTGATCCGTTACTCTCAGGTATACTGGTATACCAGGTACATGAACACCGGGTACGGCGCTCTTTGCGACGTACGCCTTCCTACTCGTAGGGAACTTGTCCTGAGGACCACTCAACGGGGTCGACATCGGTACTGTACCTTATGAACGGCCGCATGGCCTCCAACTCCAAACACGCACGCAGTCCCATTGTCATGAAAGGCACAGGCAGGGACTGTTGCGACCGTGTTAACTGGCGAGCCGAGCCGAGGCCAGGCCTCTGTTTTGCTTTTGATTCCTTGCTCAGGTAGCGGGGACGGCAAACTTGATGGGGGTACTCCGTCCTTATGGGGTGCTCGTCTTTCAGACCCAAATGTAGCGAGATCCCTATGGGCATCCCGATGGAGGCTCGCATGGCCTGCGAGCAGGCACGCAGCCTCCTCGCTACTGTGTATGCACAGGGACTACTGCAACAGCAATGCTGTTGCCCATCCGAGCCGAAACCGGTTGTTTGATTATATTCCGATCCGCTCCTCAACTAGAAGTGGGGACGGCGAACTTGGTGACGTACTCCTTCCTGCTTGGGTGTTCGTCTTGCGGACGGTTCAGAGGGGTCCAGATAGGTGCTCCGACGAATAGCCGCATGGCCTGCATGCACAGGGAGGGGTAACATCGAGCGTCAACCAAGGGCAGAAGGTGGCGGGCATTCAGCGAAATCCCCCGTGTTCTTGTGGAGGGGGGGCGGGGGGGGGGGGATACTTTTGCATTCACTGCCGGATAGAACGGCACGATATCGTTACCACCCCAACCGTCCAAAAGTCTCTTACCGTGCGTGGGTTCGATTACCTGGGCTTTTGCCGGAAGAAAACAATATTGCGACGGGAAATGGACTGGCACAATGTCACAATGGGAAGGGCGGGAGACACGCGAGTGGAGGCTGTAGACAGCACCATTAAGCCATCATCAGCAAGAACGACCAGGCACAAATAGGGTGCATCCTCAGACCTGTACTGCACTGGCAGACGTGTGCCGGCACAAGGACAAACGCCCCATGAACAAGTGAACATGCTCCGCGTCCAGCCGGAGCGCGTGGACAAAACAAAACAAAACAAAAACGCACAGAAAAAATAGGACCCGCTCCGGAAATATATGTTGCCGTGCTCTCCCGAGGACCTGCTCCGGAAATGAATATTGCCGTGCTCTCCCCCTCTCTCTCAACTCTTTTTCTTCTACAATTTTTACCCCACACAAGCCCCAAGTATGCTGTCTTCACAAAACGTACCACGCACGAGTACAGCAGTTGTTGAAGTTCTCAACGGGAAAGCATAAACCCTTTGCGGTTTCAGGGGGGAAACAACGATATTAAAAAATGAGTTGACTATAGTACAGCATCGGTCACCCAAAGCAGTCCTGGCTGCCGGGGTAGGCTGTGTGTCCGTGCTGCAATATAAGCAGGGCTGTTCACACGTCATGACCCGACCCACGCGGGTCGGGTCAGGACTTTTGACAACCTCAGGGGTCGGGTCGGGGGGGGTCAAGAGGTGTTCGGAATCTCATGGGTCGGGTCGGGTGGGGCCATATTGTATAAACGAAAAAATCTCACGAGTCGGGTCGGGTCGGGTCAGAAGGTGCGTAAAATCTCACGGGTCCGGTCGGACACAACCTCTACCGCATCATCATGTTACTTGTAACGCCGCACACTCTTCCTATTAATAGACGCTTCACAAGACCGCACTAGCCATAGTCGTTTTTAGGTCGCTATACCCGGGCCCAAAAGGCATAAGGGCTTGAGTTGAGCGAGGGCGGCCGAATGCACACCTTCCGTCATTCGCGAGTAGTGTCGACGGGCTGAGCCGTTCTGCGATATGGGGTTAGTACCTACGGTAAAAAGTACGAGGCCCTTCACGCGATAACCTCTAGCTAGATCTCACCCAACAACTCAACCTTTCACAACGAAAAGGTGGTTAAGCCCGAGAGTTAATCCCATGGGCGAGGTATCTAACCAGCACCTGGTAATATTAATAACATGTGCCGTGCGGGTTCGTCGGATCCGAACACAGTCCGCAGCTCGTTGGTTGAGGGGATACGGGGCTGTACTTGTGCTTCGGTTTCCAGGAGTAGGAACCGGGGGGGGGGGGGCATGCCGATGATGACGAACGGATATAAAATCCACGCGCACGTCAACCCGCTACCCTAGAGAGCAACGCCGCCTCTGCTGGCACCTTAATGTAGTTGGCGTCGTCCAGGGTGAAACGGTGGTAGATGCCGGCAGGGAGAGTAATCATGTCGCCCTTGCCCATCCTGATCCTCACCCAGCGCTCGTTGTCCCCCCTCACGTCGAAGTACCCGGTGCCTGAACCGAAAGACAGTGGGGACAGGCGGGTGAGAGGTCATCGCGCTGGAACTATACCGCCCTACTAAAACAGCCCAACATTTGTATATAAGCCCGTTCCATTTCTCCCCTGGAGCGACCGGGCAGGACACCCTCAGAATTCGATTATGATTTCGTGAAAGATCGGCTGCTTTCAACCAATCAGCAAGAGAAGCGAGCGGCACGTACACGTCACGGCGCTTTGCACTTAGTGAAAGCAATGTCTATTGGTCGGCAAAAACCCGACGTGCTCTGTCCCGGCATTGAAGGCATGCGAGGGTATGTGGTCATACGACTACGGCCATGCATGGCATGAGTACCCCCCCCCCGCGCGATGTCCGATGATTGACAAGGACCACCGCCAAGGATGCAGCCTGCACACCGTCATACCCTCCCCTCCGAAAGGTGCAAAGAGGAACGGGATGTGCTAGAGGAGACGAGGAATATAGACGAAGGTGACATGCAGGAGTTTTGATACACTAGACAGTAGCGAGAAAACGATCCCTATCCTATTAATAGGAGATAGGCGGTGTTCGCAATCGGCAAAACAAGAGGAGGATATCCTTAGCGAAACGTTTTCTGTGTAATATATGGAAACAACGTACTGAGCGCCCAACTGTTGGAGGTGTCTATATTAGGAGTAGGCACGGTGTTTCGTCTCGTAAGGGATGCGTGGTCAATGGTCAAATGACTGAGGCAAGCAACAACTGAGTACAATCCCCCCCCCCCCCCCGCTCCGCCGTTCCCGATGATCGGCAAGGGTTACCTTCCAAGATGTAGCGGATTTCCTCGTCAGAGTGGAGGTGCTCCTCGAAGAACGACTTGATCTTTTCCTCGTAGTTTGCCAGGCTTTCCGGAGAGACCGTGATTATGTCCTGCGCAGCGACAGAGAGAGAGCGAAAACACCCGCATTCGTTGTCGCAAACGGATAAGACACGTCGACACAAAAAGTGCCTATACCAGATCATGAGGGCGGCCTGCGGCAGACCAGAGGAAGTCGGGTTGAAGCTAAGGAGGGCACTGCTGTGAGTTATTATTAACCCAAGTTTCACTATTGATACGTGAACATCTGTGTGCAGTCTCCGACCGGTCGACTCGTTTTCCACGTTGTTGCAACATCACATCAGTGCTACAGACGCTGCTCCTACAGTTTTGCTGCTGTTTTGTTAGGCACGTGGTGCTCTGGTGCTTTGGTGGGGTTCCAACTCGTTTGACACGTCCGGCAGATGTTTCATCGCGAGACCGGAATCACCACGGCAAAAAATAACTACCTGGGAAGAAACAAGGGCGCCTGGTTGTCCGCTGCGGTTGCGTTTTGTGTTGCAGGGAAGGTCTACCTCAGGCTGTCGGACACATGTTTTGGGTACCACCAGAATAGCCTCGGGGGCTCTCACCGTCCTGCTGCCATGACTCGACTTTTGCGTCCAGAGAGAAAAAACAAGACCGGTTCTACCGCCCCACACACCTCGCACACGCACCCCACCATGCAGCAAACCACGGTCGAAAAAATGGCTTCAAAGATGGTTGAGAACATGGTTGAAAATATGGTTGAAGCACGCGAAGAACGGCGGTCGTAATATCCTCTACAGGGCTAAGGTCTACGCCCTAGAAACCACGGCAATGTTGCTGTCGAAATGGAAGGTGTGTGGTACGGTACTCTGCACCGTCGTAGGGGTGCAGGATACTGCTGTAAACAATTTACTGTTGTACCACGATTCTGGAAGGTAGGTTTGGGTTAATATTGTACCGGTATGTGTTCACGTTTTACGGTTTGTTGCCCAGGCGGTGCTAAAGTGACGTCTGTCTCTCTGCTTTTCAACAATATTAAGCGTTCCCACATGCCGCACAATTCGCTTGGCACCGTCGTGCCAGACCTAGAATTGTACACAGGGCTGGCTGGTGCTGCTGTTATGGTGGCCACCTGTCGGTGACAGCCGCTCCACACGCGAAGGCGTCGCCTCCCGCCACTGCTGTTCACGGTTAATGCTGTACAAGGTACTGCTGTATGCGACCCTGCTGTACGCCGTGCTACTGCTGTACTCATACACGGTACGAATACCATTGGTACTACTACTGAGGCTATACACGGTAGTTCACATGCCGCAGAAGGCAAGCTGTACTGATACTGCTGTACACGGTACTGCTGTTGACTATCGTACGCATTCACGGTGCTACTACTACTACTACTTGCACGTATTCAGGTGCTACTACTACTACTACTACTGTAGACTGTACACGGAAATTCACTGTACACTGATACCGTAAGTACTTGGTACTACTGTCGTACGGTACTTTGCTGCTATTGTCAACGGTAAACGAACTAACTGATGTACACGATATTGACAGTAAACTGTACCACTGAGCACGGTGGGAACTGCTGCACACGGCGGAACCGCTGTACCTTGTACGAGTAGCCGCGCTCCTGCCGAATTTTCTCCAATTCCGGATCGTTCTCGAACTTGTCCGCATCCAACACCCAGTTCAGCACGCCTGAGAGAGGCGAAGACGGCAAACCGCAGAGAAACACCGGTGTCATCTTTTGGCTGAAAATTGCGCAAACGGGAGATATTACGATCTATTAGATGACCTACAGTAGATCCTGTTTATACCGTCATGATATGGTGTGCAAGGACCGTATCATACTTACAGCACAGTACCCCACTTGGCGAACATGTGCGTAAGAGTCGTGACATACAGATCCCACCCGGTGCGCATGATCTAGGTCGTGCAAAAAAATATAAAGCAGCGATTTATCCGCCCGAAGTATCCAGACCATCGAACGGGTTTTTTTACTTTCATATGCCATAGATTTGAGTCGTTCCATGTGAGGAATAGAACCTCGTGAAGGCGCGCTCGGTCTCTTACGAGCACTCGCGAGACACGAAGCACGCAGCACCTTCGCTTTTCGCTTCAACAATAGCTTCGCACTCCTGCAGCCAGTCGGAAAAAAAAAAAAAACTACGGGCGGGGGGGAAGGAGAAGAGTGCATACAAGAACAAAAATACACTAATTAATCCGTTCCTCCCGGGTCTACAATTTCACACGTTTAATTTCCGCTACACAGCAGCAGTACGTTCGTAATCAAGACAAAGGGGTTAACCTTTGAAGAACTTAGAGCCGTACCTACCAGGCGGGTTTGGGGCAAAAACTGCTTGGCAACAGTGCGGGATTTTTTTGCAGCATCAGGGTTG
Source organism: Macrocystis pyrifera (assembly GCA_031763025.1). Lineage (NCBI taxonomy): Eukaryota > Phaeophyceae > Laminariales > Laminariaceae > Macrocystis > Macrocystis pyrifera. The sequence continues at coordinate 4,293,291 of JASSKH010000008.1, read as the reverse complement.
TTTGCAACTTTCTCTTTGCTGAACACGGCACGCTTCTTGATATACCAGCACGTTTTCCCCTCATCTCACAGGGTTGGCTGGTGGTCGAGCTAACCGTATCCCACTAGGGTGACAAGACAACACACACACCCCTGGGACGAATATTCGAGACGATTTTTCTCCGAAGCTGGGACACACACACCACGAAAATGGCGGCGTTGGGAAGATGATCTCGTCGAAATGATATTTCCGTATATATAGGCACATCGCTCGACGTTTGCGCCCTTCCCGTGAGAAAGCTTGCGTGGAAATTCGTCCGAGGGGGTGTGCTATCTTATCACCCGTGTGATAGTGTGAGTGTCATAGTGTGATACGGTACCGTACGTACAATCGTGGAAGGGAAGGCTCGCACATACCACACGTACCACATGTTTATATAAATAGCCTCCCTTATAGATGAAGCCGGGTAAGTCGGAAACACTTCGATATCCCCGATATCCGTAACGCCTACCAGTAACGCTCCGTACTGAGGAATACTGCGTACAGACCTTATTTCCCTACCCATAACATTAGCCCACCTCGAGAAATCATTAAATATATTCAGATCGCACGACGATCAAGGATAGCACTTCTAAACACGCCGGAAATTGGAAAGGGGATCCCAAGATACGGCTACTTTATGCGTTCGATTTGTTTCGCTTGTTGGTCATCGCTTTTAATTTTCAGCTCAACTCGTGGGAGATTTTTACAATCACCAGCCTCCTCGACAAGCCGCCGTCACGGGTGTTGCGCCTTCTCCTTCCCACCTTGCCTCGATTTTTACCGCAAATGGAGTTCAGCATTACCACTGCTCGTTGATTTTCACAGAATGTCAAAGGGTTTGTTTAGTAGGGTATATACGATGGCGTATCCGAGTACCCGACTACCAAACGTGGTTATTGTGCTGGTCATACCCGGGTATATACCAGAGTATACCCGGGTACATCTAGAGGATATGCGCTACAAAACACAACTTTGGAAAAGTTGCACGCCTCGGATAGACCGTCGATTCCCACTTGATGTTCTAAAATCATTCAGAGCAGGTATAGTTCCGATCTTGTACGATCCAGCTCATGTGGGAGGGTGAGACTCGTTTAGTCTGCATGATCTAACAGACGCGATTCCTGCGTTAGAGCTGTACTACTGCTGTACAGACCCTGCACTACATTTCACAACGGCAGATTAAGGATCTAGATGATCTATCTGTAGATGATCTATCTGTAGATGATCTATCTGTAGATGATCTATCTGGTCTGTCCGAGGTCTGAAACGTTGCCAACTCGCGCTGTCACATTTTCAGCGACGGAAGAAGACTAAGAAAAAGTGCCGTGCGCAACACGCAACGCTCGCCGAGATTCGAAACCCCGCGCCAGCAGGGTACTAGTATGTAACAGTATATCCGCTAGACAACAAAGAGAAAGTCAAGCAATCCCGCAACTGCTATATACACATGAAATAAGGCTGCACCACTACTGTAAACCTTTCTACCGCGCAGAGGTATGCACGGCCGACCGATGTAAGGAGAACTGTCGACCGAATCGTCCCAAACATCCCCGCCGTAGAGAGCCGGGGGGGGAGAGAGGGTGTACTCGACATCATGCAAGGCAGTAGCCGTATGGTCATAGACCCTCGCGTCCCTACAATGCCGGGACGGAGCACGTCGGGTTCCCACCGACCAGGCATACATTGCGTGCACCAAGCGCGAAGCACCGTGGGGTGTTCGGCGACTCACATGAATGAAGGGTGAGCTGCATCCTACTAAGAACCGCTTGTGAGGGGGGAGGGATACATCTACAGCAGTATGCAGGGTGGTGAGCCGGTACGACTGACTTCGCCAAAATAGTTGCTATTAATAGTGTATTACCATTTGCCATCTGATAATGTGAAGCGCTCATACCATCCACATAGAAAAGGGTAATTATTATAATCCAATTACCTGAAAAAGTGGAAGGTGATATCATTCATACCTGAATACCTGACAAAAGTGTGTACCAATAAGGCAGTCCCCCTCCAAAAAGTCAGTCCTTTTTCGGAGTTGCCAAGGCAGAAAAATGATACCACCCTGGCCAAGAATATAGTATCCGTTCGGACTATAATGTGAAAATAATACTGTTCTTATATTACCGGCCAGCCAGAGCAGCAGCAGGCTTGGTGCTTTACATGTACAGCAGTACCTTCAGAGACAACTCGATCAAGAAATGTAAAGAACAAATCAAGGATACCCAGAAAACTGGTCGGGCGCGCATTTTTCTGATAGGTCATTTTTTTAGGTTGGAATTATTGATTGGTGGAAAATCCTTTGTTCGACAGTTGACGTCATCCGGAATCGTGACGTCACTTTTCGGACAAAAATCATAATTGGAAAATTGGCCGTGGATGATGACGTCAGTCCTACTTTTCAATAAAACTGACCGGACAGTTTTATTCGGAGCATGTTTTTTCGAATAACTTCGGATGAAAAGAGAAAAAAAGTAGAAGGATGTGCGAAACATCTGGAGTTTGGCGGATCGGAGGAAGATATATAGAGAAGCCGGGATTTAATAGGCTGAAACACGACTGCGGGCACGAAATGTCTTTCTCTCGGACGCTGCAACTAGTCTATGTGGCCGACATCTTGATTATATATGACGTCGGCATGGTGGCTGTATACTGCGTCACACTTACGGTTGGGCCCTGCTGGAAGTCAGGCAAAAACCAGAGAACCAACAAACTTATCGTAGCACATCACCTTCTATACCTGGTATACAGTAGTAGTACATGACACGTACACATACACCATGGCAAGAAGCATACCTGGTGAATACTTACCCGATCTCGATTTCGTATGGGCGTGCTACTGATAACCGCGTCAGGATATTGTATTCCTCCTGTAAATCTCAGCTTGCCTTTCTTACGTAGTACCACAGTATTCGTTTCTTACAGTAGTCACATGTATAACTACTGTATACTTCGAAGTACATGTCATGTACTCGTACCCTATGCCGTATCGTATGGTGTCACAAATCCCAGGCTCACATCATTGTGGACGGGAAAGATCAACAATAGACATGAAAAAAACATCAGGTGCTACTACTGCTAGGTTGGGTGGGGCCGCCTGCCGTGCCAGGACGGAGACCTCGTTTATCGTTCAACCCTCTTGCGATTCCACAGGGGGAACTTGGCGGTAAAAAAAAAAGGCGACGATCACATCAAACGACCATGCCAATGCGTGATTGAGGGGGCGATACAAGCCGGTGCCGGAGTTCCAATGGCAAGGAGGCGTACGTACGGCACGGGCGCATCATAATCCTACCGCCCTTAGGGCCCATCTTAAAACGGGGAACATGTCTGAGTACACAAACGGCACCATACATATTACCGCACAAAAAAAAAAAAAGAGAAAGAAAAACGAAGACAAAAATGAGAAACGCGGGGATTACAGTAGTACCCCCGGGAGTACTCACGGCCACCCCGCGGCCAACGAGCACGCGCCAAATCTGGGGACAGAAATACCAGGGTACAGGCGAGTATTTCCGCTCTTTTGCATGGGCTTCAGTATAGCATTATTAATAGTATGCCCATTATACATCGTATGGGCATAGTATAACCATGCTAAAGTGCCACGCAATGGTATACATGCTCATATATGAGTTTTAAAACACCACACTAAATGACACACGATATCTGTCCCTAATAGTCGCGGGTACGCAAGTGCTACTCGTACGTACCCGACACGAGTACCACCGTATCACACTATCACACCGGGTGATAAGATAGCACACCCCCTGGTACGAATTTCATGCCCGCTTTCCTCGAAAACATGGGGGGCACACACAAAACGAAAATGGTGGCTTTGGAAATATTTCGTCGAGAAGGTTGCGTAGACGCCTCATCGCTGGTCGTACTCAGTACGCCCTCCAGCTTCGAAAATCGTGCGGGGGGGTGTGTTATCTTACCACCCTAGTGGGATACGGTACCTGGTAGTGACTACTACACTCAGCTTGTACTCCCGAGAACCCGAGTACCGGCATGTTCTAAAAGGGGTACAAGGGGCGTACCGGGGGGGGGGGGGGGGGGGGGGGGGGGGGGGGGGGGAGGTGAAGCTCGTGGCCACATCGCTCCTCTACGTGATGGTTGGGTTGCCGGACACAAAAACGTAAAACTCACGCGACCTGTAAGCTGAACAGTACAAAAAGTAACGGGGGAAAAAAGCAAAAACATGACATGCGTAAAATAACGGGTGAGCCGAAAATAAGACCGCTAACAACAAAATCGAAATATCAGCACATTTCGGTTACGTCGGGCTATGCGACATTTCGCTCGGAGTGCGATTTTCTTCGAGCGTGTCAGTTCACAACGTATTCGTTTGTTTACTCGTGCCGACTACCGGTCTTGCTTGATCCTCCGTAACCGACACCTGGCACCAGGCACCAGGTAAGTTTTTTCTCCCCCTGCAGGCTACGTACTTGTATCGTGCGGCCATCCACGGAACAACGAGAACAACAACCATTTTTGACATTTTTTTTTTCGTCGCATCCGTCCATCCGTTGAAAATAACAATGTTGGATTGCTATTAATATTAGTCATGAGAGGATGGACTGGAATCACTTGTCCATGAGTCAGCGCTGACTTGCACAACGTCCTATTAATATTACGGGGGACCATAGTAAATAGGACCAAATATTGTTGGTAGAAATAGCGAAATATATCGCTTTTTGTCTTTACCATAGGTCCTATTTACTATGGTCCCCCATACTGGTGATAGGGGTGCGTATCTAACAAAACCACAACCCAGGGTCGACTGGCTGTTAACTTTTTTAGTGCTGCACTCTCTCGCTGAAAATATACCTGGGATATCTCGATTATAACAGGCTTTCAGGCTACCTACCAGTCAGAGGTGTTGTACTGCTGTGGTAGTTGATGTACATGATCCAACTGGTTCATCTTCAAAATCGTGTCACTTCCTGCGCACTGAAAACCACGGGCTTGTGTGATACAATTTTTACACGTCACGGGACAGGTTTGGTGGACTTTGATTGCGCGCCGCCGCGCAATGTATATGAAGCCCCTGTTCTGGCAGGCTCTGGAGACTGGAGACAACTTTTATGAGAATCCTCGCCAGACATCGACCGACAAAACTAACGCCTCTGTCACGAAATTTGTAGGCTCGAAGTTGGGGCGGAAACCCGAGGCGTTACTCTTCTGAGGGCGAAGCAAGCCTCCGGAGCGGAAGATATTTGAACAGCGACTTAAGCTAAAGAAACGGTATTTATGCAGGTATGCAGGTATGAACGGCAGCCGCAACAAATCCTCGGAATCATTTACTATTTGGTGAATGGCCAGCAACTATTAACAATTGAGTTCACCATGGACGATGTACTGCTCTACCTGGTAATAGGTTGGCGTTGGCTCCCGAGCCAAGACCAACTCACGGCCGGCCTGCTTCGTACATGATAAGACCTGGAACTAGAGAAGGCAAACTCGTAGAGTTGAAGTTGACTCGTGCTCTTGAGGGGCGAAATAAGGGGGTTTGAAGCGATCCTCTGAGGCGCTAAATTCGAGCAACAAAATACGTTCGTTCATGTATCCACCCTAATGGACGGGAAAGTACGTATCGGTAAATATTCACACTAATAACTCAATGAACCCTATATTTCCGTCCGGAATTCAAAACGCCAGCGGCATCGAGCGAAAGAGACGGTAACTGCGCGTGGGGGTTGGCTTTGGTCCCCGGCAGCCACACTGAAAAAGAGCTTTGGCACCACCATGTGCTTTTGCTTTTATCAGACCCCGGATATCTACTCGTAGGTCTTGGCTGCGCGTTTCTTGTGCTACAGTTGTTACTGCTGCTGTTGCTGCGAGCGTTGTCGCGCAGACAGTCTGAGGTCTGGGTACTCTGAAGCTAGCTACAGCATGTATGGGCCCGCCAACACCTAATCTGGGCAAGCCCGAGATTCTTATCGGGGCGTCATCTTCAAACAATCTTGAGCATAGGCTATTACATAGGATTTAGTGTAGAATTCACCACGTATCCGTTTTATTTCTTAGCCCAATTTTCTTAGCGTTCTCCAAAAAGTGAGCACTATGTTCTTATTGGGCACTTTCTTATTGGCGGGCCCATACTGTATGCACTGCTGTAGACCGTTCGTGTGGAAATGGTTCTGGACAGCAAAAAACTATTGGAATATTCTTGGGGGGCCACGTGCAATGTTTTTCTTAGGTCACAAGGGCTCCGCAGGGGTGCCAGCGTTCACCTGGACCCATGATTCGCATACTCGTAGGAAACAGATACCTCGGTGTCAATTTGTACTTGAAGCAAGGTGGTGGCTACACCGCAGTATGCTGAAAAATAAGTCGACCTACACTCCTTCCCAGTGTTGAAAAGAAAAACAAACCAGTGCGCTTGAATTTCTGGTCGAAATTACGACACACGGAGTTTTTTTTTTTCCTATTTGTAGTTCAAATGGTTTTAGTATACCCCCCTACACCGGAAATTAAACTAACTCATTGAAGCTGTCATCCATATGCAAGTCAGTCCGCCTCACAAGCGGCTCTTAGTAGGATGAAGCTCACCCTTCATGCGACTCGCCGGACACCTCACGGCGCTTCGCGCTTGGTGCAAGCAATGTCTGCCTGGTCGGTGAAAACCCGACATGCTCCGTCCCGGCATTGTAGGGATGCGAGTAGGGTCTATGGTCATACGACTACGGCCATGCATGAGATCGAGTACATCTCTCCTATCGAGTACACCCCCCTGTCTCGGTCTCGAAAATGGATAGTAGGGTGTCGGCATTTTTTTTTTTCGTGAACCCTGCTGGATCGTACAAACACACCATTGCTTCTGCAGAGTCACATACATCACCGGTTATATGATTATGATACCGAGAGGTATCCTACGTCCCTACGCCCTGCACCGAGTCCTCCAGAGACCGACTGAACTCCGACCGCAGAACACTGCACAACACGGTGTAGTGAATACTATCACAGCCTGCATTTCGTGTTGGGCAAACTGCTGCAGTAGCAGGAGCAGCACTGCGTTTTTTTTTCAAATACATGGGCGTTGCAGGAAAACAGAAAATCGTTAACAAAAAGGAAAAACGAAAGGCTGCGCCTGCCTGCGCTTACTTCGTTCACGTTCTTTTTTTTCAGTTTGCAAATCCACGCCGGTCATCATGATCACCTATTGTACCAGGTATTCAGCGTATGTACCTGGTATGCAATAACATAAGGACTTTGACATCCATTGAAACAATGATGGTATATCTCGCAAGTGACTTGTCAACCCCCCAACCCCCCCCCGCCCCCCATTTCGGAGCATGCGTGCCGTCGACTTTCCAACACTTGGCATTGTCTTCACCCCCCCCCACGCACGGCAATGAATGATCGTAAAGATGGTACTTCCCAAGTAACCTCTCAACCCGGACCACGTGTGCGGGCGACAGCCGGCACAGACTCTCAGCATTGTATCACTGGCCACAGTGTGAACACGGCGATCCTAGTGTAGGGTGTGGGTCGGAGCCTTGACGAGCGCACCCCTATCAGACTTCATGACGCAGTCGTTGGTTTTGTCGACGACCGGACTAATAAATCCCAGCAAAAACTCAGAACATACCGACAGCTGGAAGATCCATGCCAAGTCGTTGCCAGGTGTACTGCTGTCGATGTCTGTCGAAGACGCGGAATGTCGTCGCTTCGAACCGAACATTCGGCCGAGTTTTTCTCACGCCGATCGTTGCCCAACATCTGCCCCATTTTATTTCTTTTTCGTTTTCTTTTTCTTTTTCCAAAATTTGCACACCCCGCACGAATACGAGTACGAATATATATATCGGTATTCGTTGGCTCCGTGTTCCATTTGTGAGGCAAACAAAAGCATGGGGCAAGTGTTCGTCCATGAACCAATACGCTATCAAAAACATGGGGCAAGTATTCGTCCACGGACGAACACCCTCTCAAAAACATGGGAAAATATTCGTTCACGGACGAATACGACCTCAAAAACATGGGGCGAGTATTCGTCCACGGATGGAACTCCCTCTCAAAAACGCGGGTAGGTATTCGTCCCTCTCAAAAACATGGGGCAAGCAGTCGTCCTGGTGGACGAGTGGTACCGAGAATAAAATAAGTGACAAGATATTTTTCGTCTTGGGCAGGAACGCAACCAAAATATTCCTGTTTGTTCTCCAGCATATTCGCAAGAGTTTTAACATGTATTCGTTGGTGACTGACGAATGCCGTCTCAAAAACCTGGGACAAGTATTCAATCATGGACGAATATCCTCTAAAAAAATATGGGACAAGTACTCGCACTGTGAACGAACTACCCTGTCAGGAACGTGGGGCAAGTTTTTGGTCCGTGGACGAATACCACCTACTCGACCAACGAATTTCCCGAACATTCGTCGAAATCTATTCGCGTTTCGTACGGGGTGTTCAAAGTTTTGGAACCTTTGGTCTGGAAGAATCGTGCTCGTCGCCCGTAGAAAGCTGCACCTAGACATTTCGGGCGGGTGTCTTTCGAAATTCAATCTTTTTATTGAGAGTTTGCATTTCCATCGTCACAGCAGTACCTCCGTACCCGTCGTCGCTGCCTCGGCAAGGCATGCTGCGAGGCATGCCTCATCAGGCTTGTAGCGAGTAGAGTAGGTCTTTCTGGCGGATGTAAGGCCGGACTGCTGCGAGTACGGTGATACCCTTTCGGATCACGAAGAGGTCCGAGCACTCAGGTGTACGCGAGAAACTCGACCGCTGTTCAATACTGATGTACGACGACTGCACAACCTGGGGCGCCTTCGGACGTCGAGGGTACAATTCCGTGTCGCTTCCGAGTTTTTCGTCGGCAGTAAGAAAAAAACTTGTGAACAAGTTCTAGAACGGAAACGGGCGGAGGAGTCGATTTACGTCGTGTACATTTTCTTAGGGTAGAGCGGCCTTTTCGCGAAAAATGATTCTGCGAAAGCCGTGATGCGTGTGCCCGGGCAAGGGGTCACGAGTCACGAAGGAGTGGGGGCTCTTAGACTTGTGAGTGATGAGTCGTACGTAGGGGACCGGTAGTGTGTGTATGTCCGCATAACTTTAACCTATGGATAAATTCAACCTATGTTATCACGACTCACGACTTCAAGACACAAGCAGGGCGGTCTCCGTCGTTGGTGCCATGCTGACGGATTGACGGAGGCTTACAGGTTACAGGTTACAGCAGCAGTGCCACGGCGCTACAGCACGAGCCTAAATAATACCTGGTAGGTTATAAATTCATAAATTAACATGAAAGCCGAAAATAAATACCAATGAAGGTCGTCACGATTGGGCGTGTGTTTTGATCCTAGCAGGGATGTTTCCTGTTTTCGTCGTAATAACCCTAAGGGCCGGTCCTAACGAGAGAAAAAAAACGAAAAAAAAAAAACACGCATAGGCTTTCGTTTTTCGTGAAAAACAGCAGGTTGAGTTTTAACGAGAGAAAAAAAAACGAAGAAAAAAAAATGAAACAAAAAGAAGAAGCAGAGAGTCGAATTTGCACGTTCAATTTTTCAGAATGACTCAACCGCCACAGCACGTGATTCCCGGCCATAGCACTCGACAGTGACGATGGATAGACACAACTCGCACACGCGAGGCACTCTCCACAGCAGGCGATTCTCGTGGTCGAACCCGCTCCCTCCGGAGTGCTCTAGAGCTTGTGTATCGGCCATCGCTGTTCGATGGCAGACGTTTGAATATTGAGTGGAATTCATGTCGAAAAAAATACCGCCACAGCCACTTCCTGATCCCCCGCTTTCTTGCGAGGGCACCGCTTGGTGATTCTGCTACCCATATATGCTCGCGCCGTCAGCAGACAAGCCGCGTGGGAGCCACATGCAATACCTCGGCCATCGTGCGCTTGCCAACCGGTCGTATAAACTTTATCGGAACTTCATCCCACAACTTCGACCTCCTTCTATGTTCCTCTTCGACCCTGGGAAACATATTTCGTTTATTTGGCACCCATTTCGTTGGAGGACTTGAAAAAAAAAAAAAAAAAGTGAAATCGGAGGTATCGGAATCTCGACCGTATTTCTACTTTTTCTTAAATTGACCAATAAAACTCACGTGCTCTTTAGTTCTGCTCTTCGTTTTTGTTTTTCGTTCTTTATTCTTCGTTAGGACCAGCTTTTTTTCCTCGTTGGGCCATCTCTTATGGCAAACCGCTTTTGGTTCCTGGAAATCGAGGTTTCAGCACCTTCGCAGGCGTGTTTGACCAGGGAAACGGGCGAATCGGGCACGCTTTTCTTGGAGTCCCACCAGCCATTTTGCGAGAGGCATGCATCGCCGTTTGCTGTTCTTCAGGATCGCAGTTTGAAAAAATGTCGACACACTCCAGTTTCCTCTATTCAGTTTCGGACGCGATTTATCTGAAAAAGAGGCAATGTTTCGACTGAAACGTCGATACGTATCTGAAAATGCCTTGTTGATATTTTTGTCCGAAAACGACAACATCGTAAAAACTTCGAACAACACCCCTGGAGAAAAGAAAAACGGGTCTAGATACCTCTCCCCAAAAGACTGCAAGTATTCAGAGAAGAGCGAGCCTCATTCGGTCGAACTCCGGGTGTAAAATGAGGTATGTACATTATTGTCTTTTTTCGCGACATGCCGTGGCATGCCGTGGCACCACCTACGGCAAAAACCTTCCACGGCATCTTCAACGGCATACCACGGAACCTTCCACGGACCTCCACGGCATGCCACGGGACCCTAACCGTAACCCTAACCCTAACCCCAACCCTAACCTAGGTGCCGTGGACATTGGGGTGCCGTGGGGGTTGCCATGACATGCCGTGGGGTTGCCCTGGAGTGCCATGGCGGTAGCCGCGGGGGTTGCCATGGTACTACCCATGGCATGTCATGGCAACCCCCACGGCGTACCATGGAATCCTATGCCACGCCATTTTCTTCTTCATCACTTTTACTTTCCAGCCCACTCGTAGGAGGTTTTACCCTCGACGATCTTCTGGACAAGCCGTGGTCACAGGTGTCGTCCCTTTCCCCCCCCGGTATGTGCCTTTTATTTTTTGTCGCGCATACGTAGGGTTCAGCATTCCCACTGCTCGTCGATTTTTCATCGAATGTAGCTAACTCACGCTCTCGCGCTTTCCGCTTATCATTTTTTTTATGCAAGAAAAAGTCCCTATGAGCATGCACTCGGTGAGACTTGAACCCACGAAATTGATCTTGACAGGCACGCGGACCACCTACCAAGCCACCGGGGGGACGCCATGGGATGCCGTGGTGATGCCATGGTATGCCATGGGCGGTACCATGGCAATGCCACGGCATGCCCACGACAAGGTCAAATAGTGTAGAACCCTGAAAATGATGAACCCAAACGTCACGGATACATAAAACCGCGCACGTACTCTGTAGATGTTCGTTCGTGTTGGTTCAGCACAACAACACACCTGTCAGGGAATGATCCGTTTTCACCCAGCATGACGCATCGCAGAATTAATGTTATATCGTACCTCACGCCTGATTACCACCAATTACTATAGGTAGGTAGTGCTTGGCGTTCGGAAGCTCGCCTTTGTCGAGGATATCAGGTTCAGCTACATCAGCAAGTTACGCACTAATTATTCTGTGAGAACAGGAGAAAACAAGGGATCGGGCGCGGGGAAGAAAAGCAAGGCGTGGATGCGACGTCCGCGTCCCGAGGCGAGGAAGCTTCAAAGGCACCACGGGTCCGTATCATGAGTGGAACTATTATCTAGGATAAAGTATAGATCCGTACTGGTGAATCGTCGTGTCATCGGTCAAACATGCGATGCAAACAATCCAAACCACAACACCCCGAGCCGGCCGAAACCACCTTCGTTAATGATAGAGTCTTTCCAAGCACAGCATCCTATTATAACACTGATCGCTGGATAGAGGTCAGGTTAGCGTTCGGGTCGGAGGGTCGGCCCCAAGCACAAAACCTCCGCACAAAGGCAAGGATTCATTATCAACGTGAAACCATGTTTAGATCACGTACCTAGCTTTTCTAGGGCAGCGGAGTCGCACTCGGCGTTCGGGCTTTGACGGTGCGGCTGCCTCTGGTCGGTGGTGGTGTCGTCGTCCATGTACCACGCTTCAATCGTCATGGTGCCTCGACGGTATTTCACAGGCTCTGATTGTCTGAGATACCAAGGTCGTTGTCAATGGGAATGCCGTCGTACGAGTATACTTGTTGTTGTACCCGCGGGCTACATGTCACATTTTGGGTTGAGGAAAGGTTTCCATAAATTGAAGAGATGCTTATATTGCAGGGGGCAGGGGTTTGTGTGTACCTTTTCTCTGTCGGCTGCTCCCCCCTCACCCCAGAGTGGTATAGCGCCACGCGTACGCGCTGTGCCTGTATGCTGTTGCTGTGACCCAGCTCGCGACTCCCGGTGACGCTGTCTTCGATATTGCATTTACTGTTGGGGCATTCGAGTAGGTGAAGAGTTCCTACGCACTCGTAGAGCTCTACCACTTCGACGCCTCAAACTGGGCTGTTTGAATTTCGAATTTCGAGGCAAATTTGGAAAAACTGCGATTCGTCAAGCCGACAGTCCCGCCAAGAGGTTGATATTGTGCGGGTGCTGCAGTACGAGGAGATATCTGTGGGCTGTGGGCGTATCATACCCCTGCCAGGCGCTACAACAGCAAGCAGCAGTTAATTGCCCCCCTGTCGAAGTCACTCATGAGGTTGCGACGGTTTGGCAGCACCCGTCGTCCCCCACACCCCCATTCATTGACAGCGCTGTAGTTTATAGTCGAGAGGGATACGAGATGGAAGCACGACAACGACAACCCAACGACAACGGCTGCAAGAACAGCAGTAAGTGCAACAACAACAACAACAACAACGGCAGCAGCAGCAGCAGCAGCAGCAGCACGCCTACAATCAACGGCAACATCACCGGCTGCACCGATGGAGTAGGCAACAATCACCCGGGACGGCCTGTCTCCCCCCCCTTATCATCGGCGATGCCACCCCCTCCGCCGCCGTCGGTGCTTCCACGAGGAGTCGTGCCATCAGAGGCTGCTGCTACCACTCCTGCTATGGCCGAGATAGCCAGCGCAAGACGTCACGCCCTCGGTGCCGTCACCTCAGCCCTCTCCAACGACCTCGTAGTGAATTATCGTCTCCGGCTGTGCTGCCGCGCGATATTCAGCGGGGGCCCGAGCGGGGGCACGACGGCCTGCCACAGCAGGGCGGCCGGCAGGAAGGAGGGGGGACGCGGATGTTCGTGTTCGCACTGCTGCAGCGACTGCAGCGACAGCACTGGTCGGTTTCGAGGCTTGAAAAGAAGCCGCACCGCTGCCCCCACCGCTACCACTGCAGCTACAGCCGCCGCTGCAGGTAGAACTAGCGCCGACACCGACGCCAACGCTAACACCACAACGCACCGGGATTGTCTCGGACGCCGTCGAGCTCAACACCGGCCCAGCGGCGACCCGATCCCTCGGCATCGCGGCCCCTGCTTCGAGTTGCCGCGGCCTAGTTGCGGCAAAACCAGCTCGGGTCCAAGAAGCGTTTTTGCCGCTACCAGCACGGCAGTACTGCCGACAGCGGCGATGTTAGTCACGTCGGTGGCGGATGGCGTCGTCGACGACACGAGCGAGGAGGGCCCCCGGCTGGCGCAGCCGTGGCAGCAGAAACAACCGCAGCAGGCGCGACCTGCTTCGAGGTTGGAGCCTCGACTAGATGGCGAAGCAGCCCGCTGTCGCTGCTGTTGCCTCACAAACCCGGACGGCACACCGACGCCAAGCGATAGAAGACTGACCGCCTTGACGGTAGCCAGGGTGCTACAGCTCGGACATGGGGCCACACAGGCTTGGCAGGGGGAGGCGGGGGGGTATTCCGAGTATGGTGGCGGAGGCGTGAAACGGGCTGCGGTAGCGACGGAAGGGGCCGTGACAGTGGGCGCGCGATCGGGCGCTGATGGGGTGCTGATCGGAGTGCTCACCTTTGAGTCGCTCAGGGAAGGCGACTTCGCGGTGTCGTCGCTGTTTCTGGAGGACGATACTGGTGAGGGAAAAATGCTGCTTGCTCTCTTGCTTCTCATGCGCGTACTGTAGTTCTCTTGCGGTTTTCTGCTGACCGCGCGCCCTCGTGCCTCTCTGGACTTGGGAAAGTTATGTGGCGCCGTGTATTTCTGCTGCGAAGAGTATCCAACTGTAATGCCAATTGGTGTGTCCCCGAAACGTTTGTGCAGTTGGAACGGGGCTAAGTGCGTAAAGGTAATATAACATTTGGCTCCTTCGAAGGTTCAGCTAGGACATGACGAAGCCCCCGAAAGGTTCCAAAATGGAAAACATGGTGGCGAGAAACTGCGGATGGGAACTATGGGCGTGGCACGTCTGCGTGGCAGCATCGAGGCATTCGATATACCCATGTGTGCCACACAGCAGACTTGGTCGTAGCAAATACTAAGGCTTTGCTCGAGTGGAGATTTCCCATCGCTTATATGCGCCCTGCGCTCATCGCAACCGCCCTCGTCCTTGCCCACAGAAGTACGGCATGTCCGGACATCCGCGTCTACGCTCGGGTGTTCTTTGCGTTGTTGTGCCCTTTACATCCAAACCTGTATACGTGGATGGCCCACACAGAGGGATGCAGGCAGAAGACTGCCTTGCAGTGAGACGTCGACCTTGCTGTAAAGCCTGGGTAGATCCCCCTGCAGCACGGCTTGAAGCGGTAGTAGCTGTTCGCGATAGACAGAGGACGTTCGCCGCGCTTGAAGACGCAGGCGGAAGGTCGCCCGCCCCACCATGTAGAACATGACGCAGCTCCCGATCAACCATGCCCCACCCAAATTCCTGTATATTGCGTTGCGCGGTGCTGTCCCCCGGATGTTCTCAAGGAACAGCCCCCCCCCCCCCAAGCAATATATGGAAACAACGTAGTGAGCGCCCACCTGTTGGAGGTGCCTCTATCGGGAGTAGGAACGGTGCTGCGTCTCTAAATGGATGCGTGGTCAACGGTCAAATGTCTAAGGCAAGAAACAAGTGAGTACGCCGCCCCCCCCTCCCCGGTTCCCCACCTCTGGAACGCATGACGTCGTCGGGTGGCTGCGGGACGCAATAGGGCGAGCACTCCGTATTTCTCGAGCGTTGATCCAGTGGAGACGAGACGGGTACATGCTCTTGGGAACGTGACATGCTGTTTATCACACGACTAGGCAGTCAAGTGTATTTAGTACAACAACATCCCCTCCCCATTAGGAGTAGGAATGGTTGCTCATTCTCGATTTGGATGCGTGGTCAATGGTCAACTTACCAAGGCATGCAGCAAACCAGCACGCCCCCCCCCCCCCCCCCCCCCCCCCCCCCCCCCCCCCCCCCCCCCCGCCTCCTCGCCTTGTACTTGCCCCCCCCTCCCTCGCTCTGCCCCATCCGCCCCTTCGCTGTCGGCTGCATCGCTGCTCTGCACGCCGCTGGCAGGCAGGGTGCGCCTGATGTGCGTTCCGGTGCCACCGGTGTCGTGGCTGGGCAAGGTCGTGTGTTTGTCGCGATGGACTTTCACCTCGGAGAAGAAGAAGCTGCGTTCGGGTGAGGAAGCGGTCGGGTGTCTTGTTGCCGGCGGCAGCACCGCGGACCTTGTTGCGCCGCGGGGCGCTCTGGCGCGGACCGTGTCAGGTGTCGTTAGCGGGGGTCGGACGAGTCAGACGCGATTGCTGCCGCTGAGTCCTGTTTG
Organism: Macrocystis pyrifera; assembly: GCA_031763025.1. Lineage (NCBI taxonomy): Eukaryota > Phaeophyceae > Laminariales > Laminariaceae > Macrocystis > Macrocystis pyrifera. The sequence continues at coordinate 4,277,594 of JASSKH010000008.1, read as the reverse complement.
CTATTAATACTAAAACCTGCAAGCTGCTTTACTGTCTAGCATTACGGGGGACCATAGTAGATAGGACCAAATATTGTTAGCAAAAATATGTATATATATAGGTTTTTGTGTGTACCGTAGATCCTATTTACTATTTTTTTTATTTTATTTTTTTTCATCATCACTTTTACTTTCCAGCCCACTCGTAGGAGGTTTTACCCTCGACGATCTTCTGGACAAGCCGTGGTCACAGGTGTCGTCCCTTCTCCCCCCCGGTACGTGCCTTTAGTTTTTATCGCGCATAGGGTTCAGCATTCCCACTGCTCGTCGATTTTCATCGAATGTAGCCAACTCACGCTCTCGCGCTTTCCGCTTATCATTTTTTTATGCATGAAAAAGTCCCTAGGAGCGTGCACTCGGTGAGACTCGAACTCACGAAATTGATCTTGATAGGCTCGCGGACCACCTACCAAGCCACCGGGGTTGGTCCCCCGTGATGGCACTATGGCCTCCGTAATAGTGCAAAAACATCCGACTCTAAATATCTAGTCTTTAAGTCACTCAAAACGTGGGTGCTGCTGCAAGGGGAATAAGCGTGTACGAGTCACGAGGCGCGATATCTATTCATAGTTCTTCCACCCTCCGCCATGAATGAATATATCCCCTCGGCAGAAAGGCGTTTTCTTTTGCAGCACCGCCCTCTGCTTTACTATGCTGAATTTCGTGGACCGCCGGCGTCTCCGCCGCGAGCACGCCCCCCCCAACCTCACCCCCCCCCCCCCCCCCCCCCCTCCCTCGGTCGGCAAAACACAACAGCAGGCGCAAGCGCTCGAGGGAGGGGCCGACCAGGAGGAGCCCCCTCGCTTCCTTCGTCTGATCAGCGGGTTCACTTCTCCGCGTGTCTCGAAGCTAGCGAGATTTCTTTGCTATTTCGAGAGCACCCGACTCGTGCTTCGTCGCCCAATGCTTCTCACGCTACCCGCGCTTCTGCGTGCTTCTCGGACCGTCTCTCCGACACCTTTAGCATCGACGGTGAAGGCGGCAGCAGCAGCAACACCAGCAGCAGCGGTGGAGGAGGAGAGGGAGGAGGAGGAGGAGGAGGAGGAGAAGGAGGTGTGTGGCGATGTGTGCAGGACACAGAGCGGAAGCCGACGCTGTCGGAGGTCGCTGCTCAGGGCGCTCTCGGGCTGGATGCTTTCGTCCGGCGCAAGGGAAGGTACGAGAGGGCGTAGGGGGGCAATTTTAAGCTTTCCCGAAAAAATCGGTAGCCGTGTGCATGTTATTGGTGCGCTCCACAGGGGATGTAGTGATTCGGCAATTTTTTTATTCGTGCTTTGCTAATCAAGAGGTGCGTGAGCATGCTTAGCACAACACTCTTCGTGGCGTTTTTTTTTTCGGCACTCCATTCAGGGCCCGCCCAAATAGACGGCAGATGCTTCAACGGGAGCTATGGACTAAATTGACACACGACACGAAATTGGAACGTGAAAGTGTGGTGAGCTCAAGCTTTGTTGTTTACCAATCCGCCGGAGGATAAAATAAATAAATAAATACAGCCAGATCCATTTTTTTTGTTTTTGACGGCGAAAGAGTCGTGTTGACCGTTGGAGCGTTTCAACGGGTATTAATAGTCCAATCGAACCCACAGAGGTGTTTCAGTTTTGTGGGTTAGTCGGGGCAACCGAAGAAGCTCGTCGATCGAAGACCGTCACTCGAGCACCCAGGCAGTAGAGTGCGCCGGTACGACTTGGCCCCGCTCGCACATAAATGATTGATACTCCACTCTTGGCCCATGGCGACTTGGTTCAGCTGGAACAAAACGGTTGTTGTTGCACCCTGACTCACGACATCTCCAACTCGAGAGGTTTCCCAAGAGGTCGGAATAAGAGGTAGGGTAAAGGTTCAGGGTATAAAGGGTTTCAACCATTTCTTCGAAGCAGGGCTAAGGCCGAATAGTAAGCCCTCCACGCAGAGGCAGCCGACAAAACCTGAAACGTTCCCTTGATTGTTTTTTTGTCGGCGCAAGGCCAAGGTCGATAGAGCGCCCTCACCGAGGGGCTGCCAACCAAACCTTTTCCCGTGCACATACGCACGTAGCTATTTTACAACCCCTTCAATAGTGTACTTAACTACGTACAAATATCAACTTTCTACGTCTTTGATGGGGGTAATAATGTTTCAGTGGTATTAACTTGACATGTGTACTTTTTGCTATTTTCAAGTTTTTCTTCCCTTCTTATTAATAGGTCGTTTTTGTTGCATTTTTTTGGTGTTACCTCCGCTGCCCCCCCCGCCGCCGCCGCCGTCGCAGTGGGAGCGTGGATGTCGTCGCAAGAGTGGCTGCCGTCAGTCCCATCATCAGCGTCAGAAAGGCCCCTCCCCTCTTCATGCTGGAGGTGGAGCAGGCGGACCAGCACCAACAACAACGACAGCATCGACGGCGACGCCAACAGCCCCAACGGCAAGAACGGTCCGAAGAACGATCCGGGCAGAACATTTGGAACCACCCACTCCAGGCCGACGGACGGCCATCTCCCTCCTCGTCTCGGTCGTCGCAACGGCCACCACCGCCCCCGCCCCCGCCCCCGCCGGAGAGAGGTTTTGCGCAATTTTCCAGAAGTCCCGAGGAAATTTCGGCTCTGTTTGCTGCCCCTCAGCCTCCTCGTGCTACCTCTCAAGGAGGTGGGGTACTCCCTCGCGAACAGCGGCGGGAGGGATCGCTAGGAGACGACGATCTAGAAAAACGCCTCCGCGGAATTCAGCCGGGGGAAAACCGGGGTGGAAGGCGGGAAGCGCTCGCTGCTGGGCAGGGGGAGCAGGTGCCGATGGACGGCCTCGCAGCTCGCAATAATCCGGGAGGCCTTGGGGAGAGCGAGAAGGGCGGGGAAGGGGGACGTCCGGGGCTGCCGAGCGCGAGCAGGACAGAGGAACAGCTGATGGCGCGGCTGGTGCTGACCGGGCCGCGTTGCCTGGCGTGGCACTCGGTAGTTGTGCCCGGAAAGACGTACGTGTTTCCGGCGATAGGGGCTTTTGTCCTCGGCAGCGGCGATAATACGTATCGAGCGTTTGGAGATGCCAAAGAAAGAAGTGGGCGGGAAAGACGGGGTAGCAGCAGCAGCAGCAGCAGGAGGAGGAGGAATGGCGGCGGCGGTGGTGGTGGTGGTGGTGGTGGTGGTGGTGGTGGCGGCGGCGATGAACGTCGTGGTGACATCGCCGGGAAGGGGTTGGCAACACCGGTGAGGCATACATGGAGAGTCGGGCTTCGGTAGAGGATTTGCCCTTTCTTAGTCCACATATTTCTCGCTCAAGCACCTTCTCAAACTGAGGACCTACCCTATATATATTTATGTATTTGTAAATATTTTTATGTCAGGGTAGGCTTTATCCACTCCCGCCGAAAATGAAATTGAGTACCCCCCACGCGCGACAGACTGCTCGGATCGCGCCATGACCTCGACCACAGCGATGGGCCGGCCTTCCCGTGTAAAACCGTTTAGCGTTCGTACGAAGAGGTAGGTTCGAAAGGAGACGGAAGATCTCAGGAACACGCGTATACATATGTGTGAAGGCGATGTGCATTTTTTAATATTTCACACCTCGGAGAAATCACCTACTCCCACAGTTCATGATCTAGATCTTTCGAGGCAGATTGATCATCTGTTCCCGTTCTTGTATGATCTAGCTCATGTTGCTGGGTGGGACCCGTACAATCTATATGGTCTATCTAGCACATATTTCCTGGGTTGGATCTGCCCTATAAGGCAGATCCTGCATAACCCCTCACAACGCGGCAGGTGAGGAACTAGATAATCTATCTGTAGATTATGATCTAGATGATGATCTGTCCGTGGCATGCAATATTATTCGTCGGATACTTGTCAGCTACCCAGTTTTCTGTAACCGACGTGTTTTTCACAATAGTTGTTTGTTGGGATCGTACATGCGTACTGTAGTAGCCGGCCCACACGAGAGTGCGTGTGGGGGGGGGGGCGTAGATTAAACTTTTCTTGGCCATCGGTTGTTGGGTGATAGTATCGAGCTCTTCGTGTGCGTTTTTATTGAAAAAAGGCGTTCTATGTTGAGTAAATAGCACTGTTAGTCCCACCGTGTCGCTGGGACGGACTGACCCCGAGATAAGAGACCAAAACAATGGTTGGTAACTTTGGTGTCACCAAATCGTCTAGGAGCAGAGTGGGCGCCCAGCAGCAGTAGCAGCAACAGTACGGGTATGATCATATTGCGCCTGTGTCTTACGATACCTTGCGCTCAACCATTGCAACTCGGACCCCGATTTGTATCTTCACCCGATCACACGTTGGCCGTTCCTGCAGTCGTCATGTCTTGTCGCCAATCTTCCTCTCTGAACCCCCCAAGAGTGTTATGTTAGTCAACCCAATATGGCTGGACTACGCACGATTGTTGTTCTACGAAAGTATTCGTGATGGACGGAGGACATGGGAACACGGTAATCAGTACCAAACATGCTCATTACGGGGGTCCATAGTTAATAGGACCTATGGTATACATAAAAACCTATATATTTACCTATTTTTACTAACAAAATTTGGTCCCATTAACTACGGACCCCCGTAATCAGTAAAAACACTGGAATGTATCATTTTGTGTGTATATATGATGGGTTCCGATTGCTATGGTCTACCGTAGAAAGGTGCGTTCATCGGGAGTTGCGTTTTGCTTTTTTTTTTCTCACAGAAAACAGGTTTTAGGTGAGGGTATGGACCTCCTTAAGGTCAAGCGAGGAACCTCAGACTTCTTTTTTTTAATACTTAGCAACAGCACCCCTACCGTACGTAGCACGGGTCTAGAAGGGACAGTCGCGGGCAGCACACGCGACCTGGTTTAACCCCCCATATCGACGATTCTTTGGGGGAAACATCCAACAGGTACGTAGGAAGACAGGGCAGCCGCGCGCTGCAAGCAAACAAACTGGCGCTGCAATTAATTAACCGGCGGGTTACCCAAGAGTTTTTTCTCTTTTTTTTTTTTGCCTTCTCGACCTCGAAAAAATATTTTTACGGGTGCTGGTGGCTTCGGTGCTCAGCCTTCCAGACAAACCGCTGCTGTAGGCCGCTAGACCGCCATAAGGGTGTGGGGCGGCGAGGACTTTCATGCGAATGGTAGTTGGAAGCTGTGTCGCTGTCAATAGCCTGATGTCTGCGGTTGGGCGCGCGTCGTTTCTTTGTTTTGGGAAGGCGGTGTGACCCCGGTGTCAGTCTGCGTTTCTCTCTCCGTCGTGATTGGGCCGTCCTTCTTTTTGGGTGTCTGTCTGCCTGCGCCTTTTCGCGCGACTGCCGCTGGCAGCGCAAAGTGTGTAGCCGCCCAAATCTCTCCGCACAACCAGGCGCCCTGCCCTGCGCAAGACCACAGAAAATTGTTTGTTGTCCCACGGTTTCCTACCCTCGCCGTGACCAGACCGAAACCGGAATCGCGACGGGCCTGCTCTCTGTCCGCGCGATTGCATGCCGTTCGACCGCTCTCGGTTTCGCAGCATCTTGTTGAGGTCGACGCTGGAGACGGGGACGTTCCGTGTCCCGCGGGAGACACGCAGCCCTCCCTCTTCGATGATAGCACGCCGCCCACGCCGACCGTGGGGGTACGGGTTGAGGATGGTGCCGATTGTGCTGATATTGATTGCGGTGGTGGCGATACGAGCGGTAGCAGTGGCAGCAGCAGCAGCGGGTGCTGCTACTGTCGCCGCGGCCGCCGCCCGTTACCCTCGGCAAATTCCCGAGATAGGTCGCCCGAGATGGAGCACGACAACGTGGGCAGGCGTTCGGATCAGGGGCAGAAAGACTCCGAGGGGTCTGTGGCACCCGCGCAGGCCTGCAGCGCGGGTGGGGGTCGCTCGTGCCGATGCGTCGTGACGTACGAGGGAGAGATTACCGGCCTTGCCAGCCAGGTGAGACGGGTCGAGGGTATATCGAGGTAGCCAGCAGGTGGAGGGGGGAAACGGCGGGGGGGGGGGGTGTACCATATTGCACACGTGAAAAGACAGCACTCCCCCTTGGACGGTTTTCCGAGGTGAGTGTCTCCAAAGCAGGTGGGGGGGGGGGGGGGGGGGGGACGTACTCATTTGTTGCTTGCCTTAGTCATTTGACCATTGACCACGCATCCCTTTCGAGACGGAGCACCGTTCCTACTCCTAGTAGAGACACCTCCAACAATTGGGCGCTCATTACGTTGTTTCCATGTATTACATGGGGATCTTTTTGCTTATCTTATCCCCTTCGTGTCTGGCCGCCTGTGGCCACCATCTATCTCCTAGGATAGCGATCGTTTTCTCGCTGCTATTCATTGTGTATCAAACTCTTCCATGTCACACTCGTCTATTTCCCTCATCTCCTCTTCTAGCACATCCCGTTCCTCCTTGCACATTTCACATTGTCCTACTATGTGAGTTCTACTTTCTATTGCTTTGCCACACGGGCACATCTGTGCATCTACTTCCTCCTCCCAAAATAGACGCGGGGGGGGGGGGGGGGGGGGTGTACTCGTTATCATGCATGTAGTCGTATGACCATAGACCCTCGCATCCCTACAATGCCGGGACGGAGCACGTCGGGTTTTCGCCGACCAGGCAGACGTTGCTTGTACCAAGCGCGAAGAGCCGTGAGGTGTCGGGCGAGTCGCATGAAGGGCGAGCTGCATCCTGCTAAGAACCGCTTTAGAGGCGGATATACTTGCATGGATGACAGCCTCAATGAATTGATTTACTTTCTGGTGTGGCCACTTCCAGAGACAGCAATGGGTTTACTATGTGACTGCCTCGTGGGTTAGGGGGGGGGGGGGGGCACATAACGAAAATGATGGCCTTTGAGGAATATGTCGCCCCTCGGACAGATCATTTACGGGTCATCTACAGATCATTCCTTTAGTTCATGGTCTAGATCTGTCCGGGCAGGTATATCATCTATTCCCGGTCTCGTACGACCTACAGCAGCTCATGTTGTCGGTTGGGACCCGTACGGTCTGCATGCTCTAGCACATGTTTTCCTGGGTTGGACCTGTACTAGTAACATATAAGCACATTCCGCGCAATCTCTCACTACGGCGGGTGAGGAACTAGAGTATCTAGATCATGATATATCTGATCTGTAGACGATCTATCTGTCCAAGGTGTGAAGTATTTTCTACGAGATCTTTCCGTAGACTCGTCGCTCGGCGGGTGCAATCTCTCGCCCGCTGTCGAAAAAAAGTTAGCTTCGACAACTCGTTAGCGCGTGTGCGTTGTTGTCCGTGTGTGCTGTGCGGTACGATAAGCGAGTGTCGGGGCTGGATGGAGCCAGAGGATGGCGCACCTGTCACTAGATGCCCACGTAACTGGACCGCGCTTGAAACCGTTGCGGTGTTCGTTGTTCGTGGGATTGGTATTGCGGGGGTCCATAGTTAACGGGACCAAATTTTGTTAGTAAAAATAGGTAAATATATAGGTTTTTATGTAAACCATAGGTCCTATTAACTATGGACTCATGTTTTTTATGTTTCTGTATTGCTAGTTCTGTTCGGGGCAAACCTTCCCCCGCCCCTGTGAAGGGCGAGCGGGGTGGCGTGAGGTCGGCGGTGTCCGATCAGGCTGGACGATGCCCTTGCTATCCTCGAATTATCCTCCGTTGAGTGTTTTTGTCGTGTATCTACATTTCTCTTTTTGTGGTGGCGTCAAACAGCTAGACACACGCAGGCAGCGCCTCGCTGTTTTGTCTAAAGGCCGGTGACGACTGCATGCTCTTGTTTTCTGGTCGAGGGTACGCACGTGCCCACAGTCTAGACGGATTGAGGGAGGTCATACGAAAAGTCTGATTCTTATGCGGATCAGGTTTTGTTCGGTTCGGTTCGGTTCGGTTCGATTTTTACTATTTTTACTTTTTTTGTGCGTTTAAGTCCGTTCTTGACCGCTAAACTGAGGAAATCAACCATACATTTCGCGGAATCAATCCAGAGCTTTTGCGAGAGGTACCCGGCTCAAAAATTCGCTTCTCCAGAAGCGCAGTTTGCCCACGGATTGTAATCCGACGAAAAATAATTTGAAGCTGTCCCGTTCGAAATAGGTCTGTTCTGGATTTGGAGCTACTGTAGTTCAGATTTTTTTTTTGTCAGATTGTGGCTAGTCGGTAAAAATTCTAACTGCGCCGGTGGAGAAGCGGATTATTTTAGCTGGGTACCTCTCGGAGAGTATGTGGACTCATTCCGAGAAGCGCACGGCCGACTCGTTGGCTCTGCGGGGGTAAAGAACGTCTGCGATTGGCTGAAAAGCCTGAATCGAACCGAAAAAAGGTAAACAACGCGTAAGAATCAGTCCATTAATGAGACCACTTGCACGACATGTTGCCAACGAAAGCTTGAATATATGAAAAAAAATGTGCGGAAATCCCACCCCACCCGCTTGCGTTGTTTTTCATTTAGACCCTTTATTGGGAGTGTGTTATGTATCGTTTTCTGATTTTGTCGTGCGTGCACCCTCGTTCTGGCGGGGGGGTGATTGATCGATCGGCCACGGGATGCAGGACCTGACCTACACTGTCCCCACCACTCTCTACTGCTGCGTGTCTAAAAAGGCGGGCACTTACATTCTTGACGGCGGTCGGAGTACCGACGAACGAAGCACCGACGGCACTATCCTCTTCCTGCAGCACTTGAACTGTTCTTCCCCTGGGCGCGGGTTTGAGGTCAGAGATGGAAAGGGTGCTCCCGCCGGGGCAGCGCTTATTTGCGGGTCTAGAACTGCAGCACAAATAGCAAGCCACACGATCACGGTTCGCGCATTTGTGACTCCGCACCACTTAATGGGATCAACTCCGGGTGGGATCGGGGTAAAAAAAGGTGTTTTGAGCGAATAAAATAGATGTGTGGTCTACTCTGGGTTGGTCCGACAACGCTTTTTCTTTCTGTCACCCCATGTATATTACACACGGATAACAACGCGTGGGTTGCAGCTTGCGCTACGGTTCTAGAATCGACGCACGCTATTCGATGCGGGGAGCGCACTTTTTTGGATTCAAGTATTTTCTGAATGACGGGGCTCCTTGACCCAAAATCGTCGGGAACGATTTCTGTTGTTGTTGCGACATTACTGTATTACGGGGGTCCATAGTTAGTAGGACCTACGGTATACATAAAATCCTATATATTTACCTATTTTTACTGACGATATTTGGTCCTATTTACTATGGACCCCCGTAATAGTATTCTGTACACCTGGGCCATCAACCATTGCACGTCCATCATTTTTTTTTTTTCTTTCAAAATAACTCGGTAATACTTGTAGCATAGAGCTAGCCAGCCCCTCACAAGCGAGGAATCTCGGAAAAAAATAAAATAAAAATGTGGTGCGTGCACCTCTCTACCTCAGAGTGTGTCGAACCGCACGCAGGTTTCGTCCTCGCACCGCATTATTGCCAGCACCCACCCGAGCCGTGGGTTGTTGCGAGAGGAGTCTGCTTCTAACTACCATATTACGGGGGTCCATAGTAAATAGGACCTAGGGTATACACAAAAAACTATATATTTCCCAGTTTTTACTTACAACTTTTGGTCCTATTTACTATGGTCCCCCGTAATAGTAGACCCTCAAGAACGGCTACAGGTATACATATATATATATACGTAGGTTGAAAGATGGTCGTGTGCAGTGTGTTGGGAGGGAATTTGCGGAAGCGTATATATATATGTATATATAATATGTACCTGGTATACATACACGTGCAGTTGCTCTCACGCCTATGGTCTGGTTTGCCGGCACCACTGCAGTAAGCTTCAGCTTTGCTGTGGTGGCGTTTTCGGCCTGGTTGCTTTTTTCGCCCCACCGCTCTGGCCCACGCGGGAGGGGGGGAGGGGGGTTGCACACGAGGGACGAAGCGAGGCATTCGCACATCGTCGTCTACGCTATGCGCTTGACCGAGCTCTGCTATTTGCAGTGGAGCTCTTATTTGTTTTTCTAGGTTGAGGTTGCGGTAAGGGCGTCGTCTGGTGAATGCAGACACTACCCGTGTTGCAGGTTTTGCGGGTGATGCGTCTATTTTGTCCTGTTTTTTTCCGCGTTCTGACGGTGTGGCGTGGTGTAGTAATGCGCCTGCGTTTGCCGTTCACGTACGCTATGTACGTGCTGAACGGGTGCTCTTTGTGCCCTCCGACTGGTGCTTTTCCCGGCCTGCTCTTGGCGTTCACGCCGTGCACGACGTGCTCTGACCGGGTGCTTTGTTCAGGCGCGGCGCAATTATCAGGGTCCACAACGCCCACCCCATCTATGCTGCTGGCGGGTTAGTCGGCTTGGGGGCTTGCCTGCGAACTTCAGTGCAGGTGAGCGTGGAGGTTCACGGCATTTATTTCTGGAGGTTTTTTTTTTTACACATCGGACCTATCACCGATCCCCACTTACTTCATGATCTGCAGAAGTAGAAGGCAAGTACATTCCATTTTCCTGATCTTCATGGTCAAGTGGGTAGCTCATGTTACTCCCGGATGGGACCCGACTAAACCTGCAGAATTGAGCACATGTTTTCCTGGTCAAGGTCTGTAAATACTGTTCTGCAGCCCGTGACGATCTAGATGGACCAGACGACTTATGCGACAGCGGAGGTGCACCGTTTGTTTTCCCAGGCTCCCCGCTTGAGGAGCTCTTGTACTATTGGCAAGTCGCCCAAAAACTGACTTGAAGGAAATTGAAAGTGCAATGGTTGACGAATAGTCCCATGGCCTAGGTACGCAAACATACGATTTTGCACAACAAAGAATGGAGTTCCGACGATTTTGGGCCAAGAAGTCCCGTCATTCAGAAAATGTTTTTGTGCGAAAATGTGATCGTGATTTTGTCTAGTGGCGTAGAAAGTTTGCTCTCCCCCACTGTGCCACTGGTTTGGTATCGATGGCACTACGATTGTCGAGTGAGATGATGTTGCTCCTTGCCTCTCTCGTTCAGAGGAAGATTGCGTCGCGGTAGTGAATTGCGATGTCGGATGAAAAAGCCTACCTCTACGTGGTTCCACCCCATCGCAAGCGCTGATGAACGAACGCCGAGCCCTGCAGCACGACGGGCGGAAAGGGCCCAAGTGGTTGACAGCCTTCGCATAGGGAGGAAGGACCGTGGACGCTGGCGTGGTGACTTCCGTCATCGAGTGATTACCCGATCCGCCCCCCCGAAAGTTAACCTCCAATCAGTAGAAAACGTGGACGGCGAATCCATGAGGCAGATGAGATAAATCCTCGTTTGATGACCTAGATCGTTTTCGGGGCAGTTGAGTTCCCTGATCCGTGCGATTGATCTGTGTGATCTAGATCATGCATGCCGGATGGGCTCTGCACGAAACGCCTCTTTGCAGATCTTTTGCTCTTGCGTAGCCTATCATGCCCCCTTTAGAGCTGCAGTCCCGGTGTGGGAGACAAAGCGCTTGGAATTTGAGTCGGATTTAGGTTTGTGGACAGTGCCGTCCTGAAAGGGTTGAGGAAAATACAGGGTCTATTGGATGGTCTATATGCTGTATCGTGACTTTTCCGACGTGTGGAGGATTCGTAACTACACACTGGTGACGTACGTACGTACGTACCTACCTACCTACCGGTACCTTTTTGTCTAATGTAGATGGTGACGCTTGGTGCCTGCTTGGTGCCGTGGCTGGAATCGTTACAGGTGGTGCGCTTCTCCCCCCCTGGCGGTGAACGCCTCTTATCGTCCCCTAGCAGGGGGACCGAGCCCCGTTCCCCTGGTCGCGCACGCCTGGCGACACGCCTTCAAAAACGCCTTCTTGCGGCCGGAATTCCCGCCAGCTCAAGCTCCTCTGGCACCCAGCAAGATCAACGCCTCTGTTAGCAGGCCGCAAGACGCACCGAGCTCCTCAGTAGCTTCTGGGTCTGTTGGGAGGGGGGCGAAGATAAGACGTACCGCCGGTGCTGTCGACGCGACTGCTCAAGCCGCACCTGCTGCCGCTGGTGCTGCTGCTGGTGTTGGCGCTGGCGTTGGTGGTGACGGTGGTGATGGTGGTGGTAGTAGTGGTCGGGATGCTGTTACTGCTGCTGCTGCCGCTGCTGCTGCTGCTGCTGCTACTGCTGCTGTATTTGACGGAGGCGTGTCACGTTCATCCCCGACCGCGCCTCCGACACCCGCGCTAGCCTTCAAGAATGCCCCCACAGCTAGAGACGCCGACATGGCGGCGGCAGCGGGCCGCCGTAGGACTGGACCTGGCGATGGCAGAAACGAGTCTAGAGTGGGCAGCGGGGCTGGGCTCGTCGAGGAGGGCAGAGGGGGGAAGGGGAAGGGGGACAGCAAGAGGGGCGGGGTGATCGAGTGGGAGGAGCATGTGTATCGATGGGTGTTCGGCCGGGGGTCGCGTTCCGCATGGCTTCCCAAGAGGTAAGCGAAGAGGGTAAAGGGGGGGGGCTGCGAAGGGTTGTGGCATTTTCTTGAGGGAGGGGTAAATGGGTGGGGCTGAGGTTATTGTTTGTCTTTTGGTGGTGGTTTGCCGTTTGTTGAGTTGTGAGCCGGTTGGGGATGACGCAACCTCGACGGGATGAAAAAAACAGGAGGTGCAGTTGGAGGCCAGAACCCCCCCCCTCGGTATTCCTGACTGTTCGAGTGCATTAGAGGTTAACCTGCTCATGCTTGGGTTGGTTTCGAGAATGCTCAAGACACGACTTGGTCGATGCCAAGGAGCTGAGCCGAAGCGTTGTCTCTGTGCCAGAACCCCTCGGCAAGGCTCCTGACAGTTCGTTCGGGTAGAATAGACGCCAACGTTCCTTTGTATGCCTATTGTGCTTGAAGCTTGCTTGGGTCTGCTGCAGGTGTTGTGTCAAGTGTTTTCGGGTTTTTTCAACGCTATCGCGGCACCCATCGCCGCACTCGTATCTCCTTACAGAGTCCGCCTCGCTGGTATGTTTGCCGCGATGGTGTGACGCTGTCCCATGCGCGATTACCGACTGACATACGGTATTTCGTTCGGCGTCATTTTCGTTTTTGCAATGCAGGGACGTGTACGCGGAGTTTTTGAACCACCCTCCAGGCGTTTGCCCCATAGTAGATCCGGCGGCCGACGGCTGCAGCAGGTGCCGAAGGAAGAGCGGCTTGAGCGACACGGTGGATAACTATCGCGAAACAATCCGGAGCGAGAAGGGGCATTGTTTCCATTCTGGCGGGAGTCAGGGAGGTCGGATGGAGGGCGACGGGGAGGAAGTGGGACCTGCTGCTGCTGCTGCTGCTGCTGCATCCCGAGACGTGAGGCACCTGATCTGCTTGGTATCTCACGACAGTGAGGCCGCAACCTCGGTTGAATCGACGCCGTCTGTGTCTCCTTGGTCTTTGAGCAGAACAACGTGATCCCTCCTCTGTTCTACTCGCTCACGCACCTGTCTTCCCGATTATTCCACGCGATCGTCACCGCCACGCTGGAGCGGCATAACAACCAGCTGAAACTATGGTCGACATGTGTGTGTGTGTTTTTCAAGTGTTGGCATCGGGCGCCCCGAGGAGGTTGTTGTTGTTCACGTGCCCGCCGTACCTGTGGCCTGAGGTATACACCACGCGTGTGTGTCCCGGCAGTTTAGCAGCGCGTTCATACCCCGGCCCGAGCCCAGAGACATGGCCTCCTACCGAGTGACGTGCGTGGAATCCCTATTTTCTAGGGGCGTGTGTGTGAGCTGGCTGGACTCACGTCTAGTTGGTAGTGGAATGACGAAGTAAGCCGACTCTGGACGGAATTAAGAGGACAATTTTTAGTTACATATTAATGTACAAACGAATCTTATGTGTACGTCCGGAGTGGTATAAGGCATGCCTTATCGTAGCGCGCGTCTGTGCACCCTTCTAATGGTCAGGGCTGCACGGTTTGTGTCATCTGATCCTGCGTTCCCCCACAGGGAGTTCCAGCCCTGCTTCTTCAGCGGGCTGACGAGGGGTGGCATGGAGACCTGCGGGACATCGATACAGTCGGCGGTGCCGCCGATTGCGCTCATGCTCCTCGTCACTTGCAGCATGCGTTTCGGCCGCCGACCCCCGAAGCCGTTCTGCGGGCCGCCTCGAGGACCCTCTCCGAATGCTTAGAGGTGAGTCAAACGCGGGATACGTGATGGGGGGGGAGGGATGCGGGGTCCGGTTTTTGGTGCGCGGTTGAGGTCACCCAGACGTTCGCGAACGCCTTGCTACAGAAAGTAGGCAGTTCTTTCGCTCCTTGAAGCACTGTTCCGTTGAACCTCACCCGGCGATGTAGAAGGCAAGGAGGGGGGGGGTCAGTCGGTCTACAGGGGGCTGCTTCTCTTCGGTTGTGACGAAGGAGTTTTACTCCGCCGTTTGTCTTACACCTCGGTAGAATGTACCTGGTACGAAATTGGAGGTACACTGCTGTATCTGGTTTTATTTCACGGTAGGCGGTACACCGAACCGTCTATTGCTAGGGTATGAGTTGCCGATGCATGCCAACTTGAGGTAGAGGTGCGCCGTTTTTTTATCCTGAGCTTCCTGACTTTGAGGAGCTCTACACTATTAGTATGTCACCCAAAAAACTGATTTTGGAGGGAAAATATAAGTGCATATATACACTCGATGACCTAATATCACGGCTTAACAATACAAACAAAAAATATTGCAACACAAGGATGAAATTCCGACGACGAGTTTGGGCTTAGGATCCCCGCCATTCAGAAACTGTTTCAGCCCAAAAGTGCTACGAACCCCTACCGTATAGCACGCGTCTGGCCGACTTGTTGTTAGTTGGCTAGGTATTACCGATGGCTGCGTGCGTTCGATTTCGTTTTGCGGGAGTTTTGCGCCTGTGTCTGACTCGGTGCGTTCGTGGCTTGACGTTGTGTGGGTTTGTATTGATGAAATCTACCTATCTGACCGGTCAAATAAGCTCCGCTTAATGTTCATATTAGAGTCCAGACGTGGATTATATTCCCGGCTCGAGTGGTTAGTCAGGTTATTAGAGGAGAACACAGTAGTCAGGACCAAACATGATTGGCTAAAATACTGGAATGTATAGCTTTTTGTGTAAATTATGGGTCTTGATTACTTTACACCCCCGTGATAGTTAATTGACTTTTACTTTCGCCACCCTCCTCAACAAAAAAAGCAAAATACAAGGGACATTTTTGTATGTTAATACTTGGTTCGAACAGTTTTGATATTTAGGGATGCAGTTGGTGGCCGCTAAGTCTCGATCTCACTCGCAACCGCGCCCATTGCCGCGGTACTACTTGTAGTTATACCATTGATAGTGATAGAACCACCCGCATTCCTTGACCGCGCATAGTTGACCCAATCCCACGCTCTTGCCGTCCACACGCGCGCCACAGGTGGCCGTGCAGAACGCCGTCGACAGCGTGCCGTCGCTGTCGCGGCCAGCCCTCGCGAGCGCCGGAGGTGCGGGCGGCGGCGGCGGCGGCGGTGGCGGGCGTACCAGTGGAGGGGGGGTAGCGTCAGCAGCAACAGCAGGCCCGAACGCCACGTTTACAATACGCACCCCTTTTGGCGTCGACGCGGACCGAGGGGACGGCGTGCTGGGTTGGCTGTCTCTCGAGGGCAGCGGAGGAAGCAGCGCTCCGACGGCCCCGCCCGGCGGGTCTCGGCCTCCGGCGTTCGCCGCGAAGGGGAAAGGTCGACCTGGAAAATACGTTGGGCCGGGCGAAGCGGTGGGGTCGATTTTTTCCGCACCGTTGAGCGTTCTTCCTCCTCCGAGAGCGGGTACCGCGCCGGAAAAATCGATGTGGTTGCGAGACCGCACGGCTCAAGCGCCGGTTGTTTTGCTCCGCCGACCCTCTCCGGAGACTGGCACCTTCAGCTCGTCGGCGTTGGTGACGTCCGGCGGTTTGGGACTGTTGCCGCCGTTTACTGAAGGCATTGGTGGCGCAGCTGCTGCTCCAGCGGGCGCGGACCGGGGCCGACCGCGGAATCGGGCATCAGGAGGGAAGGGAGGCCCGGAAATATTGGGGTGTCGTCCAGACGACAGGTACACCGCAGCGACGCCCACGCCGTTTGTGTCTGCTGGGCAGGAGATGCGGGCGCGGGAACAAAAAAGAAAGGGATCGGGTCCCGCGGCGGCGACATTCGACGGGTCTCGTGGGGAGACAACCCCCGCGGCGGTGGAAGAAGAGGAGGTGCGACTTAGTGTGCTTGCCCCTCCCGAAGGTTTTTTTTTTTTCGTCGGCCATGTCGATGATGTTAGTGGACCTTCTCTCGAGTTGTCGGAGATGGTGGGTGGGTCATGTGGCCGGATGTTCTGACGCCGCCGCCGGCATATCCCCCTACGCAGGAGCGAGTCTGACGTTCCCCCAGGTTTAGCATCGCCGGCTTTGGCGACCAGATAAACTCGATGCCGCGACAAGGTCTATATTCACACCTGAGGCACCTTATAGGACTCCCAAGTCACTTTTTTTCCGAGCAATACGGCGTGGGTGGCGGTGTTCAAAGTTTTTTTGCCACAGTTTGCGCTGCGGTGCGGATACCCCCTGGTTCAGACCGGTATCTCCACCAAGCTGCGGACTCCGCCCACGTTGGTTGAGTATGTCGTTTTTTTTTCTTCCGCGTACAACTCAGTATGCACTGCTGTGGATAGGGTTTTACTCAACACTCTTTGTGTGTTTCCATCCATCCTGCTCTGCGTCCCCCCCCCCCCCCCCACCTCAACCCGCCCCGCTCTTCCCCCCTGACCTCCCCTTCCGAAGAGGCGAGAGCCCGTCGCCTTAGCCCTTGTTCGGAAATTTGCCATCTGCACGGAAGTGGTGATGCTCGGCGCGGCGGCCATATCGCGGGCATCGGGGGCGGTAGCAACAGCGGGGGCTTGGACATCTTCCTCCGCCTCAGAAGTCCAGAAAAAAATGAAGAGGCTAACACGCCCTCTCCAAAGAGACGGGAGGGGTGGATGCCAACCGTTGTCGGCCGAGGCGCTGAGAGTCGTGGGCGGGGCCTGGGTGCTCCTTCGGAGCTATCTTGTCGTGCATGCGCGGGACATGTTCGTCCTATATAAGCGCGACGGGTTTGGGAACGAGGATGGCAGCAGCGTTGTGGCTGGAAGCTCTGTGCCGCGATCGACCTTGCCGCGATTACACCTCGCTGTCGGCGGCCAACCTGCGTCCAGTGCTTCTGTCGGGGGCGGACGGGGGGCCGGTGAAGAACGGGAACGTTTGGTGCCTCCGCTGGTAGGGGTAGAGGGTGCCTCACCTCGCGGGGGTAGGGTTTGTGCAGCAACCGACGCGAGATTAGCGGTGAGGGAAAATGTGCAAGGGAAGCAGCAGCAGCAGCAGCAGCATTCTGTCGTTCATAACATGCCGGCGGCAGATCAAGCTAGCGCCGGTTCCAGACGGAAGCATGCGGGGAATCGATCGGGCGCCGAAGGGCGCCTGAACCTCAGCCTTTCCGTCAGCGAGGCGCTGGTCGTCCGACTCGCCAGCGAACGGATAGCCGCGGGAGGTGCCAGGGCCGTCGGTAGTGGCCGCGGTGGTAGCGGCGAAAGCGGTGGCGGCCCGAGGGTTGCCTCGTCTCACGAGCGAGAATCTGTCACCGTATCGGGTCTCCTGCGGGAAGTAGGCTTTCGTTCTGTTTCTACCGCATTTGGTGCTGGAGCCGGTAGCGCTAGGACGGGACGGGAGGTGGCGGCGGCAGAGCGCACGGGTTCGGGAAGCGTGGACATGTTTGACGTACTATCGCGGATGAAGATGCAGCTGTGCTTGACCCTCGAGCAGGGCGCCGACAGGATCTGCGTGTACTTGAGCTTACGCAGGGAGTGTTGGCCGGCGAGCATGATTCCGGGGTATTCCACCGTGCAGGTACAGTACGCGTTAGGTCACGTTGTTGTTTCTTCGTGTTGCCAAACCGGCCAACGCAAAGATGCCAGGAAATGGCGGTTCAGGCCTCTCTGACAAACGGCAAACAGACTGAACTCTTTTGCAACTCATACTGAAAGATATGCTCTGTTAAGCGTCACGTTTGTTTGATAGCTCCTGGACCATGCGCGTTATATAGTTTTGGTTTTGCCGAAGCGCGAAATCGGTCAGCCGCGCCCCACCCACAAGCGTTCGCGAGCAATGGCAAGGGGAAGCTATCGATGCGCACGAGAACCCTACCCGATGAATCGCAGTCGTTGTTGCGAACGTGTTCCGTGTGCAGGTGGAAGGCGTTTGCAGGAAGCTCTCGGGTAACGGCAAGAGCGTGTATCTTGCGGTTTCTCGTTCTGGTGGTGGGACTGTAAAGGTAACACACATACTTTGTACGAGCGAGTTCGAGTTTCTAATTTCACGACGCCAAAATATAATAGGGCTCCTTTCAATCTGGCTGGAGCCGAAATTTTAGTTTACCTGAGAAGCGTGTCACAACCGCCGAATTATACGATCATGTTCTGATCATTGTATAGGAACCTTCCTCACCAACGCACACAAGTTGGTTACAGTTGTAAATATGTCCCGCTGTACGAGTTACTAGCTATCTGGGTGCGAGCTGCAAGCGCGGTTTTATTTGTCGCCGTTGCTTCGAAATCGCGGACTTTGGTACAAAACTTACTGATAATCGACATTAGTCGTCATCACTTCCGCGCTTTCTTTTGCAGGAATAAATACCCCGCCCCCCCCCCCCCCCGATTTTCATTGATGTACTCCGTCTCGAAAGGGATGCGTGGTCAATGGTCAAATGACTAAGGCAAGCAAGAAATGAGTACGCCCCCCCCCCCCCCCCCCGCCCACAATTTTCATTGATGTGCAATAGCAAGGGGGGGGGGGTTGTAGTCAATTAATTTAGCGAAACAGAGACAACGATATATTCAAGTCTCCTTTGACTGCGTCGTCAATCGCAGCAAAGATTGTCGCCGACAAGGTGGCGGCATATTCTGATGAGCTCGGCGGGTCGATGGAAACACGCTGATGGGGAGACACCCCCAATCTTGCTTGACAAAGAAACTGGAAGGCAGATGGTATCTCCGCGTCTCTGACGAACGGTGTGCCTTAGGGCCGTAGTTAATACACGTGAAAGCAAAGTATTCACGATTTTTTTTTTTCAAGTTTTGTTGAGGGTTCAGCCCTTGATAACGTCTCCTAAGAACAAGGTATTGCTATTAGTCCATTCACGCTGTTAATAGCTCAACTCAATAACGCCTTATTTTTTACCCGCCTGTCGTCATACTGCGTACCACTCTGTCCTTATATATGTGGATAGGTTGTACGATACATTTTTTTTTGACAGGGTGGTAATAGGTTTCGTTAGCAAGTATGTGGATTTTTTCAAATCCGATTTAATATTACCTTTGTGAGCGAGACTAGAGAAACCAAAAGTTGCCAATTTGCGGTTTGTTTCACCTTTTGCACTGCCGTGTCGTTTGATAACGACCCTTCGGCGCACCTTTTCGTGATCTTCCGGAGATCATCTGCGCGGTCGCCTTGTCAAGCGAGCGTTGCGGCCAAGTACTATCGTTGTGGCTTTAGTCTCGATCGATTTCGCGTTTCGTGCGTGTGTGTTGCTACAAGCTCCTCTGGATGTCCACGCGCTGCTGGACTGGGTCGCTACAATGAGCGTTCGCTAATCGTATTATAGCTGTATATGGCTTAGCTGTCACTAGGAACTTGCACAGCAGGACAGCAGTCGTAGCTGCCGCCGTTAACTTGTGTAGGCGTTGGTGGGATGGTGGACGGTAGTTGATGCCCTACCGGTAGTTCCTTTGCTTTTGGCGTCCGTTTTTCATCGTTCTGAATTATGTGGTAAAGTCTCATAGCAGCATTAATATCATGTGATGTCCGACGTCGACGGTAGTTGTTGTCCTATTGATAACAGTAGTTTATTTGTTTTCGGCGTTCGTTTTTTTTTTCGTTCTGAGTTCTGTGAGCAAAAACCCTTACGTAGCGACAATACTATCATGTGATATCCGGCGTAGGCCATGTCGAAAGCGATCCCTATATATTGTCGCCGTCAACTTCAAAACTCGCAATATATATGTACCAGGAAATATATATATATATATATATCATATACATATATATGATATACTGTTGTATATTAAATATGCATACATACTACTATGTAACAAAGTTACTTTTTTCCGGGACACTTTTACTTTTCTGCCCCGGCCGCGGGTCTCTCGCCTGCGTGGTATGCAGGGGGGCCGCGCGTACACACGGCTCACGTTTGGGCGTCGACCGAGGTCCCTGACACGTGCTCTTGGGGTTCAAAGTCGCGAATGCTGGCAAGTAACCCCGGGGAGCTGATCCGACTTGACGCCGCCCCGCGGCTGCCGCGCAAAACCTATACGACTGTTTTTTCATTCGAATGAAATGCGATGATTTGTTTTTTCCCCTCCGAATGAAAATTATGCACAGCGCGCACCACGCTCGAGATAACATAGAATACACCGATTTGGCATCGAACGAGGCACACATGAAGCATTCGTGCAGCAGCAGTAGCGGTAGCGGAGCAGTAGCGGATACCATGCTGCAGGCCTCCGTGCAGCTCTCTCCCTGGGCGGTATACAGCAGTTAGTTGTACGAAGCTTGTAAAAATCAAATGCGCATTATCGCTCCAACATTTTGGCATCCACATCCATACACAGATTATGTACAGGGTATGCATATAATATGCACGTGCGTATGAGGTCCATATTGGAGTCTTTGGGTACCACCATGTGGATCTACTACTGTATGTCCAGCCTAGACTACAGAGCACCGGTACAAAGCAACCACGGCGCCACAGGAGTATTATACCCAACAGCACTGCAGCACATAAAGCAGAAAAGGCTGTACAAGGCTGTACAACACGCAGCAGCCGCTGTTCAAGCTATTTTCTTTGTGACGGCTACTATGGCGTCGTGTGTGCGCGTGCAGGACCCACAGTCCGAAGGTAGCAGGGGAATTCATACCAGGATCCTACCGTAGTGTAGTGAACCACCTGAAACTGTTTAATCTCAAGAAGAGAGAGGTATGTGCAATTTGAGCTCTTTCTCTTTTTCTTTTCGGCTGTCTACGTTGGGATGCTGTCTGCTGCTGTGTACCTGTACAGCACCGAAAGCTGCCATGCAAAACCTGCACGACTGTTTTTCTCACCACTACGAATTGTGAGGATTTTATTTTTGGAGAGAACAGACAACACGCATCACGCCACGAGACAACAAGAGCGACAACCCAGTTGACATCGAACGAGGCTCACACCAAGCGTCGTACGGCAGTAG
Organism: Macrocystis pyrifera; assembly: GCA_031763025.1. Taxonomy (NCBI): domain Eukaryota; class Phaeophyceae; order Laminariales; family Laminariaceae; genus Macrocystis; species Macrocystis pyrifera. The sequence continues at coordinate 4,256,475 of JASSKH010000008.1, read as the reverse complement.
TTGATACCATGATGCAGGCCTCTCTGCAGCTCTGTCTTGGCTGTGTACGAGTACATCAGTTGTACGAAGCTTGAACAAAGCAAGTGCGCATGCGAGTTCCGATGTTTCGGCATCTACCTACACAGATCTACGGATAATTTAACATGCATATCATACCTACGTGAGTTATAGGCGGATACACGAACATTTCAGTGCAACTATACGGATATATGTCTAGTCTAGACTACCGAGTATAAAGCAGCCATGGTGCCACAGGAGTGTTACCCCCAACAGCACAGCAGTGCAGCAGAACAAGCTGTACAACACGCAGCAGCCGCTGTTCAGGCTTTTGCCTCCGTGACGGCTGCGGTGTCGTGTGTTCGTGTGCAGGACCCACAGCTAGCAGGAGGAAATTCAACCAGGACCGTACAGCAGTATGCAGGAGCTACTTGTAAGAAAACGGTTTGGATTAGTCTCGAGAAGAGAGGCAGGTGCAAAATATCAATGTTCCTCTTTTTAGTTTTGGCTCCCTATGCTGCCTGCTGATGTGTGCCTGTGTAGCACCGAAAGCTTTAACTTTTGGCGTAAGCTTTCGACGCAACGTTGTAGCAGCCATGCATGATACACTACCAACCGTTTTCAAGGGCTATTTGTGACTGCTACGAACTATGGTCTCTCTGTGTATACGTCTGTGTGCGCCTGTATGCTGAATACGTGTGGGCATGCCATCCTGAACCTAACAAGCTGGGCGATTCCGAACCATGTCCTCTATGATTTATAAGTACGCGCTCAGTACAGCAGCGGTAATAAAAAGCACCAGAAACACCAGCAGCAGCGATACACAACACCAGTGAACCTCACACAATAAACTCCATAATATACCAGGAACATAAGAATGCTTCTGTTCCCCCATCTCAACTTGCGATACCCCCGGGATTTCAAGTCCACAGCATCCCGAAAAAGAACCTTGTATCGTGTACAGAGGTATACCTACATATTTTTCATGTATATATGATATATATATGCGCTCGTTATCAACACCTCCGCCGCCCTTACACCAGCGCCCATCGCCCGTCGCGCTACCGCCTGCCAACCTCGTTTCTCCCAGGTCGTATCTCTGGCACTACCCCCTCCCCCGGCCTACGTCCCCGTGCTGGGCTGGTCCACGCCCGCACCCGCCACCTGTGACTCCATCGCGTCGGTCGGCTTGGGGGACGGGCGAGCTCACGGGGTCAACGATGCGGCTAGCGCGAGAGACTGCCCATCCGCCGGCAACGTGTCATCCTCCCCACTGCTCCTATTCCCTCCCCCGCCCCCCGCAACGACTGCCGCTTTCGGCGTGGAGGAAGGTTCTCATGGAAGCGGCGACCTACCCGGAGCGGCTGGCAGTGGCTTCCGGGGTTCTGCGCGCGGTGTGGCGACGCTCCGTGGGCGGGGCGTGATCAAGGCTACGCGTGCCGGCCGTGCGTTGCTTCTCGACACGCACCCTTCGGACGCCCCCCCGTCGCCTTCACCGTCGCCGCCGCCGTCGCCGCCGCCGCCGCCGGAGCCGCCAGCGATGCCAGCGCCACGGCCGCCATGTGCGCAAGAGCGGACACTGCCCCCGCGTTCCAACACAGATATTTTCTCGGTTAGCGCGGTGCAAGAACGGCGTCACGAAGACAGCAAAGGTCGCTGTGCTAGTGGTTCATCCCCGATACCCGCCGAGTGCATGCCAGGGGAAACAGAGACAGGGGGCGGGAGTTTGCCCCCCCTCGCAGGCCTTCAAGGCTCGACCGGTGGGCCTGCAGCGGCGGGCAGATTTGCTCGAGATTTCTCGGATTCCGCTGATGCCCCTGAGGCGACGAAAGGCAAACGCAAGTGTCAGGCTCCGGGACCGGTCCGGGGAGCAATTCTGGGACCGGCGATGGCGGCAGCGGCGGTTCCAACGCTGGGCGAGATGTGCAAGCGCGGCGTCCTCGTTCGTGCGAGTCGAAGGATCACGTGCATGTCGGTGGTCGGCGTGAAGTTTGCGAAGGCGGCCACGTGGTGCCGAAACTGCGGCATGGTGAGTGGAAATAAGTTGCTACCGCGAATAGGTTCATCAGCCGTCGACGAAAACTTCGGGTAAGAAGCTCAGTTCGTGAGGTTGCAGTTATGCATGTATTTTGAATATTTTCGTGGTGCGTTTAGTTGCTTGCAACAAAGCGTTAATATTTCACGCATGGGAACATACCACGATCGACAGTAGATAAGGTAGATCACGTATTAGATCCTATAAAACTTGCCGCTTGAGGTGTTGTGCAGGATCCGTGTATTGCTAGTACAGGGATCTGTATGGTACATATCCAACCCAGCATACGTGTGCTATTCATAGATCACGCAAGATAGGCAGGTGGTACGACTCCCACCCGACGAGATGCGCTAGATAGATCATACATGGCAGGAGTCTATCTGCCCCTACGATATCTGGATCACGAAAAGGGGATTCGGTGGTCTGCCCGATGTGTGTGGACTCGTTTTTAGCTTGACAATCGTTTGCGAAAAAAAAAAAAAAAAAAAAAACCCTCGTCGTCACCCAGAGCCTCGGTTGTTGGGCGTAAGTGCGCGAAGGTAGGGGAGGGTGTACTCGTATCATACATGGCCGTAGTCGTATGTATGACCATAGACCCTCGCATCCCTACAATACCGGGACGAAGCATTTGGGGGGGAGGGGGGGGGGGGGGGCACATGGCAGTAAGATTATGTTGTTCTGAGGAGCTGGCTACCCAACAGCTTTGGATGCCACGTGTAGTTTTTTCATAATTTTTTCGTGAGACACCCTAGCCCATGGAATTGTATGCAGTAGGGCTTTAGCTTGAAACGTGTCTCTCAACCCCTTTAGTACCGCAGTCCCAATTTGGGGACAAACCAGTCTAATTCCAAGTGATTTGTCCCCTAAACGAGACTGCGATACTAAAAGGGTTATAAGCCATGTTCATGCTAGCCTTTCGGAATCTGGAATCTGGAATCTCGCCCCCCCCCCCCTGCAGGGATCGATATTATCAAGAGCTTGAATTGAAGTTTCAAGTCGATTATAGATACACATGCACCCCAACTCTAATTCTCCGACCAGAATATTCGAGGGGGGAAAGTCGCGTTTGTGTGAGTTGAACATCGAGATTTCGAGATTTCGAGATTCCAGATTTTATCCTCGGAAACGGGATTTACTCGGTTGTTGGGCTTAGGAGCCTAGGAAAAAACATGTGCCCACCGGAGTGCGTGTCCAGTTCAGGAAACGCGGTCTCGTCAATCGTCCTTGCAGGGTGAGCAATCCCAGGCACAGCAGCAGCAGCAGCAGCAACAGGAGCAGGATCGTGCTGCGAGCGTGCTGACAACAACCCCTTCAGCACAGCAGAAGAAATTTTCGCATCCCTATAGCGTAGCAGCGGGAGTATCACATTCCCTATGGCACAGCAGCAGAAGTATCCCATCCCTGTAGCACAGCAGCAGAAGCACGTTTGCGTCGCTTCGTGTGTTTCCGATACTGCAAATGTCCATTGCTTCAACCGTTTTCGCCTCTGTCTGTTACGGGTGGAACATGGCGATCAGAACCAGACATGGTGCATGAAACATGCTGTAGGGGTATTCATTGTTGTTGGGTCCATAGTTGGTCCTGATTACAACATTAGCCCCCCCCCGTACTGTCGCTGGAAGTGACCAACCACACCGAAAAATAAATCAAACTCACTGACGCTGTAATTCCATGTGCAAATCCGCCTCACAAAGCGGTTCTTAGTAGGATGCAGCAGCTCACCCTGCATGCGACTCGCCGAACACCTCACTGCGCTTCGCGCTTGGTGCAAGCAATCATTGTTTGCCTGGTCCGTGAAAACCCGACATGCTCCGTCCCGGCATTGCAGGGATGCAAGGGTCAACGGTCATACGAGTACGGCCTTGCATGATATCCAGTACACCCCCCCCGTAGTAGCCTCAAAATGATTTCAATCCCGTTAAAAGTGCCCCCGCGTTTCTTGAGGAAATGACTTGTTGAAAGTAGAGTATATTCAGTTCCAGTATCCTGGTAGATACTACTCTTCTATCACGGTGATGTCGATCAAGGTGCCAAATTTTTCTTGACAATGGACTGGTTTTATTTCTGCAGTGTTGGTGCGTAGGGACACGTACGGTGGTTGAACCCAGTCATTCGTATTTTATTTTTAACGGCTCTCCTCGGCAATGATGGCGATATTATACATGCCCGCGGTAAAATGTGCCCGCATGCCCGGGCTGCAGGTGCGAGAGAGGGACCTCGGTGCTGGAAGGTGCTGGGCTAGGTGTGACGTCGCTTCTAGCTGGGAGGTGCGCTGGGAGGGGTCTGCGAACGTCGACGACGGCACTGCGCAGGTGATGAAAAAAAACGGCCTGACAACTGCTTGCCGCTGACCGGGCAGGGGTAGTAGAAGATCGAGTTGGTACCGTCTCCACCGTTTTCCTTCGGAGCGTCCGTGGAGCACGTAGCAGCCCGAGTTGTAGCCGCATTGGCCTACGGAGGAGAACGCCGACTGTTGCCGCAGTGTTGCTTTTTTAACCCCCTTTAGAGTTGCGGTCACGTTTCGGGGACAAATCACTCAAGTTCTAAGTAGTTTGTCCCCAAAACGGGACTGTCACACTAAAAGGGTCAAGCGGCGTGCAGTTTTCTAGCAGTTCTATTTCTGGTATTACTGTATTTTTCGCGAACCGTAAGTGTCTTATCGAAAACAATGTACGTCTGGCAAACGGATGTGTCGGTCGTTCGGCAGCCATGCCTGTCCCTGCGCGTATGCCCTCCGAAGAGTGGCCATTTTGTTTCTGCCAATGTCTTTCGGTATAGTAAGGCGTGTTTTTAGCGTGGGTCAAGGTGAGAACCTTTACTTTCACCGCTTACCTGATCCTCTCGGGAGGTCATGTCGTGTCAACCACGCTCACGCGCCCCGAGGTACAGAGCAGCAGCTTGTTCTGCTGTTGCAAAGGGATCGACGGGTTAATAAATTGACGCACGATACGTATTTTTCTTTATGTGGGAGTGTGGTGAGCTCAAGCTATAGTCTTATTTAAACCTGAACAATCCGCCGCAGGACAACATAAAATGCATAATATTTGTAAGTCGGCGTACAGAAAGAAGTGTGAGTTTTGTTGTCAACCAGCCGAATTAACTTCTTAATGGTCATAGACTCTACCGACATTTTTTTTTTTTCCATAATCACTTTTACTTTCCAGCCCACTCGTAGGAGGTTTTACCCTCGACGATCTTCTGGACAAGCCGTGATCACAGGTGTCGTCCCTTCTCCCCCCCGGTACGTGCCTTTAGTTTTTATCGCGCATAGGGTTCAGCATTCCCACTGCTCGTCGACTTTCATCGAATGTACAGCTAACTCACGCTCTCGCGCTTTCCGCTAATCAATATGGGCTCTACCGACGTAAAGATTTTATCCTGGTAAAAGGCAGTGAGGGCGGAAGAGGGGCTCACCCTTGAGTAACTCTTGCTTGATGTGCATAGCTGCCCGTGTAGAGCAGAGGCACACGAGCAGACAGCACGACACTGCCCACGGCCGACTGGTAGGCCTAGACTAGATCTACTGTTGTGGTGTGGTGAGATTAAGCTTTGTTTTTACCAATCTGCCAGGGAGCAACATGAAATATCACAATAAATAACCCTACTTGTCTTGGGGTCCGTTGGTGTCGCATTGCACGGCGCAAACGCTGTTCACCAGGCACTGCTTCTTCTCGACGGGGGCGACGTGGTGAAGCTGCTCAAGTTATCGGCGGGGGCAAGGCAGGACATCGAGGTGGCGGCGAGACGGCATGGCCCTGTGGTGAGTGAGGGTGTCGTTGACCGTGTTGTGACTGCAATTATTACGTGGTTGCGGGTTTTGTGTTTTGTTTTGTTGTTGTCAGATCCTCCGGCAGATGAGTAAGAATACGTTTGAAGCAGCGATCAATAACTCCGCAATGGGTGCTTGTTGCTCTGCACTAATTTGCAGGGGTTTTCGCGAGTCATGACCGGACCCGCGGGTCGGGTCACGGGGTGTTCAAAATGTCACGGGTCGGGTCGGGTCGGGTCGGGTCGGGTAAAAAATGTTTTGAATCTCACGGGTCGGGGCGGGTCGAGTCAAGAGGTGATGAAAAGTTCACGGGTCGGGTCAGGTCATGACCCGCGAGAAACGGGTCACTCGCGGGTCGGGCCAGCACGACCCGGCAGTTGTCTTCTGCTGACCCGCGGGGCGGACCTGCGTATCCGGCTCGCGGATCCGACACTTGAAACATTTCCCGCTCTCTTACCCAAAGGCTTCTCTCGTACAAAAACTCAATATTACTCCTTTGGTATCTTATTCAAACATTAAAACACCGTCAAATCCATGTATAAATGCCCCCATCCGTCCGTACCCACTACAGCCAGGCCACGTATCGCTGCGGGACACAAAAATGAATATTACATTATTTTTGAAGTGTCGACCCACGGGCCGGATCCGCGGGTCGAACCTGCGTATCAAGATGTATGGTCTCGCGGGTCAAGGTGACCCGACCCGCATGAAATCCGTGTTTCACTGGTCAATCCGAAGGTGGCGGGTCGGGTCGGGTCGGGTCGGGAGGCTTTAAAAATCTCACGGCTCGGGTCGGGTCAAGTCAACACACCTCAAAATTTTCGCGGGTCGGGTCGGGTCAGCTGACCCGACCCGATCCGTGAGGTTTGACCTGACCCGCGAAAAGCCCTGTTAATTTCTTGTAGCACTGTAACTCCGCAGTAGTTTGTTCCAGCTTCCGCAGTTGTCTTGTGCTGCAAGTTTTCGCTGCAGCTATTTAACTCGGCATTTGTTTCGCTGCAACTCTGCAGCGATCATGCTGCAGCGCAACAGCGATTTGTTTATCAGAGCGATAGGAGCGTCTCAATCAGGGAGCCTGGATGTTTCCATGTCTTCTCGGCCCTCCCCAGCCGCTTGGTGTGCTTTTGCAACATTCGCTTCGGCGCCGCCAAGACACAAAATGCTGATTATAAAGTGCTATCCAGACCCACCTGGTAGCCCCTTCCGATCAACAAAAACATGCTTTGGGGTTCGAGTCGTCAGCATTGATCTCCGGATCACTCCTCTCCCTCCCCCGAAGTGCAGCTGGTAAATCAGGAACTTTCGTGTCTCTTTTTCAACCCCAGAAAAAAACGTGATGATGCTGGAAAGCGAACCCCCGCATCTCGTACCCTCCGGTGCGGTGGGCTTTATTCGTACCTTGCTTTGGTTGCTGCGCGGCACCACCCTGGTCGCTTGGGGAATGCCAGCGAGACACGCGTATGCCTCATAGGGTCAATTTTGGTCACACATTAGACACATTATATGCCTTTTTCATGGCCTCGGTCTTTCGCGGCAGACCTGTCCTTGATTTTTCAATGATCTGTAAGATCTGTCTGGTAGACACCTGGTACGATGTGTGTGTGTGTGTTTTTTTTTTCTCCGGGTGGGATCTGTATGACACATGTCCTCTTGCGCACGCCCATATTAATTGCGGGGTCGGATCTGTATGTCACTGCCCTCTTGCACAACGTTTCGTGACGGCCAAGGTAGGGCACTACTGTAGTGTCTGTAGGTGATCTACTTACTATTACTACTGTAGATCGTGATGCGTCCGATGTGTGCACCGTTTCCTTCATAGAAGGGGATCATGTCACGGCACGTGTGTGGAGGGAGTTCTGCGCCGACGCATTCCACAACAAGGGTACACCCGCTTTTTAGACGCATGCCTTCTGATGCTCTCGGTTGAGGAGCTAGCTATTACGGGGGGCCATAGTAAATGGGACCAAATAGTGTTGGTAAAAAAAAAATAGGAAAATATATGTTTTTTTATGTGTACCATAGGTCCTATTTACTATAGTCCCCCGTAATAGCTCTCGATGCCTTCTCCCCTCGGAACGGAGTTTCACCTTTTAGGACTGCAGTCCCGCTTTGGGGACAAAATGTTAAAGAATGTGAGTGATTTGTCTCCGAAAACGGGAGTGCGGTCCCGACAAGGTTCATAAAATTGTACCCTTAACCCGACGAGCAGTCACTCCCTGGTCTACGAGGTCCAATCCCCAAAATACAGTAAAAACGAACTATAGTAGGTAGTACTACAGCAGGTAGTTCCCAAGTTCCAGAAGGCCCATCAATCATGAGTATTCTGGCCATTAGATGCTACCCTTGTCTTGTAGTAGTATTATTCTTAGGCCATGGGAAGCTCTATAGCTCTCACGCAACGCCGACTTTGAAAAGACATCGCACAACCTCTGACGTATGATGATCTAGATTGTGATATACCTTTGGAGATCATCTCTTTGGTTCCTCAACTGCCGTTGTGAGAGGTTGTGCAAGATCTGCCTTATAGGGCAGATTCAACCCACGAAACACGCGCTAGATCATCGTGCGGGTTGTACGAGTCCGCACCCGGCAACATGACCTAAAATCATGAAATATCGGGAAGAGATCTATCTGCCTTGATAGCTCTGCGATCATGAACTGTGGGAATGATCTGTCGATGATCTGTACATGATCTGTCCGTCCGAGGCGTAGAACATGTCACGCGCAACCCGGTAGGCAATGCCACCAACCATGGGCTAAGGTGTCCAACGAATACCATAAGAACCGTTGAGTTCGCATACAGGGGTGCGATCCTTTGTTCAGCGCTTGTTTCTCGACGACAACGGTGAAGGTTACAAAATAACGTCCACTTTTTGTTTTTTTCTTTTTCGGAGGGTTTTCTTTCACCAGATCTCTCCGAAAACGCCATGTTCGATTTTGATAACCTTCCCGTTCTGGACAAATCGAGCGCTATAAAAAAATGATCTTGCACCCACCTCGATGCTCTTTGCGGTAATGGTCGCCAACACACATCGGTTACAAACGAACATGCTGGATATGATAGCTCAGTTGAGGAGCCCCCGCCCTTAAGAAATAATTATTTGGGCAGCAGCTCCGACGTTAAACCCCTTTTCCGTAGCCCCGCTCTCGTTTTATGATCTACCAGGTATATTTTAGTAGTCTTCACGTTCCATGCGGTAGGATATTTCTGGGACGTTTCCAGGATTTTGCAGTTCACTAATAGTGTGAGGGGGGAAATCGTGGTCGGCAGGTTCGGAATATTGAGCTTGAAATAAAAAATGGGAAAGCGGCGCAGCAACCGCGTTTCTCGCTCGTTTTGTGTGAGCCGTTTTGTGCACGGGTTGGGTGTCAGGGTTAGGGTTTTAGCGCTGCAGGGTTTGGGTTGGGTCTACGCCCGTTGCACCTCGATCCCACCAGGAAGCGCTTCCTAGCCCGCAAACGACGGACAGCCCGACCCCTGGAAGATCCTACCGAACTCAACGTGAATCGTACAGTCCTCCAATATTTCCACCCTTGGGACAGATCCTCGATTTTTCATTTTTTTGCAATCTACGGTAGATAGATCCCTGATGTGTAGGATCTATCTGTAGCTCATGTTGCCGAACAGATCTGCATGATCTACGTAGGACGTGTTTTTTCCCTGTAGGGCCGGCGCTACGGTAGGGCTGCACCTCATTTTTTCCCTGAGGCTCCACTCCTCAAGGAGCACTCCATGACTCCGAAACCTGACGTCGGAGAAGCGTTTCACCGCTCACCTCCACGAAGCAAAACAGCTAGTGGCCTAAGTCCGCTACAACGAACACTATAATGAAAAAAAAACGGGATTCCAACGTTATTTTGGGTAGAGAAGCCCGGTCGGTCGGGTTTTTTTTTTTTTGGCGAGAGAGTGCTACCACAATCGTAGCACGCGTTGGATCTGTAGTGTATGTGCATACGGATCCTGCACAACTGTATGTACATATCTTATAACGGCAGGTTAGGATCTAGGCGATCTACCGTTTACAGATATATCGTGGTTTGTCCGGACTGTGGGACATTTCCTGCTGCAGCGAGTAGTAGAGTCATGCCAACGTAGAAAGGGGGGGAAAGGGAACCTCATGTCGATCAGGTTCCTATGTATGTACAAGGTTCCACTTCGGGATTGTGGTCGACTTGAAGTCCCGGGGCTGTCGCAAGTTGAAAAGGAAGAACACAGCAAGCAGGCGTTCCAGTGTATGTATAGGACGGGATAGGTCCGACGATGTATGGTTGATTAAACAGATTGGGCGTGAAAGCGTGCTGCTGAACACTGCACACACACGAAAGCGTCGTGGCTGTCTCTCAAAGACTAGAGCGTGGCGCGCGGGGGCTGTTGTAACGCTGCTGTTGGACTACTGCTGTTAGACTACTCCTGTTGGACTGCTGCTGTTGGACTACTACTGTTGGACTACTGCTGTTGGACTACTGCTGCTGCTGTACTGCTGCTGTACTGCTGCTGAACTGCTGCTGAACTGCTGCTGTCATTGTAGGAGAAGTGTATCCCGTAGCTGCACGTTGCTTTGTGACTCCGAGGAAGTGTGGTTGAATATTGTCCAGCCCCCGCAATCACAGCAGTACACCGCTTGTTGATATACCGGTATGCGTTCGTTTCGATATCCTAGGAAGCCAGGAATGATGGCATATGCGTACATACGCACACAAGCAGAAGCACGATCCGCCGCCGTCGAAAAACGGAAGAGCCCGATGTGTTACTGTTGTACCGTGGCTGCCGCAATGTACAAAGCTTGAGAGCTGGAAGGACAGTGTGACACAGCAGCAGAACACAACTCTCTAGATAGTATAAAATTGTGGGGTTTGCGTTGTCCTGCCAGACTCTGGCGCGGTGGAAACAGATCCCGCAGTTACTTGCTGGTTATCGCGACTTTGAACCCCTAGGAGCACGCGCCATGGACCTCGGCCGGGGTCCAAACTTGAGCCGTGTGTTCACGCGGGCATCTTGCGTGCCCCGCGGCCGAGAGCACGAGAAGGGAGTCCCGGCCGGGGGAGGAAAGTAGAAGTGTTCCGGAAAAAAATGTCTGTTTGGTACCTAGTATGATAGTATACATACAGATCCTGCACAACAGTTGTACCTACCATACCGGCACGTTGTACAGCAGGATCTACACGAGCTACGGTAGACAGATAGATCGTTAGCTGTCCGACGTGTGTGTGGACGTTTACTTCTAGAGTAGCGTCACGCCACCGTAGAGGGGTGGCAACCCTCATTCATTTTTTTCAGGTTCCTGTGCATGTACGTACGAATAAGGCGAGGAAGTGCTCTGATTCTACAGCCGAACCCGTGCGGAGTAAAGGTTTCTCCCCGCACAAAAATGATCCAACCTGACCGCCAGCCGTGGTAACCACCAACCCCCCCCCCCCCCCCAAAAAAAAAAAAAAAACGGTACCCTGGCTGTCTAGCGCACGCAGTGAGAGGCGGTTTTTTACAGCGTCGTCGCCAACCGACGCCAACCCAACTTATAAATACCAGGTATATAATATAGGGTTAGGGAGGTCGGGGGGGGGGGGGGGGGGGGGCACACACAGCGAAAAATGGTGGCTTTGGAAAACATATCGTCGAGACATTTCCACCATGGACTCGGCGTTTACACTCTGCTCCCGGCTGTCGAGGAAACCAGCTTGGAAAAATCGTCCGAGGGTGTGTGTCGTCGTATCACCCGTGTGATAGTGTGACTCGGTACGATTATCACCCGTCTGATGCAGTGCAATATCACCCGTGTGATACGGTGCGATTGTCACCCGTGTGATATGTGCGATTATCACCCGTGTGATACGGTACGACTATCACCCGTGTGGTACGGGCAGTCTTTTGCAATACCGTTCGGTACGCGATTAGCCTAATGCTAATAATAGCTCATCAGATTGTCCATCAAAGTCGGCGCGCGCACATTGTTAATTGGTGTTTGTTGGGGGTGATCGTATCACGTAGTGTGTAGGTGGTGAGGCACCCACGAGGCAGTTACACAGTAAACCCATCGCTGTCTCTGGAAGTGGCCGCACCAGAAATTAAACCAACTCATTGATGCTGCCTGTCGTAGTTGTGTGTGTGTTTTTTTCAAGCTGGCGTAAGCTACGGAGTTTTTGTTTATTGTGTTTAGAAGCTTGCGTAAGGTACCATCGGAATGTTGTAGTTTTTCAAAGGCGTGCCTGATAAGCTAAGGATGTCGTTCTGTTTTTTTATTCTTCGCCATGGAGTGCCAGGGAGGTGTTCCAACTCCCGAATTACCCAGTCTCTACGGATGATGTTGGTGACTGTCAAAGACGTCGGTTGACGATCTCTTTTTGACCCGTCAAAGCCTCTCTAGACCTTGTACTCTATTTTTTCCTGCCGGCTTTTCGTCAAGGCTTCAACAGTGCGGTCAACCAACATCTTTGGTGGATTCGCTTCTGAAGCTTTTCCCCTATTTTGTCCATCCGTTGTTCCTCTATCTATATCTTGGCAGGCGTTCTCGGGCCAAGCAGCGTCACAGTCGGGCAGCAACAGCGCGTTAGCGTCAGCCGCACGGTTGCCGCCGCACCCGGTCCTCGCCAACGCACGGGCGTCCCTTCGAGCAGCCGCTACCCGCGCAGGCAAGGAGAGGGGGAAGGTAGCGGCGAGATGTGTGCAGGTCTTCAAGCGCGGCGGGGATGGCGGGGGTGGTGTGCGGGGCGGTAGTAGAGTGGGAGGGTTTAAACCGGCCATTGTAGATGTTATGGGCGAGGGCATGGAGACCTTAACGTTGCCTAACCTGGTATTGCACGGAAGTAGTCTGGAGGACGTTAGCGCAAGGGAGGAGGCGTACAGAGTTTTGGCTAGGGCTAGGTTTTGACGGACGCGACAATGATGGTGGGTTTGTCGTGGGTTTTGCTGGTGATATTGCCCGCGTGTGTGTTCGAGTGTGTGTATGTGTTTTTTTCTGGCCTCAACTACCAACTTCCTCGTGCGGCTTGATGTTGGGGGTGCTTTTGTGCACGTGTGTATTCGTGTTTTTTTTGTTTTGTTTTCGTGGCCCTGTCTTCCCACTCCCACGCGCGCGCCTTTCTGTGTGAGTGCGTGTGGTCGAGCCGTGGGCTGTTATGTCCCGTAGGTGACGGGTTCGGATACCGCATCGTGGCGAAATATTGCAGCAAGTTGAATTAGTGTATAATGAAAGTTACAAGATCCAGGTGTCAAGTATTTGTTTTCCTCCTGTGTTACAAACTCGGGTTCGCAAAACAAATAAACTGATTGGGATATTATTATGTAATTTTTTTCTGTCAATGTACTCAAGAATACGCCAGGTGGGAGTGTGACCTCTTGATTCGTCGAACCTCAGCTAGATGCAAGCTTCGTAAGTGATAACGCTGGCCGCCCGTGTTCGTCCAGGCTATATATACGTAGCCTGTAGCATTTTTGTGAGACAGAATCCTGCGTTCTACACATACGGTGCACGTACGTGGCACACACTGACACACCTGGTATGATCGACACGTGCAGATGAGAGTTACTTGCACACACCTATATTCTTGGAAATCTATGAAAAAAGTCTCATGGCCTAGGCACGGAGACACGAAAAAACACGGAGCCACACTCGCCACCATGTCGGAATTGCATTGACAACAAACTTATGGTATAGCGGGTTGGGATTTTTGTCAGAAATTAATTGAAGAATGTGTGTGTGTGTGTTTTTTTCTTCTTTCCGGTTTGTTTTACTTGATCGCTCAGCAATCCCCCCCTGTCTGGGACTCAAAAAAGAAAAAGTATTGTGTCGATTTTTGTGTTTTTGGTGCACCCTTGGCTGTGACATCGAAATCTTCAGGGCTGTTCACGGGTCGGTTCGGACCGGGTCAAACCTCGCGGGTCACGTCGGATCGGGTCGGGTAGCGGTGACAAGGCCCGACCCGTGATACTGTCAAGACCTTCTGACCCCACCCGGCCCGGCCCGGCCCAACCCGATCCGTGAGATATAGAACCCTTCTTGACCCGTCCCACGGGTTGGGGTCATGACCCGCGAAGATCCCTGGAAAATTTCCTCGAAAGTCATATTTCCAAGCTTGGTATGAATGTGATACTTCGATCAAGCGTGATACCGGGTGCGTAGCTTTTTGAGTGATATACGAATTCCGACAGACATACATGCCTGGTACGGGTATATGTTATCAACGAGCACACTTCTGTATATACTGCTGGAGGGAATGCAGTACATCAAAATTACTTGCACGCGGAGGTAGACGGGACGTGAACGCCGTCCGCCCCTCCCTGCTGTACACCTCCACAGCAGCAGGGCGTGGCGAATGAAGCGATGTTGTTTTCTACGGATCAGACGACGATCGTACCTCTCATCCCCCCCCATCCCCACCGAAAAAACGCTGGCGTGTCCGATGCAGAGCGAGCGCCCTGCCACGGTGCGGATTATTTCTTCTGCTGTAACGACCACCACACTCTCGTTGTAGACACGAGTGATACTACGATGCAGTAGTTGGTGAGGCGCGGTGTGCGGTTCTGCGCAATGTTTTTGTCAAATTACTGGCGGCTGCTTGGGGATTCGCTCGGCAGGGTTTCTTCGTACTGTAGTCCGACGATGGAGTGTGGTGCTGTGCGCTGTTCTCTCTGTCTACAGGTGTTTCCGCCAAGCAAGCAGCGACTTCCGTTTGCGGAGTACGAGGTATTCCTGTTCCATACTGCTATGCCGAACCGACGAGAACCCCTCTTTGACATTTTATGGTACGTTGTACAGGTAGTGAGGGTCATTCGTATCGGAGAGCTTTTTCCCGTAATTTTCATATTTTTTTCGCGTAATTTTTCAGTCTTCCAGATTTTCCATTTTTTTTATTTTCCGAATAAGTGAAACTTAACTTTCCTGATTTTTTTTTATATTCTGGAGAACTTCATGAATAGCGACAGAACGCCTCCGTTTCTTGATACATATCTTCCATTACTTCCAAACTTTGACAATTCCGGAAAAAAAAGCTCTCCGGTAAGAATGAGCCTGAGGTGCGGTGAGGTGCGTTGCGGATGCAGCTTGGGTAGAGGAAATCAAAATTGTATCTACGGTACGATGCGGTAAGGTGCGTTCCTTGGAGAAACCGCGCCACAGCCCACTTTTAGACAGGATACCTGACGACGATTGAACAACGACGATTACGTACAGCGTCGGCAACAGTTGGTATTACGGGGGTCCATAGTTAAAGGGACCAAATTTTGTGAGTAAAAATAGGGAAATATATAGGTTTTTATGTATACCATAGGTCCTAATAACTATGGACCCCCGTAATAGTTCACAGCGGCAGTTATAGCTGCTTTGCTCGAAGGTGGCGAATTTTGGTGTCCTTGCCACCACTCTATTAATTTTGGTCTAAATATTGATGTTCTAAAACGTCCTCGTATTTCCGCCCTGAGTGGTACAATAATGCCTGCTGATGCTGTTGCGTACACTCGCACTACGACTATTATTATTACGGGGGGGGTATAGTAAATAGGACCTACGGTACACACAAAAACCTATATATTTTCCTACTTTTACTATTAATAATAACAGCATTTGGTCCTATTTACTATGGCCCCCCGTAATAGTAGACTGCTGTTACCACCGAAAATGACCACGCCCTGGGCGATTCTTATTCCAACAGTCTGTTGTGCCTGCAATTGAGTTGGCAGGCTGTGTGTTAACTGGAATTGTCTCGACAATTGGTTTTTGCGACTGTTTATTAATTGAAATTTTCCAGACAGATTATTTGGTCGATTGTCGATGAGTTTGATTTGTCCTGACAGTTGTTCTCGCAGACCAGCTATGAATTGGAATTGTGTGAACAGTAGTAGTTTTCGACACCGTCAGGTCGGGTCAACGTGCCCAAACTCCAGGGGTAGCAGCGGCAGCCTGTTCTGATGTTGCAACGGGAGCTATGGGCCAAATTGACTCACGGCATGAAATTGGAACGTGGAAGTGTGGTGAGCTCAAGCTTTGTTTTTACCAATCCGCCGGAGGATAAAAAAACAAAACGAAAGGAACAAAAACGTTTCGGGCGTTGTCTATGAGTTAGAATTGTCTGAACAATGGATTTCGGAGATTGCCCAATTAATTGGAATTATCCAGCCAATTGATTTCGGATGCTGGTCCATCAATTGGAGTTGTCCAGACACACTATTTCGGGTGCGGTCCATTAATTGAAATTGTCCGCACCATTGATTTCGGGTGTTATCTACGAATTGCATTTGTCTAAACGATTGATTTTGGTCGAACGGAGTTGTCCGAATTGATTTCGGGCGCTGTCAATTAAATGAAATTGTCCAAAATGACGTTGGCGATTGGACAGCGGTTGGAGTTGTCCGCACAACTCGTTTCAGCTGCCGCCCAAGAAATCAGGTGCCCGAGAAATGTCATGGCCGCGTACCTATCTGTTGTATTATGGTAGACACTCCCGATTGAGTTGATACTACTCTGGTAATAAGACACGTAAGAAGACACAATGTGAAGTACCTTGCAAATGACTATTTCGGGGAAACACAGTAGATAGGACCTACGAACGGTACACACAAACACCCATATATTTCCCTAATTTTACCAACAATATTTGGTCCTATTTACTACTGTATGGTCCCCCGTAATAGTTTTGCCCCCATGACAGGATCGGGAAGTTCCCTGCGTACCTATTACGGGGGGCCGTAGTAAATAGAACCAAATATTGTTAGTAAAAATAGCTAAATATATAGTTTTTTTATGTATACCATAGGTCCTGTTAACTATGGTCCCCCGTAATAGCGTGATCTTGTAGTGTACTGACCCAATCAACTCTGTGGCTGTACAAGTAGCTGCCAGCTTTTTTTCTAGTTTTTTCGTATCGCCCCGGGGGACCAAAAGCCCCGATTTTTTTTTTCAGAAAACGCCCCGGTATCACAGTAACCGCCTCGGGGCGTCTTTTTACACCTGCAAAATGGCAGCGCCCCGGGGGGCGTTTACTCGCATTATTACGGTATCTGAAATCAATCGTAAGGCCATCTCTTACGGCAAACCGGTTTTGATTTCTGGAAATCGAGATTTCAGCACCTTCGCGGGCGTGTTTGACCAGGGAAACGGGCGAATCGGGCACGCGTTTCTTGGAGTCCCACCAGCCATTTTGCGAGAGGTATGCAACACCGTTTGCCGTTTCTTCAGGGTAGCAGTTTGAAAATATGTGGATACACTCCAGTTTCCTCTATTCAGTTTCGGACGCGATTTATCTGAAAAAGAGGCCCTTTTTTTGGCTGAAACGTCGATATACATCTGAAAATGCCTTGTTCATGTTTTTGTCTGAAAATGAAAATTGGAACGACACCCCTGGAGAAAAGAAAAAACGGGTCTAGATACCTCTCGCCAAAAGACTGCACGTATTCCGAGAAGAGCGAGCCTGATTCGGTCGGACTCCGGGTGTAAAATACGTGAAAGCACGTATAAAACACGGTTTCGGGTAAGTTTTTCGGTCTTCAAAACCCTCCGATAAGAGATGGCCTAAGGACGAATGCATTTAAAAGAGAGTCTCCAAAATAATTCGTCCGGACAATTCCAATTGCTGAAAGGTACCGGATATCAAAGTGTCCAAACCATTCCAATTAATAAGTCTCGCGAGTCAGTTGTCCGAACAAATCTCAGTACCCAAGATCAACTACTTACTGTCTAGACAATTTCAATTGTTAGACAGTCTATGGCATCACTTGCCCGGACAATTCCAACACTATTACGGGGGTCCATAGTTAATGGGACCAAATTTTGTTAAGTGAAAATAGGTAAATATATAGGTTTTTATGTATACCATAGGTCCTGTTAACTATGGACCCCCGTAATAATAGACAGCTTCGCGACTCTGCTGCAGGGACAACACCCCACTTCTATTAATAGGTTTATTTTCCAAGGCATAGCAGAACAGGGCGGTACACGTCGATTTCTAGGCGTGTATTACATTTTCGTGCTTTGGACGTTTTGATACCGCCTAGCCCATGTGCTCAGATATAAATATATTTATAAAAAAAACGTTTCACGAAACAAAATTATCCGTACGAATGCACTGATAATTTGAAGCGTACGGGCATTTGTTTTAGGAGACTGTCTATTCCAACTGATCGACATTATCTGAAGAAGTGGTTTGGGAGCTTTCTATTATAATATAATAGGGGTATTTCTAACGACACGTACTTGGCAAGTTTTTCGGAAATTGGGCTTCCCCAAATAGCAAAAAAAACTTGCCAACTTTTTTTTTTTTTCGGATATTTCCGTTCTGCTTCGTTGGCAAGTTTATGGCAATAAAGTGATATTTTGCTATTTTATTTGGTATTTTACCCCCATAACGCCAACGCAAGTTTGTACAAACCAGACCACCTCACGACGCCCCACGCTAGACTCGCTCTAACTTGTGTCAGAGAGGGAGATACGGAGGATAAGCGGTGACATTGACAACAGCTACGATAGGGCTGGCGACACTATTAATAGCCGCGAGCCCCCGTGTGAATGCCACATGGGTGTCGTTTTGTGCGCTAGCCATTAATTAATGAAAAAAAATCACAAACAGCAGCCGCCCCGGGTTTTCCCAGGGAATTTTGGCCGGGCTGGAAGGACTGCTGACGTCTGAGGTACATGGGCCGTGCCTGGAGTCCTTTCTGCGGCAGCGTTTACTCCATAGAGAGCGTCGGCACGCCGTCGGCTACCTGATGCTGCTGCGAGGGGTTTTAGTAAGATCTCAGGGCGTTATGATGCAAACATTTGCCCAATATTGCCACATAATTGATATATGCAGTGTTTCACGATGGAAGGTTTTGACAACTTTTTAGAAATTTCGACTTGCCCCAAAATAGCAAGTTATTTCCTACTTCATTTTCAGTCGTTAGAAAACGACCCTTGGGTGAAACTGTTCAATTGATTTTGGTAACTGACTAATATTTTGAATTATGTCATTTAGGAGACAGTGTATTAATTGGAATTGTCCGGACGATTGATTTGGAGGCTGTCTGTTGTTTGGAATTGTCGGGACAGTTGCTTTTAGGAGGCAGCCTATTGTCATAATTGGAAGTGTCGAGACAAATGATTTCGTCTCCCCGAATTCGGAAAATACATAATTACCTCTATTTTCAGTACGGATTATTTAAATTGAAATTGCGAGTTTACGGCACCCCGAATTCCAACAATAAATTCGCTGGTACCAATACAGCCGTCCGCTACGTACTTGACAAATTGTCCTTTACTAGGTAGTTCGGGTAGAGGACTATTACGGGGGGCCATAGTAAACAGGACTATATATTGCTAGTAAAAATAGGGAAATATATCGATTTTTGTGTGTACCATAGGTCCTATTAACTATGGTCCCCCGTAATACAAATTTTCTAATTGCTGTTTTCGAACTTTTTTTTGTCGTGTAAAGTTGAAGCGGTTTTTTGTGTTGAAATTTCCGTGGATCTAAACGTAGTAAGCCACATTTATTATGCTCATCATGTGCAGCTGTGCAAAAAAAAATAACAGGTAGGTACGAGTACGTAAATACCAGGTGTACCCAACATACAATACGCACACAAACACCTGTGGAGGCAAACCGATTGCATTTATTTCTACATTTATTCTTGACTTTACGAGACGGCCTATTGTCAATTCAATTTGGACGGACAAAAAATAATTCAGGCAATTTGTCGGGACAATTGATTACGGAGACTGCCTACGATCAACGATCAAAAATGGAATTGTCTGGACAAGAGGGCGAGGTGGGAATAAGTTAAAATAATTTGTCTTGACCTATAGAGCTTGATGCGTTTCAATTATTAATATAGTTATTAGTGTTGGATATCGAAACCATGAACGTTTCGGTACGATAAGGCCAAAATAACTTCGATAACGACAGCGATAACGACAATTAGCGATAACGACAATTATCGTTATCGTCAACCGATAACCCGGAAAAGTCGATAACGATAACGATGATGGAGGCGAAAACCGGCGCAAAAGGCCCTTTTTCTTTATTTTTGGGGTCGCGTCATCACCACGAGGACCCGTAATACAGGTGAATACAACACCACCAACAGAGGGTTCCCAGGACCAACGTATTCCAGGTTGTTGTTCTCGCAATAACTCATCGCCACAATACAATGCAGACAGGCTCCCATAACTAACTCTGGAGCGGAAGATATACCCAAGGTCTCGGTAAAAATAAAACAACCAGAGAATAGGACACATGATAACTGAAGCACATGTATGTACACCTCAGACAAAAATAAAAGTGAGGTCCGGGCACGTACGTATCAGATACATACATGCGGTACAAGTCGCCACAGAAACCGAGAAGACCACATACTACCCAGAAGAAATCGAAATCAAAATCGGGGAAAAAAAAAACAAGAATCGAAAAAGGACGAGAGATAAGAAAGTTCAATTCAGGCAAGAAAGCAAGAAATCAAGAAAGGAAACATACATGCGAGAGAATGCGCATGTTTTCGCAGATTGCAAGCTCGCACACTACGCGAGGGGTGTAGAACAGAGGTAAGAACGAAAAGACAAACATACGTACTCCGCTACTAAGAAAACCAGGGAAGCAAAAAAAAGAGACTAATAATAACAGACAAAAAAACAAAAAGGAAGACAGGTATTGGCTACCAGGTATACCGGGTATTGTGTATTGTGTACCATGTACATGAAAAAAGAAAAAATATACACCTGATCAGGTTTATGCTGTATTATTATTGCGGGGGACCATAAATAGTAAATAGGACACACGGTACACACAAAAACCTATACATTTACCTATTTTTACTAACAATATTTGGTCCTATTTTTACTATGCCCCCCCGTAATAATAGTAAAGGATACCAGGTATGTAGCAGGGCGCAACGACAACCACAGCTCAACACAAAACGTATATAATGCCGCACAATCCTATTCGGAAGAATTTGTATACGTACTCACGAACCCAACCGTCGCCGCCACACAAAAAACAAAAAATCACTTGCTTGTCCTTCCTGCCGAGCGCCTCCTGTGAGATTCCGCTTGTGACCATGCCAATCCGTGCGAACCGTCCAAAAACACGAGGAAATCGACAGCAGTTGAAAAAAAAAAAAAAAAAAAATCGAAATACCTAACTTTTCTCGGTTCGATAATATATTTATCGAACGATATATTGAAAGTTTCGGTACGATATCCAACACTAATAGTTCTAATTAGGGATCACAAAAGACAGTCAATTGCAATATAGGAAGCTGTTTAGACAATTACATGATTGGCTGTTGTCCAGGGTGTACAAAATACCATACTGCAAGTACCAGGTATTTTTTTGGTCGCTGTGCATGTAGTCATACATGTATGGGTTCAATAGGGGTTAAAAGTTAAAAAAAAAAAACACAAACAGCAGTAGTATTGCGGGGGTCCATAGTTAACAGGACCTATGGTGTACATAAAAACCTATATATTTTCCTATTTTTACTAACAAAATTTGGTCCCGTTAACTATGGACCCCTGTAATAGTAGCGACGTGAAAGAAACGCCTCACTCACTTGATTTATTTCCTTCTTTTTTAACGTTTTCCTTCCGGATGCCAATGGATGATATCCGAGCCGTTCGTATGTGCGATGCTGTACGCACGTACGTGTTGTTGTTGTTTTCTTCACATTAAACCGTTCTTTCTACCCACCCGTCGACATCCAGCACAACCAGTGTCCATGCCGATTCTTCAATCCTAGAGAGATACAAGTTCTGTGGTCACAAAGCTACGCCACAAAAATTCAGAGACATGTGCGTAAGTTTCGTTCGATGCTTGTTGACGCAGCAAGCAGTAGCACCGTCAAGCAGCAGCAGCACCACCACCACCACACAAAAAAAAAAGTAATACCGCACGCCAACAAAAATCTGCAGGGCGAAAAATCTTCACTTTTTTTTTCTCTCTCTTGTGTTCGTTTTATTAGTGCAGTTTATTGCTGTTGTGTAAGGATTTCCTTGGGCTGGGTAATCGATCGTTTTTTTTTGCCTCTATATATACGTAGCGCAGTAGGTAACACCTTCACTTCACTTTTTGATGGGTTCGAATCTCACTTCGAACTTTTCTTTGTTATAGAAACCTTTTCGCGTGCGTGCCTGAACGCACGTACGTAACGTATCTCCCTGGTCCCCCAGGTATTGAAACGAAGCGGATGGTAGGTCAGCGTACGGCCGTGTACGGTACGGACGCCCCAAAAATCTCGCCGTTCAAAGGGGGGGAAAGTGCTACGAACCAGGAATAAGGATTTACCCTGCCTGGGCTGGGTAATCGATCGAGATCTTTTACCTCTCTCTGTAGCTCTCATCAGTAGGTAGCACCTTCACATGTATGTTTGCTCTCGGATGGATGCTATTTGATGAGCCTTTCGGATGGTATCATGTAGTATACGACGCGGTAAAGGTTTGCTCGATTTTAAGCAACATCACCGCACAACAGCACAGTACCACCGGAAGCAGTATACCGCACGTCAAGAAAAAAACACGCCCTAAAACACGTTGCGTTTTTTCTCGCTCTCTCTTTTTTTTGTTTTATTTAGTTAGTGTTGTTTCCTTCCTGGATGTATGGTCTGTGATATTCGAGATTCGAGCCATTCATACGACGCGGTGCGGTCCATTCGCCGAAGAAACCCCACATCAGCAACAAACAGCAAGTATCACCCACCAGCCCACAGCAAGCAGCCGTTGGTTCCATCCGTTAGGAAGAAAAGCCGCACACAGCAGTGAGACGCCTTCCTTTATTCTCTCTTTTCTTATTTTTTAGCTATTTCCACCCGGCGGCCGGATGGATGGTATTCGAGCCATTCACACGATGCGGTCCGATCGTCGAAGAAACCCCACGTATATATATAGATATATATATATATATATCACGAAACAGCTGTATTACCCACACACACCAGTTACGTAGTGCCACACCTTGGGAAAAGCCGCACACCCTGAGACGCCCTACTGTTTTCTCTTTTCTTTTTATTTCGCTGTTTTCTCTCTGATGGATGGTATTCGAGCCGTTCGTACGATGTGGGGCGGTCGGTTCGTGGAAGAAACCGCACCGCGAAACAGTACCATCCGCCGACCACAACCCATACATAACAAGTAATACGAGGGACCATAGTAAATAGGACCAAATATTGTTAGTAAAAATAGGGAAATATATAGTTTTTATGTATACCATAGGTCCTGTTAACTATGGTCCCCCGTAATAGTGCAGCACGTCAAGAGAGACCACGTCGTAAAGCACCTTACTTTTTTCTCTTCCTTTTTTTTTTCAATCTGCGCTCCTCTTCTTTCACTGATTGCCGCGGGTGGGTGATGTTCGAGGCATTCGTATGATAGTGTACGGTTCGTTCGTCGAAGAAACCGCGCCGCAAAGCAGCACAGCACCAGTACCGCACCTCAAGAAAAACCCACAGCGTGAAACGCTTTTTGAAACTTATTACTAATGGTGTTATTTTTTTCTGTTTCGTTATTTTTTTTCTGTTTTTTGGTTCCGGACAGATAGACAGATATGTCGTCCATTGAGCATCTATCTCTCCACGTTAAACCGTTTTTTTAGCCGTCGACATCCAGCACACCACCCAATGTTCGTGCCAGTTCTTCAACCTAGAGCGAGAGATATCATTACAAGCTATTACGGGGGGCCATAGTAAATACCTGGTAGGACCTATGGTACACACAAAAACCTATATACTTACGTGTTTTTTCTAACAATATTTTATCCTATTTACTGTGGTCCCCCGTGATGTATGGCCACAAACCACGACAGAAATATGCTATAGTACCTTGGAATTATGTAAGCAGAGTACACAACGTTGTGGCTTGTGACTGGTACGAACAAAGTAGCAACGATAACGATATACGATACTAGTACGGGCTAATCATTTTATTCTGGCGTCTAGTAGCTACTGAGGCATGTGACGAAAACGCTGCGACGATACGATTCATGGACGGCAGCAGCAGCAGGCAGCAGCAGCAGCAGCAGCAGCCGCCACAACGCCGATACCAATACCAACAAATTGACGTCGATACTGCTTGTACTGCCTCGCTGGTGTAGTAGGAAGGCACAACGAACGGACGGAAAAAACGGCAACGACTTTTCCGCACAGGCAAACCAAGTATAATATGCACAGCAACGAGGCAGGAGCACTTGCCGTAACTCTGCTGTGTCGTAGTTCTGTGGCCAGAGAGCTTGCATCTCTCTATTAATAGGATTGAAGAATCGGCACGGACACTGGTTGTGCTGGATGTCGACGGGTAGACATAACGTTTGGGACTGCAGTCCCGTTTTGGAGACGAACAACTCAAATTCTACAAAGGGTCGATCTTAACGAGGACTGTTTTTCAGTTTTTTTTCAGTATTTTCGGTATTTTTCGGGAAAATACGGAAAAAAAAACCTGAAAATAACTCCTCGTTAAGATCGACCTCCAAGTAGTTTATCTCGAAGACGGGACTGCAATCCTGAAACGGTTATGTGCAGCACACACAAATATTATTCCTGTTACGTGTATGTACGAATAAATATACATACTTGGTATATATATGCTGCCGCGTGCGGTATTAGAAAATGCAGAATACCACTACTAATATTGCTGTTTCAACGTAGTAAGTAAGTACTACAGCAGTAACTGCTGTGTAGATGTATTATGTCGGACGGGAACATGCATGTACGATACATTTTCGAAGGGCATCATACTAAGCAGCATACCGCTCGGGTTTAGACTACACAGCGATATATGTGCATATTGATCAACTTTGCGCACGTAATACCGTTTGTTGTTTGGCTTGATATGACGGAGATATGACCTCCCGAGAATCAGAATTTCTTTGTATATATATTTTGATATTAATAGTGAGTTCAACACGTATAGATGTTACAATGATTGCCCTGGGCTGGGTAATCGATCGATCTTTCACCCCTATTATAATATAGCAGTATCTGGTTGGTAGGTATTACCAGCGTCACACAGACAGGCGAAATTAAAATTACGTCCATCCAAGGTTTTCGTTCGAATTTTCGTTCGATCCCAATTTCGGAATTTTTAACGAAATATCAGAGCAACAGGGTTTGATTAAGTAGGCGAAATTAAAATTATGTCCATCCAAGGTTTTCGTTCGAATTTCCGTTCGATCCCAATTTCGGAATTTTTACGGAAATATCAGAGCAACAGGGTTTGATCAAGTAGGTTTTCGTCATTCAACAATGCACAATAAATATAACAAAATACTGACAGACTGGTGCTCTAAATCACTGGGCTCTATGGATGTCGACGGGTAGAAAGAACGGTTTAATGTGAAGAAAACAACAACATACATACTATGGCCTCTGCCAGATGATATCAGCAAGAGGGCTTCCAGCGAGGGACTCCACCAGTCTCGCTGGCCTCGCACTCAGTAAGTCTTGTTCTTAGAGCTTGTATTATCACGGAGTGATCCTCATCGGACCACGAGCCAGGTGGCTAGGGGACATCACACAGGATCCCCGGCCACTGCTCCACTCACACATGCGATTACACTGAAACCTCCACGGCTTGGTATCTTTTGGCTACAGCACCCCCAAAGCGAGTTCACTCATGGTGAAGACGTCTTGCGCCTCCGGAGCCAAAGGCATCTGCCAGTACCCTTGAAGTAGGTCCAGCTTGCCGAAGAAACGCGCCCCCAGCAGATCTCCCATGTCTTCATGGTTGGGCATGACGCCCGGGGACTTCTCCACCTGTGCGTTCACCGCCGAGTAGTCGCTCACCAAACGGAAAGAGTCCTTCTTGGGCACCGCCATCGCCGGACTCGCCCACACCGCCTGGATGTTGTGGTAGACAAAGCCAAAAAACACCAAAGCAGCAATGCACTTCGAGAGCCAGTCCCTTTTCGTCGGTTCGTACCGACGTGGCGTTGCCTTGACAGGCTTCGCCTGTTGCTTCAGCTGCACTCGCATCGGCTCCACTTGCGCTGGCGGATCACCACACAGCGCACGGCGAAAAGCACCCACGCGACGAGCCAAAATTTCGCGCAAACGGGTTGCTCCGCCGACGCTTAATCCACTCTGCTCTGCCTGCTGCACGCTGTCCTCCAACGCCCGTTCTCGGGCCGTCCGCTCCTCCTCCGGATCCATGAACATGTCTGGCCCCCGGTCGACCAAATGTTCCACCGCCTTGTCCTCCGGAGCATCCACCGTAGCCTCGGTCTGAAAAGCACGCACGGAAACCGTCACTCTGCGCGCCGCAAGGTAACTCGGAGTCTC
The DNA here is from genome assembly GCA_031763025.1 of Macrocystis pyrifera. NCBI lineage: Eukaryota > Phaeophyceae > Laminariales > Laminariaceae > Macrocystis > Macrocystis pyrifera. The sequence continues at coordinate 4,230,447 of JASSKH010000008.1, read as the reverse complement.
CACACCGGTCGATACCGGCACTGCGCGAGGGCGAAGCTTCTCCAGAGCTTCACGGTAGACGTCGATGCCAAGAGCTTTCATGGTAGCCATGCCAAACAGAACGACGTTATCTGTACCAGGCATGACCGCGAAAGTGATGGGCTCCAATTTCACCGCTCCCCACGGCGTCCGTACACTCACGGCAATCGGCACCGTTTTGTGCGTGACCATCACTGAAACACCCGTAGCGGTTTTCGCCTGCTGCGGGCCATTTTCGAACGGAATTTGCAGATCGGCGCCGCCGAAATGCGAAGACAGCTGCTGAAGTAAGCCGACACCGATGGACGTGAGCGCCGACCCCGAATCAAGGATCACACGCGCCATCAGCGAACCAACCGACCCTGGCAAAGAGAGATCAGCGCGTAAACACTCAGCGCTGCGATCGACAGGCACTTCACCTGCCGTTGAACTCTGGTCGGTACCAAGAGTCACCTGACGCCATGGCTGCCCTCCTACAGCCGGCGCCGAAGAAATAGAATCGGCGGTCCACCCCGACCAAGACGTCGAATATACAGACGGTTCCGGCGCTACCGCCCCTGCAGCAGCACCAGACACTGACTCCGCCCGCTCGGTGGATGGCGAAGTTCTCGCTCCAGCAGCACCCACCGATGTTCCAGCTCCTCCAACGTATACAGCTCGGCCGGCAACAGACGAACCAGATCCCGACCCAGCGGCTCCTGCCGCTGGCGCACCAGAAGTTGAAGAAGCAACAGCAGAAGTTCCACCGCCCGCTGTCAATTGATTGCCACCACGGCCACCGCGCCCGCGTCCATGGTTGAATCTGCCCCGGCCGCCATTGCGGCCCCCGCGATACCCTGACGATCCGCGCCCACCACTGCTGGGAGCTGTGCCGCCACCGCGAGCTTTTGGGCAATCAGAAACATAATGGTTGGGATCACCACACTCGAAACAGACGCGAACAAACGACTTTTTCGCGGACTGCTGCTGTTTCGGTTTCTGCTGCTGTTGGCGTCGCGGTTCAGCTGCCCCTGCAGCATCTTTCCGACCATACGCCTCGATGAATTTCCACTGTTCTGCAGCAGAAAAAATTTGGTCCATGACCAATGCCGGGTCCTTCTTCCACCCTGCAGCGTACGTGAGCTGACCTTTTACGTACTTTTTGAACTCGGACGGCCATAAGCCATCCACCAACGCCATGCTCACAAATTCCGCCGGTCCGGGCAACCACGAACGGTCCTGCGCGCGGTACATGGCATGCACCGCGTGATTCTCCGCAAAATACTTTTCCATAGCGGAGTTTACCATCATCGCGCGGTCTTTGACGGATGTTTCACCGCCCTGCTTTTCATCGCGCCTCATTGAGAGAACGCGACGCAAGTCCGCTGCCGCCCGCGAGGTGTCAAATCTGTTGCTGGTGGTTGTGTAACCAGCGTGCTGCCTAACAGCGTCCAACAACTCCGAGGCGGTCATCGTAGTCTGATGCTTGTAAAATCCCTCAAAACACCGATGAATGTAATTGGGGATAAGCTGGCCCATGCTCACTTTGGAGTGCTGAACCACCCCCTGAGCGTTGGCGAGCTGCAGCCGTTCCTCATAATCGAGGTACGCTGCGTAAAAAACACGAGAGGCCTGCTCGGTCCACACCTCTCCGTATTTCGGTGGAGTCAGAGACTCCCCTACCACCAGCGGCGTGCTTGCCGTGTGCGCCATAATCCACAGCAGTCCACCTGGACTCTACTGTAATAACGGAGAAACTGCCGCCTGACCTGTGCGTCCTCCAGCTCCCGGAGCGTCCTCCCCTGCTGTGCGCTTCAAGCCGTTTCGATCCGTCCAACGGGCCAACTGCCTTCCCAGCTGTGACCCAATACTCCGCAGCCGAAAACTCCTCCAACAGAAGTTCCGCGAATATCTAGATATTATGGCCTCTGCCAGATGATATCAGCAAGAGGGCTTCCAGCGAGGGACTCCACCAGTCTCGCTGGCCTCGCACTCAGTAAGTCTTGTTCTTAGAGCTTGTATTATCACGGAGTGATCCTCATCGGACCACGAGCCAGGTGGCTAGGGGACATCACACAGGATCCCCGGCCACTGCTCCACTCACACATGCGATTACACTGAAACCTCCACGGCTTGGTATCTTTTGGCTACAATACCTACAACTGATGATTTGGAACAGCCGGTGGATGTTTTTTTTTGTGACCCAACATTTTTTTCCCCCGGCTTCTCGGGCCGGGGACAAAACGTTCAATTCCAGTGTCAAGTACGTCAAAAAAGCAAGAAAACATTGGAAGGACCGTCAACAAGGTCGACAACACAACAGCAGCGAAGGAGCGAGCAGGACAGCGGGGCGCAGCACTTTTTTTTTCAAGCTTTTTTTGTTTTTTCCCCCTGAGAAATATCTACGGGGCGCAACAAACTCACAGCAACAATGCCGGCAGATTTCATATATTTTGTGCCGTTGTGTGCATCACAGACTAAACACCAAGTGTGACCGTCTTCATTCTTCATCCTAAACTAAGATTCGTACGAAGTATTTCGTATGTGATGTAGAGAGACTCTGTCTGTCTGTGTGTTCTGTACATTACACCGTTCTTTCTACCCGTCGACGTCCAGCACAGCCAGTGTTTGTTTTTCTGATTATTAGGCCGTTTCCTACGCGGTTCGATTTTTGAGCTTCAGATTTTGACCCGATGGCATTTTCAGATATGAGCTTGACAAATGGAAAGGGTCTTCCTATGCGGAAAAATCAGATTTATTGTGCGTGTAGAGATTCGAGCAAACGCCGAGACCAACTGCTGTTTTTGTGATTTGGCGCCGCGAAGAGACGTGCTGGGTGCGCTGCCCTGCGCGTAGGACCCAAGCGTCCGAGCCCACGCTGACTGCCTCTAGTCTGGTGGCGAAGAGACGTGGCGAGTGCGCTAGAGTCAACCTGTCTTGGTATTTTGTGTTTCATTTTGTGACTGACTGCTGCTGCTGTGCACAGCAGTGCAGTCTACGAGTACGTATCCACGGAGAGGCGCGTGCCGAGTGCTCTTCTCTTGGTCTCTAGGCCCGAGCCCGCGCCAGCCGACCCTAGTCTGGCCACGGAGGGACGCGCCGTCCGCGCGTCGGGCGCGAAGCAATGTCGCTATACAGCTGCATCACCATCCAACTCATCGATCGTTCTGCTGCTGTTTGCTGTCGTGGATAAAATCTTGAATTTAGAGAGCATGCCATTTTTCGATCTCAAAATCTGATGACCCAGGGTCGCCGGATTTTGGGCCAAAATCCGACGACTTGGGTCATCGGATTCTCAAATCGAAAAATTTCCGGTCGGATTTTGCATAACAGGGTCATTCGATTTTGAGATCGAAAAATACAAATCTGAAGCTCGAAATCGAACCGCATAGGAAACGGCCTTATTATTGTTGTGCTTGCCTTCCGATTATATAGCGTAGATGCTGTTCCTATATAAACCAGAAACCAAAACTGAAATCGAACATCCTTCCGTAAATCAGTAGTATCCCTCGTACTCTTCTCTGCCAGTCGTTTCCCAATTTCCATTCCCCACATGATTTAATTTTTCTGATTATTCTTGTTTTGGGCCTGCTTTACGTTTGTTTTAGGACTGCAGTCCTGATTTGGGAGACAAATGTTTTTTTTTTTTTTCCAAGTGTTTTGTCCCCAAAACGGGTCTGCGGTTCAAAAACGATTTTTCTAAGTTGATTTCGATTTTTTTTTTTTTCTTGTTCGTTTTGATTCGCATCTGATTGATCGGAAAGTGAATCACCAAGCAGGCGTTTTGAATTGAGGTTCGTAAAAAAAACGAAAACATTTTTTTTTTTGGGGAGTTTGTCCAACTCGACGTGGCATGTTCCTGAAACCGAAGCGAGCCACGCGAACTTGAGACGTGTCGTCGACTGCTTCACAGACGAGATCTACCAGTAGTATTTCCGAGAGACAGCAGTGCCATCGGAGCAACCGCAGCGCGAGGTCCGACCGCTCCTACTATGGGGGTACATAGTTAATAGGACCTATGGTATACATAAAACCAATATGTTTGACAATTTTTACTAACAATATTTGGTCCTATTTACTATGGTCCCCCGTAATAGCCTAGCACACAGCAGGCCATCCGCGGCGCCTACAAAAAATACAAGGCGGTCGCAAACCCAGTTTTTCATCCTGCTTTTCCTTGCAAACCACACGAGCACCGGCCAGGTCACGACCTCGCTCAGAAGTCGAACGCTGCATCACCGTCGCTGTTGCCTGCGTGGGGCTTCGGGGCTGCCAGCCACCCAAGACATCCCAAGAGCGATAGCCTCTTCGTCGGTGCCGACAGAAACAATCGGCCGCTGATCGCGGCGCCCCGGGAGGACGCGGGCCGTCGGGGTGTTCGTTGAGCCTTCCTTTTGTGCGATAATTGATTTTTTCAGCTAGTAGTGCGCGAATCCTCGATAAGAACTACGGTCAATTTTTTACGAAATTACATAATTTTCATCAAACTGATAACATTTTATTAACAGTTGCTCCTTAATACAGGCCCTTAATGTATGTGTCCCTCACATTAAACCATTCTTTCTACCCGTCGACATCTAGCACAACCAGTGTCCGTGCCGAATCTTCAATCCTAGAGAGATACAAGCTCTGTGGTCACAAAGCTACGCCACAAAAATTCTACACTGTTTTACAGCAGCAGTGCAGTGAGTGAGCGGAGCAGACAATGCAATGCCATCTCGTCGTACCGGGTACGCCAGGTACGACAAACGCATTCTATATAAGAGAAGAAACCAAAGAAAAAATAATGGAAAAAAAAGGGAAAAGTGTCGTGCCCCCCCCGTACGTAGCGGATGTGTCGAACAATACTGAACGAGCTAAAGAGACAATTCCACTATATACATTCGTATAAACGAATTAAGACTACAGCAGTACTGCTCTATGGACTAATGGAAACAACAGGAAAAACGAACACCAACATGAACACCCTCCAGGCAGCCGCAGCAGTTTGTGCTACGAGTAGGTAGGATAGACAGACAGGTGGATAGACAGGTTCTGTCTACTGCAGCAGTAGTCGATCTGGCATCCTGCCTGCCGTCTCCTTGGTACTTTCTTTCGTCGACCACGCCCCACCCCCGGAGAGGATGCGTCAGACAATAATACAAGAAACAAAGCAGACTCGTCATCTACCCATGGTGCAATACTTCTTTCGTAAGGACAAGGAAGATATATAGATAGACGAAAAAAAAAAAATGAAATAAGAAAATCACGGAGGATTGAAGCACGAAAAGAAAGCAGTGAAAAAGGAAACGAAGGTAGATCACCTTCGAACCAGCTGCAGCAGTTGGCGGCACGAGCAGAATAGATATGTTCCACTTGTTGATAGTCGGCGTGGTACCTTGCTACACTGTCTGCCGTCTCCTTCCTACTTTCTTTCACCGTGGTTTTCCTTCTACTCCTCCTGTCCCCCCCCCCTGCCCCCATTCCTTTGGTCGGGATTCCTCCCACTCCTCCTGCTGCCCCCCTTCTGCCTACTACTCAGCTGTGCCTCACTCTCGTGCCACCTCACCATGAACCGTTCGGCTGCTTCAAGGACCCCCCGGTACCACTTCCCCGCCTCTTTTGCTGCAGTGGACCACATCGCTATCACAACTCCAAACATCGAAGTGGAGTGTTCTGTTCATCCTTCGGTGGCTCGCAACTCCCTAACTAAGGTCTTCGAATATGTATCTACACCTAGTCTTGAACTGTCCGCCAGGTCGCGGGTTCGCCCCAACAGCCATCGTTCTCCCTGATGTGCGCAGGCATCGAAGTAGCTAACTCACGCTTTCGCGCGTTCCGCTAATCAATTCTTTATGCAAGAAAAAGCCCGAGTAGGCACTCGGTGAGACTTGAACCCACGAAATTGATATTAGCTGCACGAGGACCACCTACACTACTCAGCCACCGGGGACGGCAACTTACTTTTTTTCAGAGCTTGATACAACTCTATTATTGTAGTTGTCGAGGATTTAGAGTTGATCTCACTATTGAGCTGTGTTTCTTAACCCACTTTTTGTATTGTTCGTGCCGATTTGAGCCATTTTTTCCCAGCATAATGTTTCTTAACTGCGGACACCCACTCACTGCTGTACTCCAGCATTATTTATTTAATAATAAATTGAGCTATAAATCAAATTCCTTGATACAATGGCTTCGTCTTTGCTGAAGCGTACCAGTACGACGTGGAACGCAGCAGCGAGGAACGTTGAACAAAAACGGTGATATAGCACGCAGCCTTTCCTACGCAGCCCCTGCGTGACCATCAAAAACCATTCCGAGTGCTCGCCGTCATCCGTACGCACGCGAGTCAGCAGGCCTCCGTGGGAATTGCGGAAACTGTAAGCATCTTGCTTGGCACGCCAGAGCGTGTGGTGAGTACCTCCCACAGCAGCTTTCGGTCAACAGAATCGTACACTTTCTGCAGATCGATGATGAAGCACATGACATTGTACAGCGGGATTTTCCTCCGTCATCCGAGCTCTTGGAAACTGCGCACTACGAACCATTTTACCGGGTACTGTCTGTATCGACTACTATTAATAGAAATATATAGCTCTGCTGTGATCACACCATAAGAAGTACGAAAAACCCCACCAAACTTCGAAAAAAAAAATACATACCTGGTACACGAAACTAAAAAATGAAACGAGCTACGTAAGTACAAAAATGAAAACGTCAACGTGCCGGGTGTCTAAAGTGGAGGCAGACACAGGCCAAACCACAAATTCTAGCACTCACATAAGGCCGCCTGTCGGGCGTTTTCTTCCCCGTCCCCTGTTTTTTCGCTTAAAAAAACAGTACACATACACACGTACTACATAGTGTAGGCGGTCTTCACCCCGATCCGTGTGGTCTTTTTGTATTGGGTTCAGACCCTGTAAGAAACGATCTGAATTTTGGCTTGATTTCCCGTATGTATGATACGTACATACGTACGTACGTAGAGAGTGGCTGTAGAGCAGTACTCGTACCATGTACGTACAGCAGTTTACTAATATTAATATTATGTACTTCCTGACCCGAAAAAAGTGTCGCCAGGGGCGGCCGCACAACAGCAGTAATGGAATGTCGCCTAATGTGCGACGTAGGGGGGCTTAGTAGGGGTTATAGGCTCAGGCTAAACCCCTTCCTGCCGTTTTTATTTTTAATCGTTTTCCGGCTTGAAACACAAAAATTGGCTCTCTACTTTTCGGCGAAATGTTGAACTGTTTTCGGCTCATTTCGGCTAAAAAAAGACTTGATGTGGCTCGAATTAAAAGCTCGAATTAAAAAGCGGCAGACACAAAAACACATGCTTGTGGCTTTTTCGGCTCCATAAAAACAAATTCTCCGCCTCTTTAGCTCGGTTGTATTGCCCTCGGCTCGTTCAGACGGAAATGGGCTTCGGCTGTGTTTAAAGCGGGCTCGATCGGCGTGCATTCTCAGCAGAGCGTAGCCCACATCGGCCAGCAGGCGTCAGAAATCCGTGATGCCGCTCCCATTTTATTGTTTTTCAAACTATTGTTCGTTAGAAATAACAAACAACAGGGGACGAGCGAAAATTGGCAATGCCCCGTTAAAACAAAAAATCGGCCCTCTCCTCCCAAAATAGGCTTCTTGGTTTTATCAAGCCCGGACGGTTTTAATCCCAAAATCGACCTTTTGGGCGCAGAAGCCGGTGGAGGCTCAGCCTAGCTAGGCTACTGTTATGGTATCCCCTCTCCCCCTGTTGCGACGTTATATCCCCTCTCCCCTGTTGCGGCATCATGGTTTGTAGCAATCGTCCCCTCACCATACATGGCAGGCGTTGTCGCCTGCTTTTCTGATGAGCGCCTCGCCCCTTCGTTCAGAAGACATCTGGCGAGGCAAACCGCAACTAATACAAGAGCTTATACCATCCTCAAGCACCTCGTGTGAGTGACCAGAACAGAGCCAAAGGCATCAACCTGCTAGCAGTAGTCGGTCCCTAGGCCCATACTGCCTTTACACATAACACTACCGTGTCACCCTTGTCTTAGATGCCACCCTACCACAGGAAACCACCCCCGGTGATAAAAAGTCAAACCTGAAATAAAAAGGCGACTTTATCACCGGGGCATGTTAGATACCACCCACCTGGGTCGATCCGCCTTCCAAATAACATAACAAGTATCACCCCCGGGGGGCCCCACACGAAAGTACTACTATTATACTACTGTTAACACTTGTTGTATCGTAGTACTGTAGTACGGCAGTACCGATATCTTTCGGCAGCGCACATAAGGAAGAACGACAACATCAAACAGGCGCAGGGCCCTTCCGAATGGGCGGGCTACCACCGTGAGCAGAACGCGGCTGTGGCCCCGGAGTAGCCAGCTCCCCCGATACGGTCTGCAGGCTCGTCTGTCTCTAGCCACGAGCTGCACCACGATCGCTTCGTTCTTCGTCCGTCCGCAAGCTACCCCAGCTGCGCTTGCGCCTCAATCTCCGGCGGCAGCGTTGGACGAACCAGCCACGGCAACGCGTACCACGTCAGTCACAAACAGCAAATCCTGCGCCAGCCACAGAGTGTCTGCGGCCCCCGCACAGCTCGTCGCGCTTCAAGCCCCGACATCCGCTGTACGAGGCTCCTCGGCAGCAGCAACACCAAGCCCTTCCGCAGCAGCAGCGCCAGCCCCCCTGAATGCAGCAGCGCGACCCCCCCCCCCACTTTGTTATCACCCCCTTGTGGCCGGGGCGGGTGCACCACGTGTGCTTAGTTATTATCGATGTATTGTACTCCTATCACTCCCCGCGTCATCACCCTCCATTAGGAACCACCCCTACCGGTGGTAAATATTGCAAAACTTGAACGAAACTGTCCTTTATCACCGGGACACGTTACATACTTATCCCCCGGGGTGATGCAAGCAATGCGTGCGTGGTCAGTGAAAACCAGACGTGCTCCGTCCCGGCATTGTCGGGGCGCGGATGTCTATTTATATTTTCATGCGACTACGGCCATGCATGATAATGAGAACACCCCCTTCCAGGGGTGGTATCTTACGCCTTACCAGGTACCAGGTAGAATACAATGTAACCAAAACCTCACCAGGATTTAGACGTCTTGGGTGCGAAGACAGTCCCACAGTAAACGTTCACAGGAGACTCATCCGCGATCTACCCCGCCATGCGTTTGGGGATTTTACGGGTTTTTATTGCACTGTGGGATCAAGAAATTCCACGGTGGGCGGAGGCGTTGGCTTTTGGCGGGGGTGTAGTTTGTTTTGCTGGTTGTCGTCGCCTTTTGTGTCGAAGTCTTTGTCCGTCGGGCTACTGGTAACATGTTGACCAATCGCCTATCCAATCTACTGTAAACCTTACAGCATTGTCCCCTCCTTTCAGAACAGCCGGGTACTTGGTCGTCGTATGGGCTGTACGTGCCTTGTCCGACGTTCTTAACAATCTCTGGGGACCCAGGAAAAGTTTTTATCAGATTAGCAAATTCACTTTTCTTTAAAAAGCGTTTTCATGGTGGACCTGAGATTCGAACTCACGACCAAATGACCCGTGTAGTTATCAAACTAGGAACTCTGGTTGGCTACATAATATGATATGGGTGTATTGGGCTCACTCGAGTCCCACACTACCCGGAGGAGATGACTCTCCCGGGTGGCTATCTCCACCGCACCTGCCCCTCCCTCTCGGGGGCCAGGTGGGGTCAACGTGCCCAAGCGCCAGTGGTATCAGCAGCCTGGTCTGATGTTGCAACGGGAGCTATGGGCTATATTGACACACGACACGAAATTGGAACGTGGGAGTGTGTTGAGCTTGAGCTCTATTTTTACCAATGTTATCCCCTCTCCCCTGTTAAATCGCGGAAATCGTGTGGAGAGAGCGGGAGCCCACCCAAGCCTGAGCTTGGGTCGCAGGGCGCAATGATTGTTTTTCGTGACACAACCAACTCCCACACCTCGGACTTGTTGTCTCTCGCAGTGTCCACGTGTAATCGGCTACAGCCTTGCAAGTTTGAGGTGCGGGAGTGGGTTGTGAAGTGCCGCATCTTCGATCCATTCTCCGGATTGGTTTGGTTCGTGCCTAAGTTTTCTATGCGTAGACGGTCCTTCAGGGTGGGCTAGTGTTATGGTATCCCCTCTCCCCTGTTGCGGCATTGTGTTTTGTAGCAAATGTTCCCTCATCATGCCTGGCAGGCGTTATCGCCTGCCTTACTGATGAGCGCCTTGCCCCTTCGTTCAGAAGACATCTGGCGAGGCAAGCAGCATTAACACAAGAGCTTACAACTTCTAACGTCGTCACGCACCTCGTGTGAGTGACCAGAGCAGAGCCAAATGCATCAACCTGATAGCAGTTGTCGGCCCCTCGATCCATAGTGCCTTACTCTTAACACCAATCCGCCGGAAGATAAAAAGGTGTATTATATGCGGCCCAATCAACCTATAGTAGGAGTATAGTGGGCGCCCGGCGTTGAGAAACGTCAATTTTGTGTCCAGGCACAATGTCTTAAAAAGTTTTCTGACCTTGACCTAGCTCTATTGTATAGGATCTAGAGTTGGTCCCACTCTTGAGCTCCTGTGTTTCTTGACTCAATTTTTTTCTTGTTCGTGCCGATCTGAGTCTATTTTTCTTAGCATAATATTTCCCAAACGCGGGCACCCTCTGCAGTAGTATAGAGTCTTTCCCACAGCCATAGCACTCCAACCCGGCCGAGTCAACCTAGAGTCTTATGAAGAACAGCATTAAAGCACTGACCACTGGCATATATAGGGTTCGGGTTCGGGTTAGTAGCGTTGGTTCTGGTCGGAGGGTCAGCTTTAGGCGCCAAGCACAAAACCTCCGTATTATTTCACTATCAAGGCGTGACCACCTCTCGAGAAATTGTACGTACGCGCAAGGCTCTTCAGATTTGCACGTGAAGTCATTACGGGGTTATGTATTGCTGGAGTTGTTACACTCGTAGGTACGAGTGTGTATGACCTACATGGTACCAAGTGGGATCAGGGTGCCAAGTGGGCCTCCAGCGCCTCCTGCAGAGGCTCGATCAATTATCAGGGTGCTTTTCGGTGCTGTTTTTCCTATCGGTTCGGTGCGGTTACCGCACCGCACCGCACCGTATTAGTTTTGCCCTCTTCAAAACCGCACCGTAGTAGTAGGTTTTACTCTATAGACTATCGGAAAACCTCGCCGAACCGCACCGCAGGACATAAAGTATAACCGCACCGCACCGTAGGGTTCACGATATCTACAAATCGCACCGAACCGCACCCTAGGATTTACGATTTTGAAAAAAACGCACCGAATCGCACCCTACAGCAGTAGTAGGATATATATCACGGCACCGAACCGCACTAAGAGAATGTCAAATATCTGAAAACCGCACCGAACCACACCGTAAGATTTGCGATTTGCGATTTCTTATAATCGCACCGAAACACACCTGTACCACTGGAATGCCATCGGAACCGCACCGCACCGCGTGCATCAAGATACGGTGCCAAAAACCGTTAGATCGGGTACTTACTTGACAGGGCGGTCTACTTGAAACCAACCGTAGAAAACCCATGGTCCCATCGGCCGCGGAATGGTGGTTTCGAGGGTCACGGTTTCGTACAGTATATGACGGTTTCCGTACATTTTATGCCTTGGGGTCACAGTTTATTCGTACGGTTCATGCTACAGGGCCAGAAACCGTACGGAACCGCGGTTTTGTACGGTTTATTCACACGGTGAACCGTAGAAAAAAGCGGCGCTGTGCTGTTTTCCATCCAGGGATTGGAACCGCACCGCAGTAAAAACCGTTTAATTAGGTGTTGGATGTATCACAGCACCGAAACGCACCTATCCTACGAGGATTTGCCATATCTGAAAGCCGCACAGAACTGCGCCTTGGGATATACCATACCATATCATCTGAAATCGCACCGAATCGCACCGGCAAATTCCCGGTTTCCTAAAACCGTACCGAACCGGACCGTATAATTTTCGATTAAAAGAAACCGTACCATGAACGGACGGATAACCATGAACCCTGGATAATATATTCTACACCACGAGCAAAGTGGGAGCAGGGTGCTCAACGGGATGGGCCCACTGGGGGGTCAAAGTACGAATGGGAACAGGAGTGCCAGGTGGTATAAAAAGTACGCACAACATTTAAGAACCTTGCACGTACTCGGTACGTGCAGTTTCTCCGCTGATGTAATTTTTCTCGATGTCGAATTGAAAATATTTATCGCGATTATATCGTAATTCTTGAAAAAAAAACGCGATTTACAACACATCACTATTCGCGCTGAACGTTATCGTCAGATGGCAGAGGGAATTAAAATGATTATGAGTTCGCATAAGCAACGCCTCTTTGCACATAGTATATATATATATATATATATTTTTTTTTTTTCATTATCACTTCTACTTTCCAGCCCACTCGTAGGTGGTTTTATACCCTCGACGATCTTCTGGACAAGCCGTGGTCACAGGTGTCGTCCCTTCTCCCCCCCGGTACGTGCCTTTAGTTTTTATCGCGCATAGGGTTCAGCATTCCCACTGCTCGTCGATTTTCATCGATTGTACAGCTAACTCACGCTCTCGCGCTTTCCGCTAATCAATTTTACGCAAGAGAAAGTCCCTACGAGCATGCACTCGGTGAGACTCGAACTCACGAAATTGATCTTGACAGGCTCGCGGACCACCCCACCAAGCCACCGGGGACGCCGATATACACACCTTCGAAATGTCTTACTTATTATTATTCTCTGCGACGTTGGGGAGGGGCTCTCCACGAAACAAGTCCATTGACATGGCCAACTGACCCACAGGAGAATAATCATAATAATACCAAACCGCATCGTATACCGGTAAAACACAATTTGTAGACTACCCGGCAGAAGTGTAAGGCATCATAGCCACAGCCCACAGAAGGCCACAGGAGAGTGAGTGAAATTTACAATAGTCTTCCCGCAGGTACAATGTTGATCGTCGCCTGGTCCCGCCACACAACACATGCTCGGGAATATATATATATTTTTTTAACATTTAATACCGGTACACAGCACCAGCAGTACTTTTTCCTCTTTTTTTTTCCCGGTATATTCCGCTCTGTCCGGAAATGTAACGACCGGGTGTATTGTATTTTAAATTGCCAAAAGCTTCTTACATTAACGTACATGGTCGTTATAATATGGTGTGAATCGAGATTCCTATGAATACATAAATACCGGGTACGTGGTACGCAGTACGTATCTGTCAAGTCGGAAGTCAAATGAATTTCTGAACGGATCGTACTCACCAAATTTTTACTTACCATTTTACTAAATCAGATACAGGTTTTATTACGGGGGTCCATAGTTAACAGGACTTTATGGTGTACATAAAAACCTATATATTTTACTATTTTTACGAACAAAATTTGGTCCCGTTAACTATGGACCCCCTCGTACTAGTTCGCATTCATGGAGGAAGCGATGCAAAAAGATATACGGCTCGTATGCTTATGAAGCTGCTTTCCGCTTCTAGCGACTTGCGCTCGAAAATGAACAGATAGGTGTACGATGAAGACACACTATTTTCATGCTGAAAGGTCAACAAAAAACAGCCCGGGAAAAAACACAAGAATTTTCTGAGCTTTAGCTCTTTCCCGAACATCGCGGTCCGAAGTTTTCGTGGCGTTCGCAAGGGACACCGCCGTAGCACAAACAAAAGCATCAGCAAGAGACAACTCTACCCTGTTCGTCTCCACTCGACCCCAGCGAGAGCGCCTGCTCTGATTTGATCTCCGCGAGAGTCCCCTGCGCAGCCTGGCAAGGGCACACATACACAGCGTAGTGCATGCGCTGCTGCACCACAGAACCCCCCCCATAAGCAGATTATTCCGTAAAGCAACTAATCTTGAAGCAAGACAACAGGCAAAAGGGTGTCATCCGTGCGTATCTTGCCCACAACGCAGCAGGCCCACAGGCCTCGGTTCTGCAACACCTCCGGTAGGGGGTGGCAAGGCGAGAGGCGAGCCTAGCGGTTAGCGCCGGGTTCGATCAAACGTGGTGGTCGTGGCCTCACCTGGCTGAAGCGCGATGCCCGCCGCAACGATGTTTGCCGATGCTGAACATCTGATCCTCCCTCGCGACTCCGGGGGGACTACGAGCGTTCGATTCTCGAGGCGCTTGGCAGAGGAGAAGTTGATGACCGTGGTCGGCATTGTGGTGGGAGTGTTGGCGCTCCTCTTTCTTCTTCTTGCATGTGAGAGAGAGCGCGTCGCGAGTACATATAGATTGCATCGACTGAAGGAAGGAAGGAAGGAAGGAAGGAAGGAAGGAAGGCCTGGTGGTGGTTATGGAGTAAGGTTGTTGGCACTCGACCCCCTTCGTCTACTCGTTGGTGTTGTTGTGGTTGTTGTTCTCCTGCTGCTGCTGCTGCTGCTGCTGCTGCTGCTGCTGCTGCTGCTGCATGCTGCTGTCGTTGCTCTGTATATGACCTCGATTCGACAAACGCCAAGCGCTTGCTTTATTTACTGCTGCTGCTGTTTTGCACATGCTGATGAACCTACTGCTGTTGTAAGTGCATAGATACGTACAGCAGTATTACATGTAGAAATTTCCCCTGGAGAAGATCCTCTATATTTCCACGTGCGATACGTCGAATATATCTTGGCTGCAATGTGATCACGTGATCACACACTTCGTATACAGCTGCTGTACAGCCTGCGTACGATGCACGTACTGCTTCTGCTTCGTGCACCTGTACTGCTGCTCTGTGCTGTTTTAGGCTGTCCAGACAGCCGGATGCTGCTGTTGCGGTGTCCCTATCTGTGGTCATCTGTGCTGGTGATGCTGTGGTCATCAGTGGTCACGGCACCTTCTACAACTATTCCCGTTAACTATGGACCCCCGTAGTATTGATATTAATAACTGGTGACTGGTGCATCTACTATTAACACTTACTAATAATAGTGTACGACACTCCGAAGCTCTTGTTAATAGCGTCAGTGTTCATCTTGTTGCGTCTGGTTGATTATTTTTTGCGCTCCACTTGATGCCACGCTGCCGTTTTGCTGTTGTTGCCGTTCGTTGCTGCTGCCTTTACCGCCTTGCGTTCGCTGTTCGCCTGCTGCCTCCTTCCCCTTCGCCGTATGCCGTATCTATAAATGTATGATATAATTCAGGTCTAATATTCTCCAGATGGCGCCGGCGACTTCGGCTCATGAAGAAAACCGTCAAGGACTTTTCTTCAGGTACTGTACGGCAGCAGCAACGTCAGCAGCAGTGTTGTACTCGTTGTACAGCATAGTAAAAAGTGGGTGTTGGTCACAATATAGGTCGTTCTTTCTGCCAGTCGACATACCACTATAGTATATAGCACGCATCCTCTCCGGGAGTGGGTCACGGTTGACGACAAAGGCAGGAGGAGGAGGAGACAGCAGAGAGCTCCTTTGACACCTCTTCCTTTTGTTTACGTACGTATTCAATTTACTTTTCTTCGCTTCTTTGTCCGATTATCAGTTATATCATTATCTACGCATGCCGTAATACCCTAAACCCTGGCGCCAAACCGCGCAGCCAAAATGGGCCAAAAGTGGCCATAAACGCGGCTGCGCCGCGTTTGCATGAAACAAGGGAATTTCTCAATTGCGGACGACGATGCCGAAGTGCAGACCGCGCCTTCCAATTTTCAAGTCAAAAACACCCCTAAAGATCATACCTCCCAGATTGCAAACCTACTCGGAGAACTCACAATGTGTACGATGTCGTGCCTGTCGCACAATGCATTGAATCGTCGACGCTGCTTACTGCATGACAATGTACTTGTTTGTATTAATTGTACTTGTGCGTGCAGTTTTGTGACCAGCTTGTATCCCTTTTTACATACAGTTCAGGGTCATTCTTGTCGGAGAGTTTTTTTCTATAATTTGAATGTTTTTTCGCGCAATTTTTTTTTTTGCATCTTGCAGATTTTCCCGATTTTTTTTCTAAATACATGGCGTGAAATTTTACAAACATGCATTCATATCGGAGAGCTTTTTCCCCATAATTTCCCTGCTTTTTTCGCGAAATAATTCAACCTTCCAGATTTTCCTGTTTTTTTTTTTTTTTTCAAAATTTGTGAAATTTAACATGATTTTTTTGCTATTGGAGAATGTCACGAATAGTGACAGAACTCCTCCGTATATTGATACATATCTCCAATTATTTCCAAACTTTGCACACCCCGGACAGCTCATGAGCTAGCTCATCTATGGTGTATAGCTCAAGCTTCGAGACTTGTGCAGATGAGCTATCGCCTATAGCTCAAGCTGGGGGAAACATGTGTAGCTCATGTAGCTCTTATATATGACTCATTTCGGGGGCAGATGAGTAGCTCCTGTAGCTCACTCTGGACATATATGTGCAGATGAGATATCCTCTGTAGCTCAAGCCTTGAAAACATGTGCAGTTGAGCTACCGCCTATGGCTCAAACCTTCAAAACATGTGCAGATGAGCTCTACCATCTATAATAGCTCAAGCCGGGAACGCACCTGCAGATGAGCTATCGCCTGTAACTCAAGCAGGGAAAACATGTGCAGATGAGCTATCGCCTATAGCTCACCCCCGGAGAACGTAATCATAGCTCATGCACGCAGCTCATTGTAGCTTTTCTCGGCAACACATGCTTGTAAGATAAGTAGCTAAAAAAGCCCACCCTCCGGGACAACTGAATATGTATAGGAATAATATGGGTTCGGCCTGAGTTTGATCGTTGTCCTCATCCACATCGATGGCGTTGTTCGTGGGGTCCACATCCATTGATGGATCCGGTTGCTGCCCACCGCCAGCCTGGTCTACGGCCGAAGCGCCGCTAGAGCTGCTACCCCGGGTCGTGGGCATGCTAGGGGTGTTGCTGTGTGGTATCGGTGTTGTGTTCTGTGCGAGCGCCTCTTGTAGTGTGCATGGTGACAGCCGACAGCTGCTGTATACTCGTATAGCTGTTGCCAAAAAACGAAAATTGACGTTCTGTTGGGTGTCGGGCTATCGTCAGGCAGGAATCTTCTGAGCAGAAGCAGATCCGATTCCATACAAGAGCACATACTGTTCGTGTACCTGGTACGTACAAAAAATATACCAGGTATGGTATTAATAGTTTGTGTTGATATCGTTATGTTCTGCGTACTATTAACATCAGTATTGGTCACTTTTACAGCTCATGAACTAGCTCCTCTATCCCCTGTAGCTCAAATGCCTTAAAAACATGTGCAGGTGAGCTATATATCGCCTATAGCTCAAGCGTTGCAAATAGGTGCAGATGAGCTACCGCCTATAGCTCCAAGCTTTGAAAACATGTGCAGATGAGCTACTGCCTATAGCTCAAGCCGGGGAAAACATGTGTAGCAGCTCATGCAGCTCCTACAGCTCATGTCGGGGGTAGATGAGCTATCGCTCATGTAGCTCCTATAGCTCACTCTGGACGTATATGTGCAGATGAGCTATCCTCTATAGCTCAAGCGTGGAAAGCATGTGCAGATAGATGAGCTACCCTGTTACAGCTCAAGCCAAGAAAACATGTGTAGCTCACGTAGCTCCCCGGCGAGCTACCGTGAGCTGATCTGTCCGAGGTGTGAAACTTTCGGAAATTCTGGGAAAAAAAAAACTCTCCGATAAGAATGAACCTTTTAGAAGAGTCGGCACGCGCACTGGTTGTGCTGGTCGACAGGTAGAGTTGACGGTAAGAACACAACACACATGAAGTAAGTCTTGTTTGTCTGTCCTTGTGAGTGGGAACCTGTTTTTCTCGGCAAATTTCGGGGGGATTTTCTTGGTGGTTCTTTCTTTGTTTCTGACCAGTCATGCAGCAGTAGTACGTGGTTCATATACTCGTAGGCCGGTACATTTTTTTTTGTCCTTGTTTTGCATTGTCTGCCACGTCTTCCGGGGGGGGGGGCACGTTACTTTTTTTTGGCGATGTGGTTTTCCTTGTTTCTTTCGATTGTTTTTACCTCTCATAGAATGTGGACGCCGTGTCTGTCGTATCCAGTACGACGAGATGGTATTTGCGTAATACCTAATGCGCCTGTCCCGTAAGAACGTCCAGTCCTAGAGAGATAACAAAGCTTTGCGCTCACAAAAATAAACTGCGCCACAGATATTACGGCAGTAGTAGACAATTAGGGCTGGGCACTGGCACTGCAGTATGTACTGGCAGTAGTAGTAGTACTCATCGATCTGGCCAGTGTATTCTCCAGAGATGACTATCGTACGTATACGCCCAAGAAACACGACACAATTGGTACGGAAACCCACCAATTGCGTTCGTTTCGTGAGGAGAGAGGTGACAGGAGGCACAGCAGCAGTATTAGTAGTATACTGCTCCAATCCAGTACAAAGTGATCGTGATCATGACTGCAGAATATTCGCTACTGACAGTGCCCAGCCTTACTATATATGACATATTAATAATGCGTGCAATTGCATTGGTGTCGATATACTGTACGTACTACCTGCGCATGCACATACAGCAGGATCCTCTTCCACCCGTTCCACCCTACTCCTTGCATTCGTAAGCTCGGACACCAATCTGTGTCACCCGCCAATCCTGCGGTCGCCAGTCAACGATGTCGGGAGTCAGGAGACAGCATTTTCACCCCTTGACAGACAGCAAATTTTCCCTGACAAGCCTTGACTGACACCAAAACACTAGGTTTTAGTCCAGAACATTCGGGCCTACACTCTTGACTTCGCACGTTTTGCCTTGCTTGACATGTCTCCTGCCTTTTTTGTGGCCAACAATGCTATAATCGGCACTTTTTTATCGTCAATTTTTACCCCCTGCACTCCCGATGACTCCCTACGCGAGGTTAGTGTTCAAATGGGTGATGCGGTAAGAATACGCGTACTGCCTAAAAGTGCGTTAAGTATCTCTGTGTTTTGTTTCCTTCAGTTTTGTCCCAGGGTTGGCCAGTGTTCTGATTCTTTTTCGTACCCTGACGGCGTGTCTTAGCTCCCTCCAAAGAGCATGGGAACGAGCGGAACGGAACGAGGCTGTTCGTGGTCATTCGTTCCGTGTCTGTGTAAAAAAACGTGTTTGAGGGTGTGTCTTAACCCCCCCCAGAGAGCATGGGAACGAACCGGATGGAATGTTATTTGCTGCATGAATTGATGCTGATTGGTTGTGGGAAACGAATAGATTCAGTGCAGCCCGAGAAAAACTGTATATCTAGGAAGAGGAAGAAGTGTTGCACCCCTTTTTCTTGTTTGGGAGGACCGAACGGCCCGACCGAACGGGAACATATAGGATCTTATTTGATGTAGATGGACACCACCGAAGATGGATGTGGACACCAATGTGCTCTGGCATGTGCAAAATATACCGTTCGTACTGATTCGGCTGGCGAGGCCCAGGATTCTGCATGGACCCAAACACGTTTTTTTTACACAGGCACGGAACGAATGACCACGAACAGCCTCGTCCCGTTCCGCTCGTTCCCATGCTCTCTGGGGGGAGTTAAGACACGCCCTGAGTCCATGCATAATCCTGGGCCTCGCCAGCCGAATCAGTACGAACGTATCTTTTGAACATGCCAGAGCACATTGGTGTCCACATCCATCTTCGGTGGTGTCCATCTACATCAAATAAGATCCTATATGTTCCCGTTCGGTCGGGCCCTTCGGTCCTCCCAAACAAGAGGGTCCAACACTTCTTCCTCTTCCTAGATATACAGTTTTTCTCGGGCTGCACTGAATCTATTCGTTTCCCATTACCAATCAGCATCAATTCATGCAGCAAATAATGTTCCATCCGGTTCGTTCCAATGCTCTCTGGGGGGGGTTAAGATACACCCTCAATGGTTCTTCGGCCAAGATTTACGGGGCACTTTTCCAGGTATTTTCTCCGCCCCGTTGTGACTGACTGCATGCATTCCCGTTTTGGGGACAAATTACTCGTTTTATGTCAGTCTGGCTAAAAAATATCCAGCGCGTCCCCACAGCCAGGTGCAGATTCTTTGTTGTTTTTTTCACATTAAACCGTTCTTTTTACCCGTCGACATCCCGCACAACCAGTGTCCGTGCCGATTCTTCAATCCTAAAGAGATACAAGTTCTGTGGTCACAAAGCTACGCCACGGAGATAGTACGTTGCCACGTATGCCTGCAATGCCATGCCATCATACTGCATACAAGAGGCACCACATACACATTCCTTAACCTCGAGAAACGAAAAGAAACAAAGAAAAAAAAAAAAGAAGAAAAAACAGGCAAGACAGTCCGAAATAGAAAAAGAAACAAGAAATAAATATCGGGCCTGTAGCATGCTGGACCGACATCTGACTGCTGTGTGTGTTTGTTCGTTCTACCCGTCAACATCCAGCACAACCAGTGTCCGTGTCGATTCTTCAATCCTAAGAGAGAAACAAAAGCTCTGTGCTAACAAAACTACGACACAGCGGTCTGCGGCATAGCGACACAGTGACACAGAGGTTTATGGCCTTGTTATTCGGTAAGCAGAGAAGACAAATAAATCACCGTCAGATCGCCAATCACTTAGCCCAACTTTGGGGTGGAGTCATCTATTGTCGCTGTGTCCTTTTTGCTTCTGTAATCGACTCCTTTCCTCTTTGCAACGAACGCAAAAGTTTAGGGTCTTCGTTTCAGAACGAGTGGTGCAATGATTCCTATTATTAATAATAGACACATCCAATCAGTAGCCTTCGCCGTCATCTTTTCCCACAAAACGTATCAGATAAAGTATAATAATATTGGATTGCGATTTTTTTTGTGGCAACATTTGGTGGTCCGTACGTTGTGTTTTCAGGTTGTCAAAATGCGCGGTGACAGGGGAGGGTCGAGCCTTGTCCTGGACAAGGGTTGGGTTGGGGTTGGGTGTTGGCGTGATTCGTTGCAAAAAAAATCCGAAAGCACGTAAAACCCGCAGAAAGCATCACAAAATGTTTGGTAGTTTAATCTTTGCTGGTATGATTTGTGAGCCAAAGACCGGCCGAGGCGCCTCGTTTTTAATTGTGGATTTAGACGGCCCTCAGCCTTTCCATCAACCGGGAGAAACTTTTTTTTTTTCCCAATGAAAATTTGTTTATGGGACCAGCTCAAAACGGATCTTGAAAGTGGAGTCTTGGGGAATGGATCGTAAACTTTCCCCTGGCGATCGAAAAGGCTTCGAACGCCTCGGGAAGGAAGGTATTTTTACGGGGGACCATAGTTAATAGGACCAAATATTATCAGTAAAAATAGGAAAATATATAAGGTATTGCATGTACCCTAGGTCCTCTTTACTATTGTTGTTGTTGTTGTTGTTGTTGTTGTTGTTTCCTTTACATTAAACCGTTCTTTCTACCCGTCGACATCCAGCACAACCAGTGTCCGTGCCGATTCTTCAATCCTAGAGAGATACAAGTTCTGTGGTCACAAAGTTCCCCGTAAATGGTGATTATCGACCAGCCGGCAGCGAGCATCGTCGGATGAACACGGACAGGGGTAGGTAGGGGGTAGGGGGCCCTATACGAGCCAGAAAAGGTTTCTGTACGGATCTTTTTCAGGTCACATGGGTGACCAGTGACCAGCCAGGTCGTGGTTTCGCGCCGACGTGAACCGGTACAAGCTCGCCCTGAAATAGCCTCCAGACAAGGCGGAAGGGAGGGCGGGATCAGTTCGCATGGCGTGGGGTTGAACATCGAAGTACCATCTGTTCGTAGACAGAGAAGATGCCGAGTAGGACGGAGGGCGAATCGTTGAAGCACTGCTGTTCATGACATCATACGGGCAGGTGCGATAGTTGGGTACGTGAAGGGTGGTGGTTCGTATTCAACTACTACTATTTTGTCGTAAAAAAAAAAAACAAACAAACAACAACAACTACGTATACGACCAGGGAAGAAGAATTGACTGGATGAGATTGATGGTATGATCGCGAATTGTGTCAACTTTTTTGTTCTGCATGAACAATATGCCCTGTTGTTGTTGTTGTTGTTGTTGTTTTCTTCACATTGAACCGTTCTTTCTACACGTCGGTCGACATCCAGCCCAACCATTGTGTCCGTGCCGATTCTTCAATCCTAGAGAGATCCAAGTTCTGTGGTGCCCTACATACTATTAATATTAATAATTTTAATCCACACTTCTGTCGGAAGGCAAATCAAATTTTCTAATTAATCATAAGAGTATAGGAAGACCCGTCTTTCGTTTTTTTTTCAGATACGTAGATGGTGGAAAACGAATCGGCTGGTCGACTCTCTCCAAAAGGAAAATTCGTGTGGTTCAAAGACGTTCATGGATATTTCGGGAGACATAGCGGCTTTGCTTCGGCGGTGGCTTGGTAGGTGGTCCGCGCGCCTATCTATTAGATCAATTTTGTGGGTTCGAGTCTCATGGAGTGCATGCTCGTGGGGACTTCTTGCATAAAAAATGATTTAACAGCGGAAAACGAGAGAGCGTCGAGTTAGCTACATCCGATAAAATTAGAGGGGGAATGCCGAACCCTATGCGCGACGAAAAATAAAGGCACTCACCGAGGGGAGAGGGGTCGACACCTGTGACCACGACTTGTCCAGAAGATAGCTGAGGGTAAAAAACTCCCACGAGTTAGGCTGTGGAAAGTAAACGTGATAATGTTGTATTTTGTTTGAAACGGCTTATTTTGGTCCGATTTAGGGCAGACTTGCGAGTTTTTTTGTTGCATGGTGGGGTGCGTTGTTCCTTGTTCACTCGACTTTAGTGGAGATTTTTTGCCTCCTTCTCAGCATCGATCCCTCTGGTGTTTGCGGTTCCGAACGTATACATTTCAATTTTATTATTATGGCTTTCCTTGCGACAATATAGCGTAGATGCCGTTCCTATATATACCGAATATCCTTCCGTAAATCAGTAGTATTGTCCCTCATCATTCGCTTCTCTGCCAGCCGTTTCCAAATTCCCATTCCCCACATCATTTCGTTTTAGCTACCGGTATAGTATATCCTCTTCTTCATCAACGTTCCATCCCCAGATCCTTGGTCGCATTCCTCCGGCTTCTTCCTCCCTTCCCCTAGCGGCCTGGCGGTCCCTCAGGGCTAGTTATACCTATGTACTCGCCGCGAAATGGCGAAAAGTGATCACCGAGATGATCTGGAAGAGGCGTTCTTTGCAGACGCCTTTCCGCGCCAGGGAAGATCTTATATTTACTGAACATGTGCGTTTATCCGTCAGATATGACTTCAAGTACCAGTATTGGTCGTATCTACGTCCACTGGAAAAAATAACCCAGTCCCATTCTGGGCACAAACTACTTATTAATTGACTATTTACTTTGTCCTCCAAACGGGACTGCAGTCCTAAGGCCATCTCTTATGGCAAACCGGTTTTGGTTTCTGGAAATCGATGTTTCTGCACCTTCGCAGGCGTGTTTGACCAGGGAAACGGGCGAATAGGGCACGCTTTTCTTGGAGTCCCACCGGTCATTTTGCGAGAGGCATGCTACACCGTTGGCCGTTTCTTCACTATAGCAGTTTGAAAATATGTCGATACACCCCAGTTTCCTCTTTTCAGTTTTGGACGTGATTTATCTGAAAAAGAGGCCATTTTTTCGACTGAAACGTCGATATCTGAAAACGCCTAGTCGATGTTTTTGTCTGAAAATGACAACATCGTAAAAACTTTTAACGACACCAGTGCAGAAAAGAAAAACGGGTCCAGATACCTCTCTCCAAAACACTGCAATTATTCAGAGAAGAGCGAGCCTGATTCGGTCGGACTCCGGATCTAAAATACGTGAAAGCATATATAAAACACAGTTTCGGGTAAGTTTTTCAGTTTTCAAAACCCTCCCGTAAGAGATGGCCTAAAATAGTTATTCGGATTTTAGTAGATTGTCCCCACCACGGGACTGCAGTCCTAAACTTTCCTAGGTCTGAGGTTCAGGACTGCAGTCCAGGTTCGGGACAAACTACTCGGAAGACTGCAGCCCCTTTTCGGGGACAAACTAGTCAAGCTGTAAGTACTCTGTAGTAAGTTTGTCTCCGAAACTGGACTGCAGTCCCAAGAGGGATGTATGTATGTTCATGCGCAGTGTAGTACTACGGCGGTACTGTGTTTGATAAGATGGGTAAGAGGTTCGGTCCAGTCTGAGAAAAAAAGAACTTGTGCATATTTTCACAGTACCTAGGGGCAATAAGTAGTATGTAGGTATACCTGGGATAGTATAGGATGAAAAATCAGCACAAACTGAGTGTGCTGTGTGCTGGATGTCGATGGGCAGAAGTTCTTTTTCTCTTCCTCCCCTTATATTTGTAAAAATTAAGAACAGCCCCCCGAATATTATACGATCGTCATTTTTTTTTTTTTTTTTTTTTTAAATTCTTTCATACGATTATGTGTTGATGTATTCACATTTTCTCCTTCACAGGAGGTGTTTTGTCTTGCCTGTCGTATCCAGTGAGATGACATGGCATTGCAGTGTCTCCTCTGCTTACTGCATAACTGCTGTGTCATGTATAGTACCTGGTGCTGTATAAAAAGCGTTATGTAGTATCTCTGTGGCGTACGTACTGCGTAGTTTTGTGACCACAGAACTTGTATCTCCTTAGAATCGGCACGGACACTGGTTGTGCTGGATGTCGACGGGTAGACAGAACGGTTTAATGTGAAGAAAACAACACAAAAGCATCTCCTGACGAAACCGTACCGATACAGCAATACCGTACTACTGCGTTCATTTCTCTTTCTCTTACTCTGCTGCGCTCCTCGTTTCCTGTACCCTTGATTCAATGTTCAGCCTATTCTGGCGAATGAGTGCTGGCTCGTTTTTTTTTTTTCTTCTTGATCTTCGGACCAAAGCACGCTTCAAAAATGGCAGCGCAAACAGCCGCAGCAATCAGCACGCACGCACTTAAATGCCGGGTGTTATGGTAGCTGGCCTGTATCTGTTTTACTTAGGGAAGATGGTGTGGGGCGCTGATTTTTTTTTGTTCATTATTCGAGATTACCCCGTCGAGGTTTCTTACCCTTCACCTTCACGAGGTACGAGTCGTATTTGTGTTCTTTCCAGCGAATCTCGGCCTGAGGCCAGTTCTTATGCAGTCGGAAACATGGATTGAAAAATCCGGTTTCCGATCGGAGACAAGAGTTGGCATTCTCATGCAGTTGAAAAAGCGCCTTTTGAATGCAAGATTTTTCGATTATGATTTCCAACTGGACCAGACAGTCGAAAAAACTGAGATTTTCGATCCAACTCGCCAGTCGGGTGGGTAGAAAGTCCCGCCGCATACTCGCTCGTACGAGTATATCACACATTCACACAACACGACAGACGGCACGACCCCACACCACGACATCGGCGACGCTGGCTTGGCTGCTGCCACTTCTGCTGCTACTCGGCGCGAGTCAGCGTGATACATCCTTATCTATACGCCAGTCAGCAGCACGTGACAGCACCCGATGATCGCAGTGCGCGGTATCGATGACCTTTTGCCAACTGCTGCTGCGCTGGCTGTAGCCTTGGCGTTCCAGCGCCGCGATGGCCTCGAGGACGAGACGTAGGAGAACACACCCCGCGTGTGATGTCACGCGCTGCTCGAGGAAGAAGCGAGACATCAGCATTTATGTGTGGTTGGGCGCAGCTGCTGGAATATGAAAGCCTCTCTGACCCCACGAGCATTGCAGCGAAGCAGTTTCGAACCGACTTCCGCCTGCCCTACCCCTTTTCTCGGAGCCTTTAATAATCAATCTATTTCCCATACATCCCATACATGCGTCTCCAGTAAAAACACGAAAACTGTGTATTCGATCCGACGCACGATAAGAAGGGTAGCCGGCTATTCACAATCCAGTCGGAAAAATAACCGATCGGAAACCGTTTTTTTTCAATCCTAGCTTCCGACTGCATGAACGTTGGCCTGAGAGGCTCTTTTTTATGGTTTTGGTATGTTTGCTCGTTTTGCTCCTGGCGAGAAAGAAAAAACAGGTACATCGGTTGCATTTGGACCAAAAACAGGTACAGTCTGAAACCAAGCAAATAAAAGCAAACGCCACGAGCGGTGTCTTGGCCATGAATATGTAATCGCCGTCCCCGGTGACTTGGTAGGTGGTCCGCGTGCCTATCAAAATCAATTTCGTGGGTTGGAGTCTCACAGAGTGCATGCTCGTAGGGACTTTCTCTTGCTTCAAAAATTTGACTAGCCGAAAGCGCGAGAGGGTGAGTTAGCTACATTCGACGGAAATCGACGAGCGACGAGCAGTGGGAATACTGAACCCTCTGCGCGACAAAAACTAAAGGCACGTACCGGGGGGTAGATTGTGTGTTGCTTGTTTCTAGTGAGTACCTTTTTTTGGTCCAAATGGACGACCGTTTTCGGGCTGGACCCAGTTTTTTTATATATAAGTTCGTATACAGGTATGAGGAAGACCAAACCTGAAGCTGCAGAATTCAAGCATTAATAGTGGGTGGAGTCTATATTCGGGAAATAAGAAAACATACGTATATTTCGAGGTTGCACGCAGCTTGTCACGAGTGGTTGTCCCATTGTGTACTTCATGCCAGGCACGTGGTGTGTGTGTTCTTCACATTAAACCGCCGTGGTACGCGTACGTAATACGAACTGTTTTTACAAATATATTTATTTGGATGCCATCATCACTATTGCCGAACGGCATGAAAATAAATAAATAAGGATAATGTGTCTATTTTAGAGAAGGGCATTTACTGGGGCGTCCGAAGGACCAAATAATATGTCAAGCATGTCGTACACCTGAAATTCCGTACCGGGTTAAAAGCAGTACATATTTTACCAGCGCGTACTGGCCGACTTCCCCAACATTTCCGCAAAAGGATTAGGGGAACGACTGTTAATAGTAGCACCCGAGAAACCGCGCCAATCTGAATTCCCCAAAATTCCGGTGAACTTTCTTATGTAAATTACGGTGCTACAGCGAGAGGAGTAGTCGTGCAGGATTTTTCAGCACCTGTTGTAGTGCCGCGGTCTCACGGGTCACAAGATTATTCAACAATGTATACACACAGCGACTAGTTGCTATAACTGGTGTGCCTTATGGCTGGGATGATATTGCACATGGAAGATGAATATACCGGTATATATTGATAAAAATAACTCGATTTTTCGCTTGCATTTTGAGCGCATTGAAGTGGTGTATATATAGGTGTATGTATGTATAATGCTACCTGGAATTGATGCCTGAAATCGCGGGCTGGAAGGTAGCCCGAATTGCCCGTCAACAAAAAAAATACGGTAAACGATTGGATCCACCACACGCCGAAAAAAAATTAGACCGAAACAGCGCACTCCAAGACGACACTATTAGTAAACCCGGTACACACCACCACGACTAACTAAAGCATCGCACCAACATCATCACCTCTACCAACACCACAAGTCCGCTTTTAGGAATGTACAGATAAGATGACCCGCCGGCTCTTTTTCGGGTAGGTAAGTGGATAAGCGCCAGCCCACCACCACCACTGCCACCGCCAGCATCGACGGAGACTGATTGATATTAATTTCCCGTCGAAATCGGCAATTATTTTAGGATAGATACCCCGGAGGAGTATGACAGCACCGTCTTAGTTACCGAATGTCTGCGCGTTATGTTTGTTTTACTAGCACGTTCCAGTGTACCAGGCGGGCCAGCAGGGAGACCCTGGCTGTGCTACTCGTACCACGAACTGCTGCCGCTACCTGGAGAGTGCTTTGTGCTTTGTTTGGTTTGCCTGTTATTTTCCCTTGGTTCTTAGTCTTACTCTATTGACGACTATAATAGTGGTGTTTTCTTCTTCCTTTTTTTTCCAGCTGGTTCTTTTCAAGTGTCTGCCAGATCCCCTGCGGGGGGGGCACGATGATTTGTTGTTACATATACATACCAGGTATTTATTTGTTTTGTTTTTCTTACTCCTTTTTCGCTTTCGGGTTGTCTTCTTTTTTGTTTCTTTTTTTTTCTTTTTTTTTCGTTTCGTTTCGCTAGGTCATGGAATGGTTTGTCGTGCCTGTCGTACGCAGTATGATGGCATGTCACTGCATTGCATACGTGGCAACGTAGTATCTCTGTGGCGTACGAGTTTTGTAACCACAGAACTTGTATCTCTCTAGGATTGAAGAATCGGCACGGACACTGGTTGTGCTGGATGTCGACGGGTAGAAAGAGCGGTTTAATGTGAAGAATACAACAACAACAGCAGTAGTGTTGACCGACTCGGCCCAAACATGCTCTGTGCGTGCATGTGTTTCTCTGCGGCCGGAGTGTCGGCTGTCGGCTGCCCAACTCACCTGAAACACCTCAACATGACCCCTGTTAGCATCTGAAAATGACCTTTCTAACATCTGAACGTGCCTCCTATTATCATGAAAACCCGAGCCTGACTCATTCGAACATCCAAACATGACCTCGTTTAACGCCCGAGCATGTTACCCTTGAACACTTGAACATGCCCCCCTGCTTAATAAACGGCCAAACATTACCCCGTTTCAACCAAACGTGGCCTTTTTTTTCACGAAGGCGACCCTTTTCAACACCTGAATCAAGGACCCCTTTCGCCGCCACAGTTAGCAGTGTGTGTGTGTCCCTTTCGACAGCTCGAAGACAACCCACGACGTGCCACCGTTTCGATACCTAAATCGCGATACCTTCAAACACCCAAAAACATAAGCGGCCGAATTTAGCGACCGAACACGACCCCCGTTTGGCGCCTGAACTTGAACTGTTTTTGCATCCGGACATGACCGCGTTTTAACCCGTTTAGTATTGCAGTCCCGGTTTGGGGACAGACCACTCAAATTCCAAGTATTTTGTCTCCCAACACGGGACTGCGGTCGTAACAAAAGGGTTAATGTCCCTCTTGAGCCTACAGAGAGGAAAAATTGACGGAATTTGTTTTTGACGATTTACAGCAGCGGCCACTTCGTCGTGAGGGGATGATACAAGTCGGTGTGCGAGTTTGCGATGAAAGGCGACGTTCCTCGCGAGAGCAACGTGATCCCGCTCGTGCTGCTGCTGGGCGCTTACGCTGCCCGCGTACGGTTGGCAACGCCAATGACTGTTATCGTGTTCCTCGCTTTCTCGAGAGTCCCGAAGCGGTTAGCCCCCTAACACGACCCACTTTCAACACCCGAGCATAACCTATTTCTCACGCCCGTACATCACCCGTCATATTTTACCACTAAAAATGACCCCATCTTAACACCAGAGGTTGACCCCGTTCTGTTTCCCGAAGAAACTCGACGCGAGTCGACGAGAGAAGAAATGGCTGGAGTCTTCTCGCGGTGAAATTGAGGGTACGAACCGTGATGGGGAGGGGGGGGGTGGAGAGCCTGCTATGTGACTTCTGATCTCGAGCTACGCGTATTCATAGCAGGAAGAAAGAAAAGGAAGCCGAAGAAACTAAATCGGAAGAGAAAACGAGAAAACATGTACGTATCAGTAATAAATAGTTACCCTTTAAACGCCCGAACGTGAATGGTTCTAACAACTGAATGCGGCCCGTTTTGAACACCCAACGGTGACCCCTGTTGTGAATACCCGAAGACGACCCTTTTTTGCGCACGACCTTGCCTTTTGGTTTCAATACCTCAACGTGGCCCGGTTGAACACTCGAAGGTGACCCCACTTTAACGCATGAAGGTGGCCTCATTTCGACGCCATGGAAAATTACGACCCATTATACCGAACACGACCCTTTTAGACCCCCGCGCACAGCCTCGCTTTTGGTTACATGCGGGCTGTGTTCCGTCGTCGCTCCAGGTGCGAACGTCCCCCTCCGCTTGCCCCCATCTAGTACACCCTGAGCACAACCCCCTCCGCCTCTTCTTGCATGCCAACTCCGTCTCGTCGTTCGAACTGCAACCGCGTATCTCTATTTTTTCCTTTCCTGGATGCTACAGGCGTGGTCGATATCGAAGCCCAGACGATAAAGGAGGCCACAACTACTATGGGCCCAAGCCGGTCAAGCTCTGGAGGAAACCCTCCTCCCCACCCTCCTATGGATAAGCTCGGAACCCGCTCTGTCGTCGGCGCCATCCCCCCCAGCCCTAGGGGAGAGCGGTCGACGGTAAGCGCGCTGCTACCCACACCGACGAACCAGCGGTCTCCGAAGGGAATGGCGCCGACACTGCCCATTCCGGAAAGGACGAGAAAAAACCGAGTGGAAACGGGAGAGGCAGCGGCACTGTCCGCCATCCCGCTAAAACCCATCAAGACGAAGCAGAATCGAGTGGAAGACGGCACCGCATCGCCTATGACGGCGATAAGCACGGGGGCGCCGTCGTCCGTCAGAGAGGCTCCGCCTACCCGGTGGAATCACGAATCCGTGGACTCGGCGCAAGCTCCTGAGCACAGGAGAAAGGCTTCTTCACTGGCAGGCAAGGCGCCGGGAAGCTTTGTGGAAGATAGTGACCCTCGTAGTGCAACGAGGTTGCAGCGAAGAAGCGAGAGTTTCGGTGAGACCAAGAGCTTGCTGTGTATGACACGTGCGAAGGGTATATCAGGGCTGCTGCCACGGTACACGGGGCAGGGGGGGGCGGGGGCGGGGGCGGGGCGTACTCATTTGTTGCTTGCCTTGGTCATTTGACCATTGACCGCGCATCCCTTTCGAGACGGAGAGCACCGTTCCTACTCCCTAGTAGAGACAACCCTCCAGTAATTGGGCGCTCATTACGTTGTTTCCATATGTTTCATAGAAACGTTGTGCTAATCGTATCACCTTCCTGTTTGGCCGCCTGTGGCCACGACAGCGGGGGTGTGATGCCATCATTTTCGCTGCCGTAGTTGCGTCACTCGGACGAGTGCCTCTGTATCTCGCTCAAAATTGGACGCAAGTATGGTTTGTGGTCGAGGCGTTCTACGATAGAGGTTCTCGCCCTAAATCTTCCGAGGCTCCTTGCTTGACCTTACGGAGCTCCATACCTCACCCGAACGCCTGACTCCGGCAAAATCAATTTGTGTCCCGACGAATAATCCCATGGCCCAAGTATAGAATAACGTCGTTTTTCGAAACAAGATTGGCATTGCGACGATTTTGGGTTAAGGAGTCCCGTCATTCAGAAAACTAATTAGCGGAAATGTGCTATTAATACCTCTATCGTAGAGCGCGTCTGTCGCAGAGAAGCCAATAATCCCCCTGCGAGTGAAAATATCGCGAAAACGAAAAAGCTTGTAAAACTCGAGAACGCCAAGACATGAAGATGGTCACTCGGCCGATTGACTCTCATCGACTAAAAAAATGTTTGACATGAAAGCGCCCCCCCCCCCCACCGCGGTATCAATCGTGGGCGCGTGTTTGCCGTAGGGTGGTGGCACCTAAATAATCTGAGGGTCTTTTCACTTTATTATAGTGTGAGAGCTCTATACCCCCCCCGGCACAGATTTTTGGAGAGACACTTTACCTAGATATTGACGAAAAATATTGGAAACATGTGTTGGCATTTCAACGATATTGGGTTAAGGAGCTCCCCGCCTGTCAGAAATATTCTTGGCCATAAAAATAATGCTATATACCCCCATCGTACGCATGCCCCTCTGTATAGCTGCGAGTCGGCTGACTGCACGTCGTCAACTAGTTATAAGGTTGGGCTAATTATTGCGGTTTTGTTGCGTGCGGTAATTGGCGGAATTCATGCGTATTTGCCTCCGATGCGTTTTGTTTTACGGCCCGCGCTGCGTTTTTTTGTTTCGTTTTTCAATTATCGTGGAGGACCTCGAGTCAGTTACTAGTAGTTGCCTTGCTTCACCACCCAACTGTCATCCATGCCTATTAATAACCGTGAAGTAAAAAACAGTGTGCTAACTCGCAGCCCGAGTGACGGGAAGTTTCCGCCGAATACGTGCCGAGGGGGGGGGGCGGGACGCCCGCCGTGCGCGAGACAACGGTTTATTTCAGAATCCATGCAACGTCGTTGCCATCGTGTGTTGGCTTTGATGTTCGTCTTGATTGATTTCGTTTAGTTTTCGTGCCTATTACGGGGGACCATAGTAAATAGGACCAAAGATTTTTAGTAAAAATAGGTACATGTATACCAGGTAGGTTTTCGTGTGTAACGTAGGTCCTATCTACTATGGTCCCCCGCAGTAGTTGCATTTTTTTTGCAGCTCAAACTCGTGGGAAGTTCTGGCCCTCTGGCTTTTGTGGTCTCACCGAGGATTCATTTGCACTCCTATTTACGGGGGTTACCCTCGACGGTTTGAAGTGCACGTAAGAAACCCTCTTTTGCGCCTGGCTAAAATCACTGCGTGGGGCTGGGCGTGCCCTACAATATTCTCGGTATGGTGCGGTTTTCGTATGTTTCGCGCGAAACTCGAGCAACTGCAGTGGCTGTTGACGAGTGATTGAGCACGCCGACATACCAACGTTGCGCTCAATATTGCCACATTTTCGCGTGACAAGCATGACGACACTGGCCACACACGAAACGTGTCATACTGCATATGTGTGACTGTCGCTAGAAACTTGTGCGGCGGGATACTTGCAGCTGTCGTGCGATCGTTGGGTTCCGATCCGACGGTCGCTCGAGCCACATGGAGAAGCGGTCCTCAGCCCTTGTGTTTTAGCGCCGTACCATTATTATTCTTGGCATTGGCTCGCAGCAATTTCAGTAAATTATATGACACAAACCAATCAAAGCCCGTTGCTTCTCATCGCCCCCGTCGTCGTTGTGCTCGAAAACACTCTCAGAGCGTGCAAGGGGGGCGATCATCGGCTTCGATCTCAACACCCCCCGCGGGACGCTGGATTCCGCTTCCGGTTCTGTCGCCAACGGATCTGGAAGCGGCACCCGTGCCGCGCCGCCTAACTCTGCGGAGGACTCATCTTCCTCCAACCAGCGCTCCCACCGCAACATGCGCTCGGATTCCGCATCCGGTTCTGTAGCCGTTGGCCCCGATCCCAACCTGCGCTCGGATTCCGCATCCGGTTCTGTTGCCATGGGGTGGCCGCGTACTAGCAGAAAAAAACGCCGTTGGTGGGGACAGCCGTATGCAGGACGCGTTCCCGCCTTCCCAAAGCTCCTTCAACCCTTCTCAGAACTCAATCGACGGCACCGATAGTGCTGGCGGCCGGCGCACTTTGGAGGACGTAAGCGTGTTCGAGTCCTTTGCGAGCTTGCCCGGCGACCGCTACGTTTTCGACAGCAGCAGCAGCGCTCATGTAGCGGGCGTTGCTAGGGCGAATGCTAGCTCCGTCCTCGCGGCGCCTGGCTTCAACAACTCTTCCAGGGCGACCAGGCACCTCGCCCTCTCGCCCATCGACGGCTTGTTCAGACGTCACGACGGCCTGAGCCACCGCGCGTACATCGTCGGGGGCGACGCTACCGTCCCAGAAGTTGCTGGACCCTCGCGCGACCTACGCGCGACCTTTCGCCACCGAAGGTCCAAGACTGATTTCCCAAGCTTTCGCGGAGGCGGCATAGACTTTCGCTGGGACTCCGCGGCGGGATCAGCCTTCCGCGAAAGTGGCGCGGATGACTTTTGCGCCATTTGCCTCGGCACCGGAGTCCAATACGATTCTGCTTCTGGCTCGATCTTCCCCGCCAGCTCCGCCGGAACCCCTGCCACCGCGGGCCGTCCACGGCGTAGAAGCATTGGCAGGTTCGACGGCGGTTCAGGTCCCATGGCGATATACGGCGAAAGTGAGGATGGAGCTGATGTGGAAAACTTTGGGAGCGGCGGCGTGCGTTGCGGTTGCGTACGGGATCCCTCCGACCGTACCGTCGGCGAGGGAAAGCGCACCATGCACGGCGGCCGCGAGCGCTCGTTTTCCGCGTCTGCCTTGCCTCACGAGGGTTCGTTGTTGCGTCTGTTCGGGAAGGAGTAGGGGTGTAAATAGTCCGTGTGGGCGGTTTTGCTCAACCTGTGCAACCGTTATAGGCCGAATAGTACGGTATGCTGTAGCTAAAGCTACACGCAACGCGTTGTGTTTGGCTTTGCTTGCGATTCGCGCCAACTTTGTCTCGGGAATGTTGGAGGAATATGAGGTGGTCACAACGTCCCCCGAAGGTCTGTGTTGGTAATCGTATGTGGTGCGTCTTATACGCACCGGGTGTGCGTATGGGGGGGGGATGTACTAGATATCATGCATGGCGTGGGGGGGGGTGGCTCGAAGAGGGGGGAATCTTGGAAGGCGTTTTAGTCGGTCACCACGTGCCGGCCACTTCTGAAGAGTGGTCCAAGCGGGCTTTTGTATTTTGTATGTGCAGTCGCCGCACTTGATGGTACATGCCACTTGCGTATCATTCATGTGCAGCCGCCGCATTTGATAGAAAACCCCGCAATAAGTAGCACTGAGTTTTCGCCCCCGAAGATTGACACTAGCCCGTCATGCATTGTAGCACTGTTGATAAGTGCACACCCACAGTATCAACAGTACATTATAGTAGCTTCCCAGTAAAAGCGGTTTAATTCCTGGCGTATACCGATACACAGTATACCTGGTATACAGTTGTAGTACGGCAGTCTAGATTCAAAATATTTCGCAAGAAATTATACTGAGGTACACATATGAGTTCCCAAGTATAACACGCTAGCGTCTATCTATGCAAGTGCTCCAGCGTACCGAGCTTCGGGGCGTGCAAGGGGTACGTTCCGGCCAGTATCCGTTGGAGGCAACTATAGGGTGTACCCGGTTCCAGGCAGAGTTGGGTTGGGTTGTGTATCGTGTGCTCGTGTGTTTTCTGGTGGCATTATATATGGATTACAGTCGATTTCGTTGACCGATTTCTAGTGTATTCGTCTTATCACCGCGTAATTTCTCATGTTTATGACTGCAGGGGAAGTAGGCACGGGGGGCACCGTATTCCGTTGGAACCCGTCGTTCGGTGTTTTATGTGAGTGTGGCGACTGCGTCGAAAATTGCCCGGGACGCCGTATGTGCGAGCCCCGCGGGAACGGAGTATGGCATACTCCACGTCCATCGAGGGGGCGTGTTGTTTCCTGTCCCGCACGGTTCACGATCGTTTGAACGCGCCATCGGGCAGTCAGAGCTGTCTTCGTGTAGCGTCACACTCCGTCAAGCCATTTATTCAGAGTTGTTGATTGTGAAGTATAAGGGTAGGCATTGTGTTCAAATCCAGTCAAATGTGACGGGGAATGCATATATATATAGCGTGTGCGGGGTGGGCGAGGGGGGGAGGGGTTGCGCGTTGAGCTTTGTGACATCGTATCTTCGCTGGTGACCTTGGTTGTCTACGGTATTTTCCATGCAGCCGTTTTTGAACGTGTCCTTCTGATCGCCGTGTACCTTACTCAATAGTTTATGTTGTCGATCAGTAGGAGCACAGGAGACGGGGTCACGGGGTGGCGCAGTTTCATATTTGCGTTATGTATGTACACATATATATTTCGATTTCTCGTATTTATTATGTGACACCAATAATTCGATTCCTCGTGTTTATTTTTGTGAAAACCGCCATATTAGACCCACCCCTAACCCCCGGGACGTACGATGCATCGCGATTGTACGATGAAATGGTAACTGCATTGATACACGTCGGAGCTGCCCGTCTCTATGCGAGCGGCTCTGACTTTTGAGAGTCCAATGAGCGCCCGTATGATATCACGAATTGAATGCTGGCTCAATTCCTCGTATGGATCGTATTGGTAACTGCATTGACACACGCCGGGGTCGCCCGTCGCTATGCGGGCAACTCTGACTTTGAGATTCCCATGAGCGCCCGAGTGATATCGCGAACTGAATGCTGGCTCATTCCTATGGATCGTTGTGTATCTGTCGACATAGACGCGTACACCCCCTATACCGCGAGGACCCGTGGCTGCTTGCACGCTTCATGAAGTGCGTAGAACTGTTCTTCTGTGTCTTTCCATTTTTTAGAAAACCAACTTACTGCTGGTTTATATTTTTGCAGCAAGTCGGAAGGGTAAAACAAAGGGTAAAGCTAAAATGTTGCAGGTACATAAAAAGAGAGGGGTCGTAGGCATAGAGGAAGTTTGGAACGTTCTTCGAGGCTCCGTTACGGTGTGTAGCGGGGTGGTGAAAAACATGTGGGCCTGCAAGCGTCGGCGAGAACTGTCACCCACTGCTGTGGCACCGTTTTATTCCTTGTGGCAATTTGTCTGGTGCGGGTGTCGCTATGTTCGGTCAATCGATAGTGGCGAATTGACAGACCGAATATTGCACTACACGTGGTACGCTGTACATCGTCGACCGGCCTATGAATACATGAACATATAATAATAATGGCGCCTGGCGTGTGATTCTAGCTTGAGGTCGATGTGGTTTTAAGCTTCCTGCGCCTTGTGCTGCTACCGACACATTCTCCTAATTCAGACTCTCGGTTCCCTTCACCGCCGCGTGCACATGGCGAATGAGGTAAACCGCTCCAGCAAAGTCCACAGACCCGTTGCTGTAAGACCGACCCAATCCCCGTGATGGTGCAGCACTTGCCGCGTCGGCGGCAGCAGCAGCAGCAGCAGCAGCAGCAGCAGCAGCAGCAGTGTGCAAAGCGTTCAAGGAATCGACCGACATTTGCTATAATATGTTCTTATCTCTTATCTTGGCACCACCTTGGCATAGCACCAGCTGCAGGTGCATGCACAAAGTACGAGAGCTGCATCGCCTACGGTTTAGGTGTAGCTTTGAACTTGAGTACCGTAGCAGCGTGTTGCTGGAGTAGGCATGGGCGAACCGAATGCTGAGGAGAAGGGAGATACAGTTCGAGAAGAACGGTCAAATCACTACTACTGTTACTGTACGTGAATTCTACTGCACAGTAGTGTGCTCCGGCTTCGGGCTCAGATGTGCAAATAATATGCCATGCTGGTGACCCAAGGCCAGTGATCTTGGGGATTAAGCGGTGTCGAGAGAGGGACCGAAGCTGTCCGCGAGACCATCCACGACAACTAATAAGCAGGCGAACCTGAACAGGCGTAAACGACCCTGCAATAAAACATACCTGGGACCCCGAGATTCAAACTGACTTCATGAAGATTTTCCTTAAACGTGCCACCTAGCAGTCCACCCAAATACAGGAGTCCCTGGTGAACAGGCTTCAAATATAGACTATGTTGCAGCGCTGCGGGCGCCATGAGCGCAAGAGTATTCAGAGATGCGAGACGACTGACCAGACCAGTGAGACCAGTATCTCGCGGGGGGTACACTCTTACGTAAGGCAGCTATGAAGCCGTAGGATGGCTCGTTGTCGTATCAATGCAGGAATACAAAGGTATTTTCCCGGCGGGGGAATCCTTCGTCCGCGGCGTGGCAACCAATACACAAGGATAAGCTATGATCGATACGGGCGATCCGCGCTGCGACCCGGAGTTTATGAACTCTGCCAAATCACGACAGGTAAGAGTGACTGCACAACCTGTCCAATGCCAAGTGTCCAACCACCGTACATGTGCATGATCCACAACTCGCCCGTAAAGCCTCGCGTCACATGTTTTGGGGACGCGGCACCTGTGAACCCTTGGCCATTCATGGACTTCGGAGGAGCTCTCACGGCAGGACCTCATCATGATGTATTCTTCAAACAACTCAAGGCAGCAAGATGAGGTCGCTCCCGGGAATCCCCTGAGGAGTTGGCTTCTGCAACATTATGAACCCTTTCTGGCCTAGTTTGTTCTGAGAACGAAATATTACATGATGTTTTAGAGTGTGAGCCCATCTGAGCAGCCCTTCGAGAGGCACAAGCTATATCGGCCGAAGAGCTCGGTTGTACTACGCCATCCTGCATGACACGCGCACCGCTCGACTCTGTGACACGACCCGCACTAATGCTGTGTGTGTGGAGCCAATGACAAGGCACGGCTCAAATGTATGGTCCCTTCTTTAAGGCATAGCGGTGGGCCGTGTGGCCAGGTAGCAAACGTCACGACAACAGCACATACGAACAGGAATGTTTCATGGAAGGGAAGGATCCTGGCCACAGGTGAAACGCTCGTTCGACTTGGTGAGGCTGCACTCTTTCTTGGTAAGGACTGTGGCCTGTCGCAATCTCCAAAACGTGAGAACCCGTGGCCATCGATACAGGGAAGATGGACGGCACATCCTACGACAAAGCGCGACAACAACATTGCGATGGCCAGTTTGTTCACCACGGAATTGAGCCTCATCTACCCCGGACTAAGAGAATATGCGACATTGAACATATTTCGTACAGGATTTAATAGTTTTCACGCTTTCAGTCGCTCAATCTTGTAGATCTAGACGCCAAATACCTCCAGTCGTCAGGGAGATGTGCTTGGTCCGCGTCGTCCTTATCCTAGGACTTGAGGACCGCCTTTATCACCACGCTGAAGAGATAGGTCGCCTCCTTCTTCCCAAAACTGACTACCAATGTCAGCTCCGCCTCCACTGTCGATGATGCAGTCGGTGTCTGCGTGTTGACCCCGATGTTGGTGGCCCCTCTGTTGGCGAGGGAGAAAAGGCCTGACGTTGGCATGCGGATGTACACGAAGGCCATGCATGTCGAAAATAGCTCTGCGTCGTCTTGTGTGGAATCCGCAGAGCCTGCGGCGGGGTTTGCCCGTGGTTGTTCTCTGCTATTAGGACCACCTGAACCCTCCCTCCACCCGACGGGCGATCTCCGTGTTAAGGGTTGTTGTTTAATGGCTTCGTCCGGTTAGGTACAGCAGTTGGGATAAACGTTACCAGCAGCCCAACGGTAAAGCACCCTGTCGAACCGCGCCGTCGGCGAGGCATGGGTGTTAGGGATCGTGCATTCGATTCTCACAGCCCCCCCTAAAAGAAACATTACAACACAATGAGGATTTCCTCTATTTGAAGAACCCGAATACGTATCTCCCGTGTTGACCAGAAATCAGATTCGCATGACTTTGGCACACGTCTGACACACACTACATACACTGGATTCGGCAGTCGATGCGACTCTTCAAATATTCCGCAGTCCCAGGGCGGGAGAGTGTTTTAGCTTTTTTTTCCCCTGTCTTTCTTTCTTTCTGATATGTCATTGTACTCCTCTCCGTGTTTTTTTTATCCTTCTCCTTTTGTTTTTTTTTTTCGGGTGTGAATATAATCGCGCTATTGTCGCAATCGGACGAGTATCATTTGCGGGGCTGTGAGTCGTGACGACTCAGGTCGCTGACAAGCCAATCGTCGGAGAAATAGTCAGTCGTGATATGGAGGTGCCACGTGCCAACTTTCGGATTTACTGGGTTTCCTTGTTGGTGTGGGAAGGCTTTTTCTTACACGGGATGTAACGTTTCTACCTTATCAGTTGGGGGCTGCAGACACTTTCATGCCCCTTGACACTGCCGCGCGCGGAGGGAGATCCACACGCAAACACAGGCACACATGGCGGAACAACCCATCTCTCTCGACGGTATCGACGGCGTGAGCTCTGGCGCACCCGATGCCAACGCTAGACATGCGGCGCAACAGGGCCATGGAGTCCCGTGCCTCGCATGGGTTGCCCGCCGCGTTTTTGCACGGGCCCAAGCTCATGTTTTCGACGACAAGGCTCACTGTGAAAAAAAGGTGTGGCGCACTTGACCCGGAGAACGTTGAATCACTGTATTTTATCCGGTACAACTGCGAGGCTGTAGAGGAATGACAACGTTAGGTAGAAGTGTCGCGCTTGACGCTTGGCGGCTCTTAATGCTGTGCGTTGGTGATTTCCTTGAACTCACTCATTGTTGTTTTGCTACCAACACATTGAACGCTGACGTTATCTTCGATATTGGAGCGAGTGAGCAGCGTGGGGGCAGTATGTAGAGCAAGCAGTCATCCGACGAATTGTCAGAGTCTGCGTTGTATTTTTGCTGTGGGGCCATCGCCCGTCTTCTCGTTTAGTATTTTATACCAGATCGTCTTTTTGCGAAAACACCCCCGTCTTTCATATTACATTGTGTGTCAAATAATTATAGTTATATACGCACGGTAGGTGATAGGTGCTTTACGACTTCCCGTAACACTATGGAGGTATTCAAGAGCTTTCTTCTGGGATTATATGATGCACCTCTGCCTTTTAGCTGTCGAAGACTGTACGTAGCTTGGTCATGAGTTCGCTGGTTCGCTCATACCCCCATCAGATAATATTGTGACTGAACCAAGGGTTGTTACGGTCCTCTAGTTCGGGTTAGAGAGCTACGTTTTTTATGCTTCTCGTTTTGTACTTTTCTTGTCTAAACTGAGCCGTTTGTTTTTTAGTTGTTGAAACTTACTTAAATCTGCAGTAGGTCTTATTCCGCTTTTCATACAAGGGTGCCGGGAAAAAAATGCGAACCGTCACAGATTTGTTTTGCGCTAGACAGGGGGGGGGGCGGGGTTACTAGAACCAAGTAAAAAAAAGGAAAAAATGAAGAAAAAATAACTTTTTTTCTTTTTTCATCATGTGATCACAACGGTTGCAACGGTTTTCCATTCCGACCTCTGGGCGTGTTGTGTCGTTTTCGTTTTCTTGTTTTCACGAACGCCCCCTGTTTCACACATAAAATGGAGCCAGGCAGTGTAATGTTCGCCTCTAACGGCGCCTTCAGCGGGATCCTCCGTAGGCGCCTCATGCGGGCCTTCCGCGGGCACCTCCAGCGGGTCCCCCTCGGCGGCGGGGGGGGGGGGGGGGGGGGGGGGGGGGGGGGGGGGGGGGGGACCGTAATTTGTTGCATGTCTTGGCAGTTTGACGATTGACCACACGCATCCCTTTCGAGACGAAGCAACGTACCTACTGCGCCTACTCATTTCCTTCTGCAACACCATAACTTAGGCAAAACCGTGCGATGATGCCTCGGTCGCACTGTCCTACACACGTCGGAACATACATTGACGACGAGGAAGCGGCCGACGCCGGCATTGACAAGGCATGGTGTTCCGCTCTTCGGTTTCGTCGCGCTGCCAGTAGTACCGAAACCGGCACGTATACAAACGAGTCCAGTGCATTCTTCACATAATTGTGCGCGAAGGCGCCCAGC
The DNA here is from genome assembly GCA_031763025.1 of Macrocystis pyrifera. NCBI lineage: Eukaryota > Phaeophyceae > Laminariales > Laminariaceae > Macrocystis > Macrocystis pyrifera. The sequence continues at coordinate 4,189,645 of JASSKH010000008.1, read as the reverse complement.
CGAACTTGGGGAGTACGCTGACAGGGTCAAGGTCGTCCGGGTGGTTACCGCCGTAGACTCTGTGTTGGACTATCCTCAACCAAACGAAGCAGAACTTTCCGTGGAAGGGATGGAAGGTGTCGTTAGCGTCGCACCGGTCTCGCTACAGCGAGTGGCACCGATTACGAAGCGACCTTGGAAAGTTTCCGGGTAACGGGGGAGACGATGGCGTCATTTGCTATCCATACTATCTAAGGCCACGCTGGCACCCAAGCGTCTCCTGGTCCCCGGGTTTCCGGTCACTCTGATCTAGATGTTTCATCGGAACAGAATATAAATATCGCTATTTAAGACCCTGCGTTTAGAACTTTAGCTAGGTTCGTTCTTACCGGAGAGCGACCGTGCCTTGAAAGAAGTTCATCACAGCAGCTTGTGTTTCTCTCGAGATGGATCTCGGACAGGTTCACAACAGAGGCCTGCACCTCTATTTAAAGGTGCTACAACGGTGGTCCAAACGAGACAAGAAACAACCCCCAACTGGACGTTTGCGAATCACTTGCGGGCAGCTACAGCTCTTCACAGGAAACTGCAGCTTGCGAAATTGGGGGATGCTTCTGATGGGGTGTGCGAGGGCGTCGGGTGCGCCAGACTGCAGCCGTTGGCAGCCAGGAACGACTCACGAGGTGTTTTCGTGTACTCGAAATTGCGAGCGAGTAGCACAAAAAGCTCGGAAAAAACGCGAAAATGTTCATTTCACACAAGGGAGCATATCACAATGGCTGTATCGCCGATAAAGAAATGACCGTCACTAAATTGTTGCTGTTCTCCACGCGGATGATATATCTGTCTTTAGTAGTCGTCGTCGAGGAAGCTGCGGGAGGAAAAAAACTACGTTCCCATGGTGGGTATTAAGTTATTGGACCCCAAAAAAGGGCAAAAAAGGGCAAAAAAGCCCAGGTTTTTTTTATATTTGCCTTAACTATTTTACAAGTACGAAGTACGGATCTTGGTTGCAAATCCTTCACTCCAATATCAAGTCGTATGTATATGTTGCCGAAACGCCTACGCGCGGGTACTTGACGACGAATTCCTGAGGGTGCTAGCGTCCCCTTAGTGGTTGCTGGGGACTTGAGATGGTAGATGGGCTAGTGGGTAGGTGGATGGGATGGTGGGTGTAAGTAGGTGGGTGAGCAATACTACTGTTGTTACCGCTGAGCATGGTGGGTGGGTGACGCCTGCGAGAAAATGGCAACCGCAACGTAGGATGACGCACGAGCAAGACGAGGAAGCATGACCCACAAGAAGAATAAGGGACATGTGTCGCCCCGCGTGGAAAGGTGCACTCCCGGGGACGGGTTGCTTGGCCCCGGGATCGTGGGGATCCTAGTACGATAGGGCGACATACCGACTTACCCACTGCACTACTACTGCTGTACATGCTGCTGTGGTATTGCTGTACCAGGTACAAGTACATGGTAGGTGGGTTGCTGGGTGCATGGGTTTGTAAGTGGGTTAGTGGGTGAGTGGATGGATGAATGGGTTGGTGGGTGTGAGTAGGTGAATATTACTACTGGTGTACTGCTGTACATGGTGGTTGGATGACGCCTGGGAAATATCACAACCGAAAGGTAGGATGCCCCACAAGGGGGAGGTGGTAGGATGACCCACAAAATGGCATCTACATTATTGTCTTTTTTCGCGACATGCCGTGGCATGCCGTTGCACCACCTGCGGCAAAACCTTGCACGGCATTTTCCACGGCATGCCACGGAACTTTCCACGGACCTCCACGGCATACCATGGAACCCTAACCCTAACCTAGGTGCCGTGGACATTGGGGTGCCGTGGGGGGGTTGCCATGGCATGCCGTGGGGGTGCCATGGAGTGCCGTGGCGGTAACCGCGGGCGTTGCCATGGTACCACCCATGGCATACCACGGCACCCCCACCGGCGTACCATGGAATCCTATGCCACGCCATGGGATGCGTGGTGCTGCCATGGTATGCCATGGGCGGTACCATGGCAATGCCACGGCATGACCACGACAAGGTCAAATAGTGTAGAACCCTGGGCCGGCGCCAACACTCGGCCCTTAGTTTACGGGAACGGCCTCAAGCGCAACAAGGAGGAGCCATTCACGAGAAAACCAAAGTGTACGCACGTTTACTTGATGTCTGCAACAGATGCCCGGTGTCGTTCCCGTTGCGCCCAGCCTTTGTCGCCTTCATCGCATCTCGCTCAGTCTCATGACGCCTGTGGGACAAGGGGACAACCTCAAGGTAGGAAGCAGCAGAATGAGGCAAACGGCACAGGCAAGACTCTGTCCCTAATACACAAGGTATCGATACGCGGATCAACATGTACACCAAGGTGTAGCGTGCAGGTAGGCCCGCACTCGGCTATGACAAGGACCTGGGGAGCAACATTTGAAATTATTGGGGCGGCGGGTAGATATAGTGGTCGAGGGGGCCCATAACTACCCCCCCCCCCCACCGATTAATCGCAACACGGCCTTCGCCACACTCTGAAGTGTTTTGCCCTACAACCATGAAACAGCAAGGCAGGATGAAACACACGTAGGGCGAGGCACACAGCACAATAAAAAGCTCCCTTGTAGTTATCGCCTGGTAGAGGACAGGAGGGTGTTAGGATAACACACCAGTACGGATGAACGAGCGCAGCGGGCGGCGGAAAGCCGCCGGCGGAGCGCAGCGTCTTGTACAAAACGCAAGATATTCTAGCGGGACCAGGTAAAGCATGCACGTACTCGTACAGTGGTGTATCACGTACCTGGTACCTATAGTCAGGTACGTAGCAGGTACCCTGGTAGCAGCTTACGTGCGCAAGCACTACCATAGCAAGGATGCATACCTGTCAGCAGTGCACTGGCGCTCGCGTGCACAGCCATCACGGCCGTTACGTCTCCCACACGTGCAGCTCGCAAAGTTATCGGAGATGGGTGCCCACCAGGGCCACCAGCATGGGCACCGCTACTGCCATCACGACGACGTCGCTGGCGATATACAGCACCACGTTCAGTGCTAGCTTCCTTGCTTCCGCTTGGCATCCCCGAGCTACGCAGTACAAGTAGGCTGCGACCTCACACGATGACCTCAACTTCAATCCCTTCTGGATTTCCTTCGTCGATTTGATGAGACTCCCATTGTTTGTCATTCGGTCGGTCCCGGATTCTGTACCAACAAGAGTTGTGCAGTGCCCATCATCCTGTGGGCCAACTGCTGACATGGCGCTGCGTGAGCACCTACGCGAGACCAAGAAGAAGGACCTGGGCGATCTATACGATTCGGCCTGAGGGGAGCATAGAACAAAAGACTTTGTCGGGCCCGCTCGAGTATCCGTGGGTTTCGAGTGCCCACGTATCCTCAGCCCCGACATGTCGTGCTACCTGATGCAAGCTGGCCGTTTCGCGAGACGTCGACAGCCACAGCAAGGCATCCCACAGATGACCAAGGAAGACGCCGTTTGCGAATCCATGAGCACCGGCCGGAGAAATCACGGAATCGTCGAACATCTCCATTTTTTGGTGGCACGAATAAAAAGTCCTCGAAAGTCAAAATCCCGGTAACCACTCGGATTTGACCAAATATCATAGAAGGTAGCTCCAGTGTAGGTTGATGATTACACTGCTGCAAACACGCCGGGCTAGCAACGCGAAAGCGCCAACCGTCGTGTCGCCAAGCGGAGACAACCGAACAACATGGACCAGTGTAGCAGTGCGGAATCTTTGGATCAGGAGCAGCTGTTACATCGTATGTGCGTAGTCGCCAATCGCACGCTGACTCTCACGAGGCACGCAACGAAAAAGCTCACCCGACGTATGTACGAGTGGCATCAACGAAAAACGGTGCTGGGAAGACTGGACAAGATGTCGAAGGCTTGGATCAGGACCCGTGCTTACGTGTGCTTTGTCCTCGCTTGCAGGTTGGCTCCCACCGATACACAACGAGAAAAAACACAAAATACACGCTGGCCGCTTTACTACTGTAGCAGCACAAACGCGAAGGAGACCCCCACCCCCCCCTCCCTGCACAAAGTATTCGTAAAACGTCCTTGTGGGGACATTGCTTAATGTAGCACACCATTGGGCGTACGGAATCGAGAGGTTATCAACACCTTGTAGGATTTCGTGCGTAGTTCAATGTCTCCACAAGGACGTTATTACGCCCACATCGTGCAGGGGGGGAGGTCCCGACCACCTGTGCGGGGACGACTCAACCAAATTCAATGCTTGAATCAGGACCAACTGCTTAGAAGGTACAGTCATGTATGCATGTGTTTTGTCACCGCTCGCACGCTGACGTCCACGGGATCGCAACGAAAAACAGGCTGCTTGACGAGTAGCATCGACGAACAACGGAGTTCTCGCGGACGAATTACGCCTAATCTGGCTCGCGATGTTGTCGGCTGAGACGATCGACCCGTAGATTGTTGTACGCACAAAGAAAAACCAGACAGTTCTACGAGCAGCATTGACGAGCAGTGGAGCCCCCTCGAACACATCTACACGTGGCCTGGAACACATGTTGAAAGGCAGACCTGCGCCAATATTTTCTCGAGGCTCCTCACGTGACCTTAAGGAGGTCGATACTTCACGCGGAAAACTAATTTTTGAACGAAAATGAAAGTGCAACCTGATGAACAATCCCATGGCCTATTTGGCTGTACAAATACTAATATCACTAGTAAAAAAGAAAGAATAGCGTTCCGATGATGTTGGGCTCAGGAGCCCCGTCATGAAATATTTTTGCCAAAATGTGACCAGTACGCCTCCTGGCTCGCGGTGTTGTTGGCCGAGACTGCTGTGAGACGGTAGCCCCATAATTTCCTCTACGAGTAGCATCAACGAAAGCTCTGTTCCACCTTCCATTTGACTCGCCCAGCACTCGACGGCGCTTCGCGCTTGGTGCAAGCAATGCCCGGTCGGTGAAAACCTGACGTGCTCCGTCCCGGCACTGTAGGGATGCGAGGGTCTATGGTCACACGACTATATATATATGCATTGCATCGAGTACATCCTCCGCCCTCTCCCTGGATGAATCGTCACCTTCCTGCGAACGCTGCTGTTGATCGAGAGACTACCATACCCACGGCTGTTCCATTAGATGGTACTTGCTCGTGGGGCCCGTCGAGGGCTAGCGGATTTCACTGCTGGGCCACACTACTGTGCGTAAAATGTCATGCAGACCCCCGCAGACAAAGGGTTGCATTCCTAAACGGGCTTGTTCCAAAAATAATGGTTCCAACCACTTTCCACGCCGCAACTACCACGTTGTATCCAATTCACTGCCGAGGGTAGGCGACGGGCATCACTTGAAGACCCATACGTGCAAAGAAGTACACAGACCAAGGATAGGCTGCGGGTGTCACTTGAAGACCCAGACAAAGAAGTACGCGAGCCAACGATGGCAAAACTGTATCACTTGAAGACCCATGCGTACGAAGAAGTGCACAAGCCAGGGCTGGGCTGCGTGAATCACTCCACGGCCAATACGCACAATCCAGGGCTTGGCTGTGTGAATTGCTTGAAGACCTACACAAAATAGTACACAAGCAAAGGCTGGCTGGGTGGATCACTTCAAGACCCATACAAATAAGTACACCGGCCAAGACTTATAGGCTATGTTTACCACTTGACCCATACCAACAACTTCACAAGCCGAGGCTACCCGTAGGCTTCGTGAATTATCGTAACACCCATACCAGCAGGTATATACAGAAGCCACGCCAAGCTATGTAAATCGTTCGAAGGTCCATACAAATACGTACAAGCCAAGGCTAGGCTGTGCAATTCACTTCGAGACCAGCACCAACACAAACCAAACCTGGGCTGTGTCAACCACTTGAAAGACCTCACGGATGCACAACCCAAGCCTGGTCTCTGTGAGTTGTTCGCAGGCTCATACAAAATAACGAACACAGGGCAAGGCTGGGGTGTGTGAAATCACCTGAAGAGACCGATCAATACAAACACGTCCACAAAAAAAAAACGCCTGGCGAAAAATATGTGTTCGGGGTGGTCCAGACGTCCGTTCGCCATGGAGGGGCGTTGACTTTGTGAATGGCAGTCAAATCACCGCCGACGGGGCTTGAGACCGAAATCCTCTCGCCATTCTACCTCTTGATCCACGGACGAAGCAACACTTCCGCCAGCACTGCCCGGACGTTTCGGCGAGATGGCCAACGCCTGCAGTCGGTCGGCACCCGCGGAGTTGCGTTGGACAGGAACGCACAATTGGCCGGACGTCATTTGCGAATTATTTACATGATGTGATGGCGCAGCTCTGTGCGTGTTGCGAATACTAGATCACTTTCAGAATATGGCGTTGCTGATTTGTACTCGCAGAGGGGGGGGGGGGGGGGGGGGGGGGGGGCATTTAAAACGTACACGTGATCTGAAGGGCGCAGCTTTTGTGAGTGTTAGCCCTTCCAGGATTGCAGTCCCGTTTTGTGCACAAACCACTGAAACCCTTGAGCGATTTGTCCCCGAAACGGAACTGCAGTCATGAAAGGGTTAAGACATCTTCACAACATGGTATTGGAATGCTTGAACAAAATCAAGCGACCTCATTAACTCTCCGTCACCCTTTTTACTTGATCTGAGACGATTCTCACGAAAAAGGTACTCGAGGCACTTTTTTGCCCTCTGAGGCGATATTTACACCGGCGGAGCTCCTCAACTGAGCAGCTACTCGGCATATATCCCATTATGTTGCACGATGGTATTCGTTACACACCCAGGCCATGAGAATGGTCATCGGATTAAGCCTACACATTTTCTCAAAGTTATTTTTGGTTGAAATTGTTTTACTTTTGTTTATGGGGCTCATGGACTCTTTTCGGACTGCAGTCCCGTTTAGTCGGAAAACCACTCAAGTTCCAAGTAGTCGGTTTCCAAAACCGGCCTGCAGTGCTAAAGGCTGAAAGGGTTAAGTGAGGACGCTCGGAAACATCAAAAAACAATCTGGAGGCGGGGTTGTGTTTATTTTTGGTCTTACTCGGGACAGAGTGACTAACGCCACGAGTGTCTCCAGTGGAGTGAGCAATTAACGATCAACATCAATCGGTAACAGTATAGCAGAGGTCGGCGGCTCTCTGTGCGGGCAGGATGTGGGCGTTGAAGCACTCCAAACAAATCCCGATAGGAAACCCGCCATGTTACACCCGCGCAAACCCCCTAGTACTATAAAAAAGCCTGTGATTTATTCCTTTTTACACAATCGAAATAAAGTCATGCACTCTCCATCGCTCGATTCGAGACTATTAATAGAGATTCGGAATTAGATTCCGTGGAACATAACGGGATGCCGACGATAGTAGTTTGGTACCAGGTAAACATCAATTGACGAGCATCGTCAGCTAGAAATAGATAGTACGCCCAAAAGCACGCCCCCCCTCCCCCCCCCCCCGATGCGATCCTAACAGACTCGCACTTTGACACTAGGATAAAGAGATGTATCCTGATGGATGTGATAGTACCAACGCTAGATAGAATATGCAGGAGAAGTATGGGAAGGCAACGCGAAACTCGTAAAACAGTTGGAAACAGTACAAATGACAGCAGCTAAAAAAATCCCCAAGATGCTCAAGTACGACTAGTAGTACAGTATTACGAGCAGAACTGGGAATGCACCCACTCAAGACAAATAGACATGAGAAAGTTGAACTGGGAATATAAAGTAAGGAACATGCCAAAAAAGAGTTGCCAGCCATAGTTGATAGAGCTGTATGGGAAAAAGTAACAAAAGGGCGAGCTGGAATAAGGTGGGATGGCGTAGTTGAGAAAGTATGGAAGGATACAGGGTGAAACCAAGAGGAGATGATGTCCGCCGGGAAGTTTGGGAGGTACAAGGCAGAAATAGAAGAAATAATAGAAATAAGGGAAAGGTTAGCGCTAAGAAACGAGGTGGAATCGGAAAAACACTTAGATATACACGGGGGATTGAGGGCAGGAATAGGAACGAAAAAGTATTCGCATGGCCCAATGGACTTCGCGAAAGCGCTGAAACTGCGCTTTCGTGTAGGGGACCTGGACCTGCCAGAAAGAAGAAAAAGGTGTACCAGTAGCCGGGAGGAGGGGGAAGTAGATGTACAGATATGCCCGTGTGGCAAAGCAATAGAGAGTAGAACTCACATAGTACGAGAATGTGAAATATACAAGGAGGAACGGGATGTGTTAGAAGAGATGAGGGAAATAGACGAATGTGACATGGAGGAGGTTGATACAGTGAACAGCAGCGAGAAAACGATCGCTCTGCTAGGAGGTAGATGGTGGCCACAGGCGGCCAAACAGGAAGGGGATAAGATTTGCAAAAAAATTCTATGTAATATATGGAAACAACGTAATGAGCGCCCAATTGTTGGAGGTGTCTCTATTAGGAGTAGGAACGGTGCTCCTTCTCGAAAGGGATGCGTGGTCAATGGTCAAACTCCCAAATTCTTCACCATTACTGTCGCGTACTGTATGCATGCTGCGACAGTAAATAGGGACTCTTACCGAGGCTTTAAGCTCGCTCCCCTTCTTCCTCCACACGAGAGGGTCGTCTTGGTAGTCGTCCACAAGCTCCGTCTTGCTCAAGAACACCACCTTGCTCTGATGAAACCATCGACACAAGTGAAACGTAACCACCAACCATCGTCATTATACTATATATATATCGGTATTAGCTGGGGATGGGGATTTTCTTACGGGGTTTCAACACGATCGTAGTGGATAGATAATATTTGCGAGGTTCAACGCGCTGGCGTTCATAGACGGTCCGATCCGTCTTGGCCGTTGAAAAAGCTGCTCACAGGTGTCGGGGAGAAGCATATTGGATTAAGTCTCGGATGAGTTTAGCCTACTGTCGGTAAACATGCTATCTATTGCGAGGAAACCTAGAAAGCAGAGCCAAACGTGAAACATCGACGAGCAAAGGGAATGGCGATACCTCTGCGTGACGAAAAATGAGGCCATTTTCATGCGGGGGGGGAAAGGAAAGACACCTGTGACCACGGCTTGTCCAGAAAGCTGGAAAGTAAAAGTGATTGTTAAAAAAGGGGGGAAAATGGTATGTAAATATGGGGGATGACATATGGAAAAAAAAAAAATCATTTTTCGCAAATTCGTCCAGAAATCCCACACCCCATAAGCTTGCTTTTCATCAACTATTAACAGCCATTTAGACATTTGACCTTTTTAGAAATGCTGCCAACCTCGGATAGGTGATGATCTATCTGATCTGTCTACAGTAGATCATCTAGTTCCTCACCTGCCGTTGGAAGAAGCTTGTGCAGGATCTGCATGGTACAGATCCAACCCAAGAAACATGTGCTAGACCATGCAGAATGTACGTGTCCCACCCGGCGACATGATATAGATCATAGAGATCATACAGATCACACAAGAACAGGCGTAGATGATTTGTCTGCCCTGAAAGATCTAGATCATAAAGTCGGAATGGTCTGTACATGATCTGTACATGATTCGTCCGAGGTGTAAAATGGTGGTCGTGCACCCCTGGCTACCTAACCCTGACCCCTACCGCAGCATGCCTCCGAGGTGGAGCAGCACCCTAACTCTCTAGACTATAGCGCACGACGGGACACAACAGCAATCGAAACTGGTGGTCAACGCTACGATGGCTGTACGTAGCGCACGACGGGACACAACAGGAAGCGAAATTGGTGGTCAATGCTTGCGATGGCTTTATATGCTGCAATTCCCGTGTGACTTACTCAGCAAGAACACATGGCGCAAAGAGGCCGAGGCTCGTACAGGTATCATGACCGCAACTACCGGGAAAAGTCCCAGGGGGAGGGAGGACTGCTATACCGCTGCTGCTGCTGCCAAGTGTCCTCACTGCCTGGCAAGCGAAAGGACACTATATCTGAGATAAGAAAAAGTATTAGTGCGTCGATGTGACACACATAGTCAGCAGTAGGCTACTGGCAGCAACATAATGTCTGTACAATATTGATATTCAGCAGTGAGCTACTCCATACCGTACCTGCTGTTGGTTACAGCCAGCAGTGGGCGCATTGGAAGCAATAGGCTAGCAGTACCTTCAGCAGGATGATGGCAGCGCACATACCACCGCAATACATCAATGGCAAGCAGCAAAGCTACTCAATACCTTGTACTGATTCCGAGTACAGCAACGGGAAACCGGCCGCAATAGACTATGAATAGTAGTACCTACAGCAGGCTACTGGCAGCAGACTGCTACAATAGTGGTGCAGTACCTTCGACGCCGGCAGGCTGCCGCGCCTGGAGTAGTTGATGCGCCACTTAGGATTGCCTTCCTTGTCCGTGCTAAGGCGCTTGCACAGATCGACAGAGGCTGTAAACCACTCCACGGTCTGCCGGTAGACGAAGAAAAAGGGCGATTAACGGGCGCCGGCGAATGGGTGGAAGGTGTACACCTGGAACATCGAAGTACGCCGATGCACGATACTAGGGACGTACCCATTGTACAGATCTGAAAAAAACAAGGACAGCTTGGGGGTTCCACACTAATATGCCGCTCTGTCTGGAAAACAGAGAGCCGATTCGACGCGTTCTACGATAGAGATAGCACCTTTTTGCCTGATGCGGCAATAGTTATGACTAATGGGGCTCCTGCAGGGCACTGGGGAACAACCCAGCATCGTTTGTGCTTGCAAAGGATTTTCGACGCAAACCTCAAGGCTATGGAGTTTTTCCTCGTTTTTTCTATAAAAGAGTTTCGGCGGAGCCCCCCAAGTGAGGAGCCTCAGAAAACTCCCCGTGAACCACCACTACCGTAGCATGCGTTTTTTTATGTCAATATAGAATGAACACGGTTCCTTGTTTTTCGGGACAGAGCAGTAAATTTGTGAAAAAAATGAGAAAAAAAAAAATCAGCCGTGAGATCGATAATTTCGTCGAAACTCATCTTCGCAAGCTGTGTACATATATCCTGCATACCTGGTACATCTGGTACGGCATATCATACGTATGTACCTACTGTAGAGAAGCCCCCCCCCCCGACATTTGAAAACCTGCAAGACACCAGGCCAACTTCGAGGTCCACGCAGACCCATCGGGGGCAATTATCAGGTTGACACAGCACAAAATTGGCATGGCAGGGAATTCCCTCACGTTGGTGCCCAGATTCAACTCCTGGCCAACACAGCTGTTGTGCTCAACAAATTCCAACGAACCGCAGTTAACTCTTTCCAAGCTCAAAGAATTTGCCACCCACCCGTCCGGGCACCTACCCACCCACCGCCAAAACAAAACAGGCAGCAGCATCTGCTTACCGCAAAAAACAACATCTATAAAACGGCGAGGGTGCGATGGTGGAATCAGGTCGGCGTACGATCAGGGCACAAAGCGGGAGAAGGGTGTTTATCGGAAGTTTTCTGGAATACAGCAATGGCTCCTCTATTGTGTCGGCTGCCCACTATATAGTGCCTGTCAAGTCGCATGGCACAGACGGAGTTAACCAGTGCGGCAGTGTGCGGATTCCAGTGCCGGTTGCCGCCAAACTGCTGGTATTGTCGGCTGGCGCATGCATACCGGCAACATGGAATGATCATTCTTGTAAGAGTAACCCTATGCCTTCGCGAGTAACCCCCCCCCCCCCCTCACCTCCTCCGGCTTTCGTCCGCTCTTCTGTACTTCAACCTCCCATTCCACCTCCACCCAAGACTTCTCTCCAACCGGAAGACCGAAAAAAAGTGATGGGTCGTCGTCATCGGCCTCGGATTCGAGCGTAAGTTTCTTCCTCGCTTCGCGGCCTTTTCCACCCCCACCGCCATCGGAGGAAGACACAGAGGGTGCCTCTTTCTGCTTGCCTTTTTTTCTAGCGCGGGGGGAGGGGAGAGATGTCGGGGGTTCGTCTTTCTCCTTCTGCCGCTCAGCTCTGCCCTTGCCCTTCTGGCCGACCCGCTGGGGACCTTTACCGGCCGAATCTGTTCGCGCGGTCGCTCCCTCGCCTTTTGCCGCATCCTTGCTGCTGCCACTGCTGTTGCCCTTCTTCGCCGTTTCCTTGCTGCCGCTGCTCTTGTTTGATTGGGCGGCATCTTTCGCTCTTCCGGTGGTCTCCCGCGAACGGCCCGCTTCCTTCGCCTTCCTCGCGTTCTTTCGGCTGCTTTCCCCACCTTCACTCTTGCTCAGTGTGCTGGCTGGCGGCACTGCCTTACCTTTGTCTCCTTTCCCGCTGCCGCTGCCCTTCGGCGTCTCCCCCCCCCCCTCTTCTTCCTCTTCCTCCGCCGACGACCCCTCCCCTCTTTTTTCTCCTGTGCTTTTTCTCCTGGCCTCCCGTCCGCCCCCTCCTTCACCTCCGTCGCGCCTGCTGCTGCCGCTGGCATTGCTGCCGCTCTCTTTCTTTCCTTTTCCCGTCACCGCCTTGTCCGCCTTCTGAGCGCCGCTCTGGCTCTTCCCTTTCTTGCCCCCCTCCTTCACGTCAAGTTTCGCCGCTTCCTGCTCCTTATTGGCACCCCTCTGGTCAGCTTCTTTGTCGCGGCGCTTGCCCGACTTCGACCTGCTCCCCTCTCCCCTGCCAGCGCCCGAGCCCTCGCTCATATTCTCGCCCCCTTTCTCCCTTGTGCCCTTACCCTTACCTTTGTCCGAGTCCTTACCAGTGTCCCTGCCCGTCTCCGACCTCGCGCCACCGGTGCCACTTTTGTCCTTGCGTTTTTTCTCGCCACTCTCTCCAGCATCATCACCACGTTTGCCCGCACGTTTAGCCGGTTCGTCGCCTTTCCGCACGCGATTCGCGCCTCCTCCATCCTCTGCGCCCGTTTTCTCAACCCCGACTCCGCGTTTCTTATCGTTTCCACTCTTTTTCTGCGTATTCTTGCCCGCAGCGGCCTCTTCCACTCCCGCCTTCTCCCCATTGGAAACCTCGCTTTCCTCCGAAGCATCGCCTGCATCGGCGCCCGCCGCACGAGCCAGCTCCTTGGCTTTCCGCTCTGCCCTGGCTTTGCGTCTCTCCGCCTTCGACTTTCTTTTCGCGTTCTTCGCCTCTGTGGCACCGTCGGAAATTGCTTCGACCACGTTGCGAACGTGCGTCGACTTACTCTCCAATGGGTCTGTCGCGGAAGCGGACGACTCCGAAGTTGGAGCATTACCGTCTCCGGACAACGACAATGGGCTCGACGGGTCTGCGTCCTGGGAAATGTCGCCTCCCCCCTCGGGCATGCTCCCCCTTGAAGAAGGCTTTCTAGAGGCTTTCTTCACCTTCTCCCCCTTCTTATTCTTGCCCTGCTTGCTCTGCGTCTCCGAGTCCGCCCCTACCCCCTTAGCAGCTGCGCCTGGGGGGCGCTTGGGAGGCTTTGAACCGGAACCAGCATCCGGGTTGGCAGTCGCGGCGGGGGGAGAGGCGCCCTTCGCAGAATGCCTCGTTTTGAGAGACTTGCCGCCCCCGGCTGGCCTCGATCGTTTGCGGCCTACTTCGCCTCCTTCGTCCTCCACCTCGCTTTCGTTTTCGGTGTTGGAGAATCCGCCGGCTCCCTTCGACCAAGACCGGATCGTGGACAAACGTGGAGATTTCGGCACAACAGCAGATGCCCGTTGAACGGTTTAAAAGACAAGGGATATATATAGAGAGGAAAAACGAGGATATTTCGATGAACAGACGACAACAGTTGAACGGTTTAGAAAGCACGGATCGAAGAAACGCGGACACGTTTAGGCAAAGGACGGATGGCCGTTGGACGGTAACTTGATTCGTTCCGCATGGGCTCTACCAAGCATTCCCGCTAGATGCCACCCGTACGATGACATGTCCAATTCGACACATCCATACGGTCACACGAATGGCACATCAGTCGTAACCGTTTCAGTAACGCTACCAGGGTTTGACCAATCACATCCGATTCGTCACGCCGGATCCCCGCATACTTTCCCCCACATTCCACCGGATCAGCACAAGCCTAGCCGCAAATAACACCAATCAGCACAAGTCTTGCCGGACATTGTGCCGGATCAGGCAGGTCGTGCCGCATATTTCGCCGGATCAGCGCAGGCAATTGCCGCACATTGCGCTGGACCGGCGGAGATCTTGCCGCATACGAAGTCTAAAGCCCTTTCACAATAGGTGTTGCCGTTTTTAATACGCCGCATCGGCACTGGTCTCGCCGCATAGAACGTCGGATCGGCACGAAGTCTAGCAAGACAATACGCCGGATCAGCACAAATCAATCTGCATATTGAACCGATCAGCTCAGGTCTTGTCGCAGTTTACGCCGGATCAGCGCAGGTATTGTCGCATGTTAAGCCGAACCGGCACGGTTGTCGCCGCATAAAATACCTTGCTCTCGGCTTCGAGGGCCCTGGCATCCTCCCACGCGCTTTTCCTCTGTGCCGCATGTTCGAAAAATTCCCTTACGCTCGGCAGCGCGTGAGTCCACATGTTCCCCAAGACCGCCATTTTCATGACGGGGAGACTGAGCATTTCCTCGCCCTCCTGTGCCAAGATGGGTTAAAGCGAGACGTAATTTCAGGTACTGGACACATCGCGATCCAAGCGAGGCCGGTTGGTGCACGGAGCTAAGCTAGAGTAGCTCTCGCTCTGATTCGCACACGGTGGATCGGTGGATAGTTAAAAATCATGTCAACAACAATGTGCCCTGATGGAAGGCATAGGAAAATCACAAGTTATCAGGGTACGTGCGAAGAATCGGTTGGGTAGGGGGGGGAATCTTGTAGTCTGATTCCTGAATAAAAGCAATCCCAACCCGCGAAAAAAATGCTGTGGGAAACAGTGACCAAAATGACGTTTTTCACTCCACGTACTCTTGGGTTGGGGTAGCTCTGAGGGTCGGTTGGTTAGGAAACGGAGCAACTTATGATTCAGCGTTTAACCAATCAGCGCCGCATGCTTGTTGTTTCAAATATTCGTATAATCCAACCAAAGTGGAATATCGCAAACACTCTATTATCGGAAACCTTCCGGTGAACGGCGCCGGACTTTCGGCTTCACCCGCAGCCCAAAAGGAAGGCGTGCCCTATACGTTAGGCAGGTGTGTGAACTCGCTTCGCTACGTAGAAACATACAAATTCTGCCGCAACTGAATCGCTTGAATTTTCAAATTCTGCCGCAAGTGAATCACTCCATTGTTTGGCTGGGCATTCAGAGTCACCAGGTATGTACAAACCTGGGCTACGCGTGAACACGGATAAAGTCTACATATTGATGTGAAGTTGCGATCTTGCTGGATTTGTTTGGAGCTTGGGCGAGGAAACCGGGATCGAGTTATACCTGGTATTTCTTGCTGTTCTAGGTTTGTGATTCCGCGGAATTCTCTGATCGCGCGTAACACAGTAGACTCGCGCTTCTCCCCCCTCCATGGCCTTATCGTGCTGCGGTCTTGCATGATATAGGTACAGCACAGGATGCGTGCGTACCGAATAGGAAAACCAGCCTACAAGGCACACTCCGATACAATACTACAGCACATGATACGAATAGGTGTCATCCAGTAATACTATTTATCACGCCTTCGGTCCAGCGGTCCAGCACCCTCACCGGTTCTCAACCGTCATTGACTTCGGGGGTTTGCAACCGCTTGACTGCTACCCAACGCCAAGGGTACAAAACTGGCACATCGTCCACAGAGGATGGCTCGGGTGCATGGGTGATACAGCAGGCAGTACCGGGATGCAACGGCGTGTGGTTTCATCTTTCGTGCGCGTTGATCGCGTGGGAACCTCAAAATGTACGAAGGCGACTTCGGATATTAAACTTATGCATTCGTCGTCGTTACGTCTAGGAGGACCCCTGTTGTTGGTGTATACGAAAGAAATCGCAAACCCTTATGTACATACTGGCGCCCGGACGGCAAGGATTTACACAGCCGCAGCACAACTGTACGTGAATACGGCAGTGCTCGTTGCTCGTAACAGCAGCAAAATGTCATCATAACCCCGCCCGACTACAGTAAGCATAGCGCATGCATGATATAGATCGGCCTCGGAAAAGGCTGCAGTGATTGGTGAACGCCTTGCAGCGTTTTGAGACATTTTCTCAACATGAGGTAGACCTTTTTGTCCACTCTCTCCACCATCGTGTACACTGGCCACGACTGGGCAGAGGGGGGCGAGGGGTGTACTCGATAGGACAGATACACTCGATCTCATGCATGGCCGTAGTCGTATGACCATAGACCCTCGCATCCCTACAATGCCGGGACGGAGCATGTCGGGTCTTCTGCCCAGGCAGACCTTGCTTGCACCAAGCGCGAAGCGCCGTGAGGTGCCCGGCGAGTCGCATGGAAGGTGAGCTGCATCCTACTAAGAACCGCTTGTAAGGCGGAGCGGGGGGGGGGGGAGTACTACTGCCGTGTCGGTCGAAGGGTGGCACCGCTTATATATTTCAGGATCGATCCAAGTGTATTTTGTTTGAGAGTTTCGACACATCAATGTTGTGTTTTTCAAGCGGGTCTATGAAAATGTGTATTTGAGTGAGTTGATGGGATTGATGTGATACTGCTATGCGTAGCTGCTGCTGCTCTTCTACTACTGCCGGTGCTGCTGTTCTGCTACTCCAGCCGGTGCTGCTGCACGTACGCATAGTGGTACCCGCGTGATCGACGGGTGGCCGAGCGTATTCGTCGCTTCCTGCGTCTGCTGCATGTACGTACAATATATACGCGTGCTACTGCCACGGAGGAATGTAAAATAGTAACCGCTGCTGTAGTTGCTGCTGCTGCACTACTGCTGTACCACTACTACTATTGATGATGGCAATATGATCTCATACGACGAGCGCTGCCGGCTGAACTGTAGCAGCAACCGGGTCTGACCAACGGTTTGTCTATACTGTTGCAATTACTGTTGCTGCTGCCGACTAACGTACACAATTTGGCAGTTCAGCAGCTGTTGCTTACGGCCACGGCTCACACTGCTGTAACTACATCTGTCGACCCTTACAGGCGTACCTGGAGCCGGAGGCGGGGGCGTCAGCTCGCCGCAGCGAAACCCCGCTTGCAAACATGTACCTATGATACCATAGATATCATGCTCGAACAGCAGTTGTACTCCCACCACTCGATAAGAGCAGCAATACTCGTAGACTTCAGTAGACTAGACATGCAGCACGTACGTACGAACAGCAGTAGTTGCTCTACTACATAACGGTGGGTACCTGGTACACCAGTACCTGTAGTCCATTGTACATCTGGCGACATGGGACATGGCGTGGTAAGATCATGCATCTTCCAACAAGCAGGACATGTGCTGCAGGCTGTACGATGTGCCTCGTGCCCATGCGAGGCGCATCCTGATCACTATGCATGACGATCGCAGCACCAGGTGTTGCACTAACCAGCCTATACGCCAGCGGCAGAGGAAACGAAAGGTTGCCACATTGGCACAGCAAGCACGTAAGAGGCGGGATGCAACAGGGGATACGATACACAGGGATTAACTGATAGACGCACATTGGCTTGGCCCCTGTTGCGTCTCTCTGTCCTCCAACAGCCGTTCAAACCTCGGCCGTGTTCGTATGCCATGGTCTTGGTTGACACACATGCAAATAAGATCGGCACATCTCGTCAACGCTATCGCAGCGACAGACGAGAAGCGTCGAACCAAAGGCACGGGTAGGGTAGGGTTTTACGGACCTTTTCCTGGTTGTGCTTGGTGAAGTGCGCCATCAACTCGTCCGGCCCTCCAAACTTCCGGTTCATATCCACTCGGACGGCCTTCATGAAGAGGTGATACGCAGAGTGGTGTTTCCTTTTCCCCGATACCCGGGAACTGCTGGCGCCGGGTGGAGTTGTTGCGGGTGGACTCATATTGCCCACTTGATGTGCCCCTCTGTACGCCGTACGCCGGACCGGCGTCTTCAAAGTGGAGACATTTGTGGGAGCTTTTCCAACCTCTGCGTGGAGTTCCAATGGTATCTGCGTGGATAATCGATAGGGGTATGTGATATTTTGTCCCCTAATCTTTTCCAAAATTTCGAAAACAAAAAGTATTTAATCTTATTGTGCCACACTTGTTCGAGATTGATCCCTTTTTAAAACTCAGGAGTAGGGCTGCTCTGATTGGCTTAGGGTAGGGTTAGGGTTGGCCCCTGCCTGCCTGCCTGCCTGCCTGGCCTTCGAGGCTTCGAGGGCTCAGCGGAGCTTTTGCATTGGGTATATCGCCACTGTCTGTGACACAGGCATATAGGCATTATTATATGCCAGGTAATCAATACAATTTTCAATTATTTAGGTACGTTCACGAAAGGATCTATCTACAGCAGTAGTACTAAGGGCCATTCCTAACGAACCGAAAAAAAATCACGATTCGTGATTTTTAGGCATGCCAAAAGATCACGATCCGTGACATTTCAGTTCTAACGAAAAAAGCCGAAAAACGTCGCGTTTCGTGATATTTTCAAATAGTTAAAGTTCTGATATTTCAAACCCAACGTTTTTTTTGGGTGTGGAGCAAACTCTCGAGAGTGGGGCACGGCCAGGCCGGACTGGGCCGTCCGCCCCTCGCCCAGCCCGTGACATACTCGAATCGCGGGCCGTAAGGATGTGTCTTAACCCCCCCCAGAGAGCATCGGAACGAACCGGATGGAATAATATTTGCTGCATGAAATGATGCTGATTGGTTGTGGGAAACGAATAGATTCAGTGCAGCCCGAGAAAAACTGTATATATATCTAGGAAGAGGAAGAAGTGTTGCACCCCTTTTTCTTGTTTGGGAGGACCGAACGGCCCGACCGAACGGGAACATACAGGATCTTATTTGATGTAGATGGACACCACCGAGGATGGATGTGGACACCAATGTGCTCTGGCGTGTGCAAAATATACCGTTCGTACTGATTCGGCTGGCGAGGCCCAGGATTCTGCATGGACCCAAACACGTTTTTTTACACAGGCACGGAACGAATGACCACGAACAGCCTCGTTCCGTTCCGCTCGTTCCCATGCACCCTAATATAGCACAAACTCCTCCAATCAAAATCCGGGCCATATTCAACAGAAAGGACCGGACTTTCGTTGAGAGTCGAAATAATCAACACGACGGGGGGCTGTACAGTGACACGCGCGATCAGCTTTAGCTTTTGTTTCCATCTTCTTGGCATCGTGTGCAGGGCGAGCTTTGGGATCCAGCTCTCGTGATCGTATTGCCTGGTAGAACATCTCTGGAGATGGAACAAAAAAAGGAGCTTGCTGTAGGATCGAAATGCGCCACGCGTTAGCCTGCCTGTGCCTGCAGAAAACACGAACATCACCTCCTTCCTGCGCTGTTGGATCACCCACTGCAATTAATTTTACAGGTGTGTGCATACTAACAATGCTGTGTTTTTCAAGTATCAAGAAGAGCAGGCAAGAGGCCACGAACATGTACGGTAGTGAGATTCACCAACAAACACGTACTTGTACCACGTCACAAGACCTGCTGCAGCAACATTTATTTACAGGGAGTATTTAATATTTCAGTGTCGTCTTTTGGTGTGCCTTGTCACGTGTGAACCGCTGTAAACCAACTTTCGATTGTCTTGTACAATGTGTATACCCCCGCCCTCACGTGCGATCCGCTGTTTCAGTGCGCGAAATGGTACTACTGCTCGTGGCCGAAATCAATTGGAGATCGATCCTGCTGTAAATCGTCTCGTCCACCCTGGTAGCATCCAGGAGAGTCACTGGCCAGTAGTCAATCGCAAGGGAAACAATGGAAAACGCGCAAACATTTCACGCAACTTGCAAAGTTGAGTATCGACCGATCGGATGAACTCACAGCTGACGTGTTTTATAAAAAAAAAAATTATAAATTTTGAAATACGTCAGCTGTGAGTTCGACTGATTAAATAGTTGATACTCAACTTTGCAAGCTGCGTAATACGCCTCGTCTATATTCCATTTTTACCTAATTTTACAATTATTGTGATAAACCGAACGCGCGTATTCTATATGTGATTCCTTGTCAAAGATATAGGCTAGCGGCTCCCCTGGATGCTGCCCGGGTCAACAGGACAATTTTAACTAATCATTCTGCGCACACTGATACTATATAACCCGAACAAGGGATATTGATATGATGCTGCAACATGTTGAAACCTTTGCATTTCACAAATATTCATAGATTGATTAAATTTTGTAATTTTTTGTAAAGGGCAAAAAATGCCAAAATCAGGTGTACCTGATCCGTTTGAGCCAAAATCAGGTACATTCTAAAACCAAGCAAAAAAAGCGCTCCACGAGCGGTGTGATGTCCATGACAATCCGGTAAAAAAAGAATGCGCTTAACCCCTTTTAGTACCGCAGTCCCGATTTGGGGACAAACCACTCTAATTCCAAGTGATTTGTCTCCAAACGGGACTGTGTCACATGGCTTCCAAAATCTGAATCGTTTTGTTTTCTTCAGGGTGTAGGCACCATGGGCTCCACTTGGACCACCTGCAGAGTCTATTAATATATAAATATGCAGGGCTTTTCGCGGGTCATGACCCGACCCGACCCGCGGGTCGGGTCACGGGGTGTTCAAAATGTCACGGGTCGGGTCGGGTCGGGTCGGGTCAAGAGGTGATGAAAAGCTCACGGGTCGGGTCAGGTCATGACCCGCGAGAAACGGGTCACTCGCGGGTCGGCCCAGCGTGACCCGCGAGTTTTTTTCTGCTGACCCGCGGGTCGGACCCGCGCATCCGGCCCGCGGATCCGACACTCAAAGCACTTCCCGCTCTCTTACCCAAAGGCTTTTCTTGTACAAATACTCAATAATACTCCTTTGGTATCTTATTCACACATTAAAACACTGCCAAATCCATATACGCATGCCCGCATCCATTTATACCCACTACAACCAGGCCACATATCGCTTGTGGGCACAAAAATGGATAATAAATTGTTTTTGAATTGTCGACCCACGGGCCGGATCCACAGGTCGGACCTGCGGGTCAAGATAAATAGTTTCACGGGTCAAGGTGACCCGACCCGCATGAAACCCGTGTCTCACGGGTCAATCCGAAGGTGGGGGGTCGGGTCGGGTCGGGTCAGGAGGTTTTGAAATCTCGCGGGTCGGGTCGGGTCGGGTCAGGATATTTTCAAATCTCACGGGTCGGGTCGGGTCGGGTCATTTATAAATCTCGCGGGTCGGGTCGGGTCGGGTCAAGAGGCTTTCAAAATCTCGCGGGTCGGGTCGGGTCAGCTGACCCGACCCGACCCGACCCGTGAGATTTGACCTGACCCGCGAAAAGCCCTGTAAATATGCTTCGTTTGTTTCGCCACGGCGGGAGCGCCAAGAGTATTTACTCTGGCGCCCCCCCCCCGTCAACAGCTATAAAGCTTCCAGACCATCCTCGCGGCACCGCCTGCTCGGTACGAAATTATCTTGCCGTACCAAACCTGAGGCCACCTCCACGCGGGGTGGCGCAGACGAAATGCCGTGTGGCCATGGTGCTGTAAAGACTGCTTGCTGTGAACATAGAAAACAACAGAGTACACACGTACACACAACAACTACAACAACTGAATGAAGCACACCGCACACCCCAAATAAGAAAAAGTGAAACCAGCGTACGCGTGTATGCATCTATATATATATACGTACTTTTACGTACGACGTACGAGTACAGAGTTTATACGCCGCCACATACAGAAGAATTTCAACAGAGGAGGGAGCTGGGGCAGACGCATAATACGGAGAGAAAACACAGCAGTATACGCATGGCCTCTCTGATTGGTTCAAAGTTGGCCAAAATCAGTTGAAAGCTAGTCAGAATAGAAAAAATCAGGTATACCTTGGCTTTTTCGAGCCAAAATCAGATACATATACGATGTCAGCCTGGCCAATTGCAGGGCTCCAGGGGTGTGTTTTGTACTTGTTTTTAGCATGGAACTGATTTTGGCCGAAAAGTGGCCAGGTATACCCGATTTTGGCGAAAACCCTTTTTTTGAACGGGGACCATAGTAAATAGGACTAAATATTGTTGGTAAAAATAGCGAAATATATAGGTTTTTGTGTGTATACCGTAGGTCCTACCGGGTTTTTGCCAAGATCAGGTATACCTGGCCACTTTCGTGCCAAAAACAGTTACATACTGAAATCAAGTACAAAACACACATCAGGAGCCCTGCTATCGGCCAAGCTGACATTGTAACTGATTTTGGCACGAAAAGGCCAAGGTACACCTGATTTTTTCTACTCTGTCTAGCTTTCAACTGATTTTGGCCAACTTTGAACCAATCAGGGAGCCCAAACGTACACTACGTTTTCTCTCCGTATGCGTCTGCCCTCCCTGGGTTGAAATTCTTCTGTATTGACGTATAAACTCTGTACTCGTACGTCGTACGTAAAAGTACTTATACAAATGTACACATGCGTACGCTGGTTTCACTTTTTCTTATTTGGGGTGTGCGGTGTGCTTCATTCAGTTAGTTGTTGTGTGTACTCTGTTGTTTTCCATGTTCACAGCAGTCTTTACAGCACCATGGACACTCGGCGTTTTGTCTGCACCACCCCGCGTCGAGGTGGTCTCAGGTTTGGTACGGCAAGATAATTTCGTGCCGAGCAGGCGGTTCCGCGAGGACGGTCTGGAAGCTTTAAAGCTGTTGACGGGGGGGGGGCGCCAGAGTAAATACTCTTGGCGCTCCCGCCGTGGCGAAACAAACGAAGCATAATAATAGTGACTCTTTGCAGGTCCAAGTGGAGCCCGTGGTACCTACACCCTGAAGAAAACAAAACAATTTAGATTTTGGAGGCCTTTTGGCACTCTTAAAGCTTTAGGCGCATTCTTTTTTAACCGGATTGTCATGAACATCACACCGCTCGTGGCACGCGTTTTTTACTTGGTTTTAGCATGTACCTGATTTTGGCTCAAACGGATCAGGTGTACCTGATTTTGGCATTTGCCCTTTAATTTTTAATATGGTCCCCCGTAGTATTAAAAATAGTATGCGCGTATATGGTACGAGGGTTCCGCCGTACGTAATAATACCTTGTACAACACTTATTACTACTACTGAAGTTACTATATACAACAGCGGTATAAAGACGTTTTCCTCCAAATATCAATTGTCCTCGTGCTATAACTTCAAGTATTTTGTCCCCAAAAAATTGGTATGAAATAAACAACGTGCATGCGAGGGGTTGTACGATGCATCAGATAGGTGCTAATATAGGCGATCGGAAATCGCCTTGAGGCTGCTGTGAGTCAAAGGTAAGTCCTATATTAATAATAACATTTAAGACACGCCGCAGGCGCTTTCACCCACACGTGAAGATAGACACTCCGGGCGGAAAAAAAAATGTGATAGGTACAGAGATATATACTGTGTGTAATAATAGCAGTATAGTATATAGAGTTGTATACCCCTGCAAGTATATTCGCGACCAACGAGTACAGCTAGCTGTGGGTCTCGAAAAGGGGTACAATATACGTAGTGGTGTTACAAGTATTACCACCCTGGGCTGAGTAATTGATCGATATTTTACTCCTGTAGCTCAGAAGGTAACACCTTCACATTTGGCGTCGTTGGCAGGACACTGGTTCGAATCTCACTTCTAGAACGTTTCTCTCATAGAAACGCTTGCGCGTGTGTCCCTAAAAACGTATTTCCTTGGTTCCCAGGTATTGAAACGAAGTGGGTAGGCCAATGTACGGCCGTATACCGTACCGACGTCTCAAAGACCCCGCCGTGCAGAGGGGGGTGTACTCGATAGGAGAGATGTACTCGATCTCATGCATGGCCGTAGTCTTATGACCATAGACCCTCGCATCCCTACAATGCCGGGACGGAGCATGTCGGGTTTTCCCGACCAGGCAGACATTGCTTGCACCAAGCGCGAAGCGCCGTGAGATGTCCGGCGAGTCGCATGAAGGGTGAGCTGCATCCTACAAAGAACCGCTTGTGAGGCGGACTTGCATATGGATGACAGCTTCAATGAGTTAGTTTAATTTCCGGTGTGGCCACTTCCAGAGACAGCAATGGGAGTACTATGTAACTGCCTCTTGGGTGCCGTACCTTGAACACTACGTGATACGATCAATTCCCTTGTGCAGAGTAAAGGTTCTTTACTTCGCACAAATGATCTAGCTAGACGAACAGTGCAGAGGGGGGGGGGGGGAGAGTGATACTAGGATTTTACCCTGGGCTGAGTAATCAGTCGATCTTTTATATCCCTGTATGGTGTGGCTCAATCGGTAACACCTTCACAGTAGGGTGTCCAGATCTTTTTTTTGTGGACCCAGACTGTGGGCGCGCAAAATAATCGCCGTTTGGTCTCTGACGTGAATATCATCATAATACCGTAAACGATGTATTCGTAGACTCCAAGCCTATAGATGCCCTTTGACGTGCACGCTTGGTCTGATGAGATTATTTGTAGCCGTTGTATTAGAGGATAGAGGAGGAGAGAGGGAGGGCAGAGTGCTCGAACTCTCCTCACGAGCACACGGCAAAGTTCATAATAATGCCTGCGAAGATATACATACGCAATTCTCCTTAGCTAGTCGCTGCCGGAACGATCCAAACGAACCTGATAGTGATTATATCTCCGGCCAGAATGGTTTGCTGTGTTCGTTGCATGTATGACATCAGGTACATGTATATTATATACCAGGTACCAGGAAGTGTTTTTTTGTTTTATCGGCGACTCGAGGTCTGAACGGCTTAAACAACAATGTCGATCAATAAGCTCGTTTTCGATGCTTTTTTTTTGTGGTTATATACTACAACAGCATGTTGCGGGTAACCGGAGGATATTATTCCGAGAGACAGTTACCAAGATCAGACTTGGAAAATGCAGCGAATCGTGGTCAGTACAGAAACAAAACAGGCAATACAGGCGTATACAGAGTCATCATATATTGATATATATATATATATATATATCCTGTATACAAGCAGTTGGTATAGATACACATCGAATGAACGTGTGCCATACTAAACTATTGTCGGGTGAGATGTGTGCACTCGCTGCTCGTAGCCAGTCGTGAGGGCTGTACGAGACCTCGGTTCATCTTCTGCAAGATGATTGAAACAGTACGGACTCAATGACATGCTTGCTCGTCGCTGGATAGAGAAAAATTGTTGCAAAACCAGGCCGCTAGGGGAAGGGAGGAAGAAACCGGAGGAATGCAGCCAATGACATAGGGATGGAACGTCGATGAGGAATAGAATATATTTTACTGGTAGCTAAAATGAAATGTTGTGGGGAATGGGAATTTGGAAACGACAGGAAGAGAAGTGTATGAGGGATACTGCTGATTTAAGAAAGGATATTTGGTTTATATAGGAACGGCATCTACGCTATTTCGTCAGGAGGCAAGCATAATAATAATAACAATATTATCGAGGTCAAGAATCGGGTCAAGGGCTGGGGTCAGAAGTGGTTTAGAATGTATTGCAGACGGAAAACCCACGTAAGAGTAAACTCTTAGGAAAAACCTTGGAAAAAACCGTAATCCGAAAACCCTGACCCAGACCACCTTCGAAGTGTCTCGAGATTTAGGTTTAATGAGGGAGTCCCCGTGGACTGTCGTCGATTTCGTCCAAGCAGGGCGAAGTCGTATACACACTCTTGTGCAAGAGGATATACAGAGATATAAACTAGTAAGAGGCACAGGGATGTCGACACTGGGTAGGGAACCCGCTGCTTGTAGTTCACGAACTGCTTGTTATTGCTCCACAATTGAGTTGAGGGAGAGAGAGAACTCGAGTGAGCGTGGGTGGGCTTCGTCGGGAACACAACTCAGCCCAGACGTCGACCAAAACTAACCTGGTATGCAGATACGAGTATTCCGATAAAGAAGATTATCAAAGCGCCACGTACGTGTAGCCATATAAGATTCACATACGGGATGTTCCCAAAACGCTACCCGTATAGGCGTATAAGATTCGCAAACAGGCATTCCGTTCCGATACGGTAGATATGCTACTCCATCACATTAGCCCACCCTGAATAGTCGTAGATGCAGGTCACGCGACGATAAAAGGATGATGACCATATCATCACAAAATCGCGAAGAGAGATCAAAGATGCAGCTATTCAACACAGAAATGAGGTGATATATCTACCCCACACCTCGTAGTGAGGCTTCGACGCCTCACTCCAGAAATACCGGTAAGCGAATATCCGGCTCTCGATATTCGATGATGCTGTAAGTGTACGGTACATACACGCAAAGTGTTGTTTTTCTTCGATAAATCCCTCCACACTTCTCTATGACGCCATCCAACCCACCACTCCACGACGAGGAATAGCTTCAGCATTTCCCCCACCGCTGTAGCCCCCGTTGAACGTCGGAACTGAATCGCCCAGCTACTACCCGAACCTGCGCCCAAAACCTGACCTCGAAAAAACTGAAAGCGCAACAAAACCCAACGAAAAATGTCATGCCTTGAGCTTTTATCTAAAAGTGGCGGGTGCTCGATCAAAGGATAAAATACCTATACTCCTTCCCAGTGTCAAAATTGAACATGAACTAGTGCGTTGGGATTTCTGGGTGAAATTACGAAAAGCGACTGTTTTCATATTTGTATTTAATTTGGTTTTAGTATACATATATTTACGTTATATATGTATATAGGTTAGGTTGGCGTCGGTTGGCAACGACACTATTAAACATGCCCATCACTACGTCAGCTAGACAACCAGGGTACGGTACCGTTTTTTTTTTTTCGGCGGTCGGTCACAGCTGGCGATCGAGTTGGTTTGTGCGGGTGTGGAACCTTTACTCCGCACACAGGGAATGATCGCATCACGTGGTATTTATGGTAAGGCACTCACGAGGCAGTTACATGGTACCCCCATTGCTGTCTCTGGAAGTGGCCACACCTGAAAATAGTTGACTCGTTGAAGCTGTCGTCAGTATGCAAGTCCGCCTCACAAGCGGTTCTTACTGAACAGTAGTATGATGCAGCACACCCTCCATGCGACTCGCCGAACACATCACGGCGCTTCGCGCTTTGTGCACGCAATGTCTGCCTGGTCGGTGAAAACCTGGCGTGCTCCGTCCCGGCATTGTAGAGACGTGAGGGTCAATGGTCATACGGCTATGCTTGATATCGAGTACACCCCCTCCTGCCTGGGTCTCGAAAATGGAGGGGTAATGGGATGTCATGATTTTGTTTTTTCGTGGACCCCTGGAAAAGGCACGAAATTATATTCCAGCGCTGTTAACAGTGAAAATTCCTCAGATAAGGCAGAAATTTGTTGCCCGAAATGGGCTACTTGAGAGTATTGACCTAAAGACGTTCGCGACGACAAGGGACGCGTGCTACAGTAGGAGTATCGCACTTTTTGGCCAAATTTTACTGACTGACCGAGTTTCTTGACCCAAAATCGTCAAAAAATACCAAATACCATGGTAGTTGTTTACAGTATTCCTCGTGACATGCCAGGGCTTTGGGAATATTCGTTGGGTTGCGCTTTTAGCTTTTCTCGAAACAGGCTTTGGGTGAGGTATAGGCCTCCTATACTTTGATCAAGTGATTAGCCTCAGAAAACACTGCGTGCTACGTAGGTATAAACCCGCATCAGGGGTTTCTGGCAGCCGAGGCTCCTCCGCTCAAGAACTACCCAATATCGCTGGAAAACATTCTTGTTTCCATTATGTTTCGATAAATCCCCTCAAGACATGGGATTTGTTCACCGGGTTAAGCTCTTCGGTTTCGCTCGAGATCAGGCTTTTGGGCGGGGTTTAGAGCTCCTCCTAAGGCGAGGAGCTTCAGGAAAATTCAGGTGCACCTTTATCGCGGCATGCATCTACAGTAATTGCAAACCCCCATCGTATATATTACGGGGAGCCATGGTAATCAGGACCCATCATATAAGCAAAAAAATATATATATATATTCCAGTATTTTTAGTACACAAATTTGGTCCTACTGTAGTGCTACAGTACGTTCCCGCGTAATAACACGCGTTGATCGTCGATGCAACCACAGCCTGCCCGGCTGTAGTGAGCATTTGCCAGAGCTGGGACCCAGCTTACACAACACTTCTTCAATCAAAACATTCAAATCAGGCCACCACAGTCATACTGCACGTATAGGTGCAGTTGGAGGAATTCTGAGCACGCACAATATAAAATCATGTTGGTTTACAAAACAGGTACAGTACATACAGTGGAACCACCAGTCAATTCCTGCCAGGCCGTGAGTATCTATCATACCAGCTGGAGCACAGCGAACCATGCCATATACCTGGTATGGCAATTCCACCCAAGGTACGGATGCGCTCGTGGTACCTAGATAGTTCGAACGGTCGGTACAAATCAATAATTTCGAACCATGCCTACCCCGTTCATAGCTTTTCACCCACATGCAAGGGACAGAACACCCTGACGGTCGACAACTGCCGTCCATGGCTCCGGCGGGCGTCAGGCAACGTCTGCGGCGGCTCTACAGGGCAAAGGAATCCCGACGCCACAACGACGAGAACCACTTACTTGCCACTAGAGCCCTATATCGGTTGCACGTGTATACAGCAGAAACTTTTTTCAATGATCAGTCAAGTCATGGACCCGACTGTCGCGCCCGCCCTCCCCCCTCCCCATCAACTCAGCAGCCGCCAACGCCTGCGCCCTGAATGAAGAGCCTACGTCGGGCATGATTCCCCCGCCCACTCCTTCCTCGCTCCCCCCGTCCCCTTGATTCCCCGATTCGCTTTTTTCTACAGTTTCCTCGTCTCCAGTACCAACAACGCGCGGGATTGTCGACCCCTCCACGCTACACCCTTCCCCCCTCCGTCCTCCCCCCGCATCAACTCCGCCTCCAAGGGCAGCCCACGAGGCCATCGCCGCATCTTCTTCTTCCTGCGACAGTCTGCTCACAGAGGGGACCCGTGCGCTACCTGTCCTGCCTCCATCCGAAGCAGCGCCAGTAGCAGCACCAGCAACAGAAGCAACAGTAGCAGCAGATCCAACAGCAGGAGCAGCAGCAGCAGCAGAAGTGTTATCCTGGCCAAGCCCTCGGCCTTCGATGACGTAGCGGGCCCCTCTCTGGTACGCCTGGACTCCGGGCCGACTCGAAGAACTTTCGGAAGACACCGCCGTAGTGGCAGGCCTGTTCGCGTCCACGAACGGCCTACCGAACTCGCTCGTCCCCCAGCTACCGCCCTCGGCGTTGTAACTGCGCCTAAGAGCCTCCTCGCCCGCCACGGCCGCCGCTCTTCCACTGCCCGTCGACCCGCGATCGCTGCTGGCGGTCGCACTCGGCACGTACTGTCCCCTCTGCGATGACACCGAGCCCCCCCTGCCTCTCGAAGTTTTCGGGGTGGCGACGGGCACGTTGGTAGTGGCGAAGAGGCCCGTGCGGGCTCTGCTGCCGGCGCTCCTGCTGCTCGCGCCCGCGGCGTTGCTCGATGCACCGGGCCTGACTGATGTGTCGGGGTCGGGGTCGAGGGCGAGGAAGAAGACGTAGTAGAATCCGTAGAAGATGAGCTCGAGGGAGGTGATGAACAGAACGCCTACGGCAAGGGTGGAGTAGAACCAGTCGTGCATCAGCCACGGCAGCCCCTTCAACTGCGAAAAGTGTTGTAAGATTGTTGGGGGGTGGGAAAAGGGTGATGGTGGAGGCAGCGAGGGGGTCAATGCTTAACTGCGAAATAAGACTAAACCTAGTGGTGTATTACTACCACTGCCACCATTATGGGGGGGCATGTTAAAACAGGACTCATCATACACACAAAAAACCTATGTAATCCAGTATTTTTCGTAAGAATACTTGCTCCCAATTACTATGGAGCTCCGTACTATTAATAGAGGGAAAAGCAGTAAGAAACGAATGCTACTGCTCTTAATAAAACCACTATAAAAATACGATACTTCTACTCTGATACTTCGTACTTTCCTGCTACGGTACTACTACAACTGCTACTACTACTTAGACTACTACTGCTACTACTACTACCAATACTACCACTACTACCACTACCACCTACTACTAACATTACTACTACTATCACTGCTACTTCTAATGCTACTATTACGGGGGTCCATAGTTAACAGGACCTATGGTGTACATAAAAAACCTATATATTTGCCTATTTTTACTAACAAAATTTGGTCCCGTTAACTATGGACCCCCGTAATACGACTACGACTACTGCTGCTGCTACTACTATTGCTCCTGCTATTCCTACCATTACTACTGCTACTTCTACTATTGCTATTAATACTACTGCTGCTCCCACTACTGCCACAACAAACTACTGCTACTGTTACTACTGCAACTACTACTACCTACAACTACTCCTGCTGCTACTACTACTACTACTGCTGCTACTACAGCGCTGTAACTGGACTACTACCACTACCACCATCACTACTAATACTACTACTGCAAATACTACTAGCACCACCACAAACTGCATTGTGTGCGACACCAACAGGTCGCCCCGCCGGCCACCTTCCCCACAAACACGTGTATGTTCTCACCTGAGGGGTGATGTGTACCGAGGCTCGGTAGAACTGCACGCGGCCGCTAGACACGGTCACCCTAGCCTTGGCCAGAGGATGCAGAGCGCTCTCCTGAAACGGGGGCGCAAGCGTCCGTTTTGTAGCGGGAATAAAAATTCAGCTCAAAGCGAACATGACTACTCAGCACGGACTACTGTGAATCATGGCGGAGACGTATCCCGAGAACAACCACAGCTATCATATCAATTCTTCGAGGGTACCGGAAAAAAAAGGGAAGTTCACGGGTCGGGTCAAACCTCGCGAGTCAGTTTTTCGTTTTGTTCTTCTCCTTCCCATGTATTATATTCGCCCTTCTTTCATCTTTCCCTCCAGTCAATAATCATGACTAAGATCCGGCGACACACAACAGGCTCTCCTCCCCCCCTTCCCTCACTACGGTTCGTGCCCTCATCGTTATCACGAGAAGACTTCAGACGCTTCTTCGCTCCTGGGTCGATTCGGTTAAGGATGACCCGACCCGACCCGTGAGATTTTGACAACTTGCTGACACGACCCGACCCGACCCGACCCGTGAGACTTGGAAAAGTGCCTGACCCGACCCGACCCGTAAATTTGAAAAGTTCCTGGCCCGACCCGCGAGTCGGGTCACGATCGGTGAAGAGCTCTGGAATAAAAAACCATCGCAGTAGCACAGCAGTACAGCACTCCTACGAGTGTTTTCCCGAGACCTGACCGAAGGAGGATACCAAAAACACCTAAAACACGATGTTAAGGGCCCGTTTTAAACGAGGACTTTTGGTCCTTTCAATTTGGTTCGATTTTTTTTTTTCCAATTTAATTTGCATCTGATTGGCCGGAGAGTGAATGACCAGGCAGGATTCGAAGGGGCAAATTAGAAAAAATCAATTTGAGTGAAAAGTCTTTTAGGACTTTTTTCGTGCGATTTTTCTAGTTTCAATTTCGAATTTGGGAGTTGATCAGCCTTGATGTAGCATGTTCATGGTGGGTCAACACCCCCGGTGGAGTCTGGGGTGATTCTTGGCCGCTTCGGTGACCACCGTCGACGCGATAAAAGGCGAACCGCAACGACTGGCGACCGGAGCAATAGCCGCGCCCACGGCCACACACCATATCACATCGTACCCCGTCGGTGGCGCCTCAAAAGAAATCATGGCGGCCGCAAGTCCAATTTTTCGGCCTGCTCGATCCGCCAACCATCACGAAAACCGAGCAAACAAGCAAAAAAACAGAGGATACGCTCGAGACCTCGATAGCTGCACCACCATTGCTGTTCCGCACGTGGCGCTTGCGGGCTCCCTCCACCCACCCAAGACACCCTGAGAGTGATAGCTTCCTATCCTGCGCCACCAAAAAGGAAAAAATGCTGGCTGCGGCGGCGCGCACGCGACAACGCAAACCTTCGCTCTCGTCTACGCTCTTTGCTGTTTGTAGGCTGGGTGTTGCGTGATGCGCTTCGTTATTCCAGGTTGTTTCGATTTCCTTTTTGTTTGACAATGAATGCACCGTTTCCCGATAGGATACAAACACGTTTTTTTTTTCGAAACCAAATTAAAATTCATTGAAATTGAAATTTTATTTCCATAAGAACGAAATTTAGTGTTCCCTGTTAAGATTGGCTCTAAATACATACCAGATACAAACGCAACAAAAACGTTTATTTTTTTTGCCATAGTTCGTACCGGGTACATAATCCTACCGCACTGGTTTATTTTTCATTCGAAGTGCGGTGTGTCATTTTCGCTTTCTGTCGCGTGCACTCGGATTATCGAGCCCATCTTCGTAAGAGTGCCCCTGGAACGAAGCTTGGGAGTTGCCGAAGGTCGAGGCGCTACGCATGAATAAATAAAAATCGAAGTGCGGAACGAGTTTCCATAGTGGTCGGAAGTAAAGTTGCTACGTATTAATATTAAAGACCTGGTAGTGCACGGAACGAAACGAATCGCTTGAATTTATTTTACACCCCATCTATTGTCGTCGTCCTTCTTTCACACTCCCTCCTCTTGATATCCGTAACTCACATCCGGGTTCACACGGCAGGCCCCTCCGTCCCCTTTTCACTACGGTTCGTGCCTTCCAATTTTGTCACGACGAGAGTTCAGCCCTTTCTTCCCTCGTCGGCTCGCGTCTAATCGTGGGTGGTGTCAAAGGTTGTATTGTTACGTAGCAATTATTAATAGTGCTGCATTTTGAGGGTGTTAATTTCGAAATAAGTCATGTCGTGGCAACAGAAAGAGCAATGGTGAGGGTGCACTTGCGGGACGCAGACACCTGGCGGGGGGGGAACCCGAGGCCATCCCCACCACACCTCGCTTGTTCTGCAAACCCAGAAGACGTCAAACCCATAAAAACGAGTGGGGTCTTACGAGACAAGCCAACCACACGCAGTTTTCCGCATGCCCAGAAATGCACTCCTCGATCTGCCGGCAATTTTTTCAGAAATTTCGTCACAGGTATTATAGGAAGCTTGAACGGCAATAAAAGAGAAGAGAGGGAAGCACAGTCGTACTACTAAGGCCAGTGGACTACAATACCAGCACCGATTGCTCTTCGTATTAATGTCATAAAGGGTCTTTACATGTCCACCCTTTTGCCGCAAGGCCAGGGGTGCCGAAAAAAATATAACTAAAGGACCAAATCAACGTTCCAACGCCACTCACTGTCTGGCACGCGCCTCCACTCGCCTCGTAAAAGTCACTGCAAGACACGAACCATCATATAATATATATAATATATATAATATTATATATATATATGAGCCGGAGCTAGCGGTACTCTCGAATGCTGCTAGGAGTTGATGCTGGAGTTCGAATCCCACGTGGTGGGTCGAACTATGGGCTAGCGGTACTCTCAAATGCTGCTAGGAGTTGATGCTGGAGTTCGAATCCCACGTGGTGGGTCGAATTTTTGAGCTTATCTGCCAAAGTACATGAAACAAATGAAACCAACCGCTGAGAGGGCCTAGTAGCGTGGGTAGGCGCAATTCGATGCGAGTCGACCAGGGAAGAGAGGGTCGAGATCTTCTCGCGATAAAAACGCCTGCCAAGGCAAAAACTATAGTAGGGAGGAGAGATAAGGATCTGAGCTACAACTAGGAAGGAGAGAGAAAAATAAGGGCAAACAGAATAAATTGTATGGGAAAAAACGGCCATCTCCCGCAAGAGCCAAAGGTATCGGAAAAGCAAAAAAAAAAAAAAAAAACAGGGAAAATCCGAGACACAATTGCGCCATTTTCCGCGCAAAAGCCCGGAAATGCCGGCAAAATTTTGTTGATTTTTTTTTTATCACGAACCAACCAATCAATCGATCAGTCAACTCCAAAAGCAACTCTCTGAGCCTATCCGGCCGAGTACACGCACGCCTGCCTACCACCTCGCCTGGTAAAAGTCCATGCAAGACACGAAGACCGTTTCGGCTTCCTCCCGGATTCCGAGCAGGTACAGCGGCCACGAAAAAAACATGCCGATGCCCTTCCTTAGGGCGGAGGTGTGCGGGAGCATCGCGGGGCGCGCCGAAGTCGCCAGCTCATTCCCGTCGTTGTCCAGCAAAGTGGTATGCACCTGCATCCGGGCACGCCAGGGCGCATCCAAGCCAGATCGGTGGGTCGGTGGGTGGATTGATTGATCGGTCGGTCGGTGTGTGTGCGTGAGTGGGTGGGTGAGTGGATGGCGAACGTGGAAGCAAACGCCTCTTCGTCTGCACAATTTGACGAAACGAAATCAATCAAGCCTCCTCGTCTGCAAAACCTTTCGAGTTCGCGCTTCATCGTCTGCGAAAACTGACGAGTGAGCGCCTCATTCTCTACAGAAGTAACGAGTCAGAGCCTCATCGTCTGCAAAAACTGACGAGTCAGCGCCTCATCACCTGAAGAATCAAGCCTCATGGTCTGCAAAACTTGACCCGTGAATGCCTCATCGTCTTGACAACCTGACGAGTCAACGCGGTACCGTCGGCAATATCCTGACAAAATCACCCCTAACTGTCTGCAAAACCAACGAAATCACGCCTCGTCGTCCGCAAAACCTAACCAGTTCACGCCTCATCATCTCCAAAAAAGAAGTGACGAGCTGTGCGCGGGTTCATGGCGAATAGTTTCGGCGCTGCATTCCGCGGTGGCAGCCCGGTTCGCCGCGGCATGTAGCTATTTAACACTGGCGTTTTGGCGGCACAGAGGTTGTGGCGGAAGACAAGCCTTCGACGCGCGGGCGGGGTACAACCAGCTGTTCGGTTCATAAGCCTCTCGGAACTTCAGAGGCGAAAAAAGCCACGATAAAAAGTGGGGAGTACCGCAGTGGCAGCCACCGCATGACTAGGGGATGACGCAAAATTGATGTCGGGACAGGGGTCGCACAGCCTTTGGGTGCAACATCATCCTAACCGTACTGCCTGGCGCCCACACTGCTCCTACACGATATGGAAACACCCAAGCCACCAAACATTGTTGCAGTCGCTGCAGTATCTCCGGGTCCAAAGAAGGGTAAAAGGGATAGCCTACTGCTTTCCTCAGCCAGCGCTGATTAAGTATCGTAGATTACACGGTAGGCTGTACCTTCTTCCAACCGTCCAACACGCGATGAGCGTGAGTTCGAGATTTCGGCGATCATCAACTTTTCAAGGCACCACCACCACCACCACCACCACCACCCACGAGCACATCAAGGTTTCGCATACCAAGTGCATGAAAAACATCCGGTAGTCGGAGTGACAATTCGATGCGACTCGACGACGGAAGGAAGGGCCGAGGTCCCCTCGCGACGGATTCGCAAGGCACGAACCGTGGTGAGGGAGGAGGAGGGAGGAGAGCCCATCATACTTTGTGACCCCGGATCTGAGTGAGGGCTACAAACAGGAAATGAGAGAGAAAATAAGGCGAAGATGAATAAACAGGAACAAACTAAGAAATAAATAAATAAATAAATAAATAAATAAGAAGTGTCGACCGAGTGCTGGGTGCAAGGTTCCACACATCCGACACATGCTATCATCGCTTCCCACTTCATGATCTACAGAAGACCTTCCGTACAGGGCAGATGCGTTCCAGATTAGGATCTAGCTCGAGCTTCCGGGTGGGAGTCGACAATAATCTGCGCGATATCCACAGGGCGTGTTTCCTGGGGTTGGATCTGTACTTTGCACAGATAGATAGATCCTACACAAAAGATATCATAACGGCAGGTTAAGATCCAGATGATCTATCTGTAGATGATCTATCTGTAGATGATCGGTCTGAAGGTTCACAAGAGGCAGAGGTAAGACGCGTATCTACTACTGTTGTACCGATGCTTTCCTCCCTTACAGCCGTGGCCATGACGTGCAGCATCAGTCCCAACACCATGCGCAGCGAGGTGCACAGAACGTAATCGGATAGCTGCGTGTGACAACCCCACGCGGGGTGCAGGGTTCACAAGAAAAACAGGTAGGACCGGCATCTGCTGCTTGCACCGCTGCTTCCAAGGGTCACGAAAGGTTGGCATGTGCTACTGTACCGCTTGCTTTCCTTCCGGAAGCCTTCGGGTTGTTGGCAGCCCCAGTCCCAACATCGAAAGCGCAGCTACAGTAGACTCTCACCATGAAGACTCCGACCTTCCTATTGATGTAGGAAGTCGGCATCTGCAGCTCCAGACCCACCAGGTAGTGCTGCCCCGCTCTCAGTATCCTGCCCGAAAAGTGCGACCAACAAGCAGAGGCGGCACCGCCTTCCATCAAATAGAAACCCAAACAATGCGTAAGCTACAGCTGTGACTTTTCGATCGATACCTGCAGTGGATATTTTTAACTCTAGATTTCAGGCTGCGTGATATACTGGTCGCAGGTTTCTTATTCCTCGAGAAGAGTATAGGCCGGAAAATACAGCTCTACAGCTCGCCAGTCCTCCGAGTCTTGGACTATACAGCTTATACGCTCAACAGCTGAACGGTCCTCTTAAGTCTTGCGCTGTTCATTTCAATACAGCTCAACGAGCCCGACAGTCCTCTTGAGTCTTGGGGTCATTTATTTGAAGCAAGCTCAACAAACCAGCAATTTCGGGAGTCTTGAGAGCTATTCTTTTGAGCAAAGCTCAACAGCTCAAAAAGTCCTCCAGAGTCTTGGGCCATTCATTTGAAGCAAGCTCAACAATCTAACAGTATCGCAAGAAAAGGCCGTGGGGTGCCGATTTTCCCTCGAGGCAAGATCAACAGTCCAACAGTCCCCGAAGTCATGGGTGTGGAGTGTCGCTTTTGGTATGAAGCAAGCTCACGACCCAAAAGTCCTCCCAAGTCTTATCTCGTGGAGCACCGCTTTCTTGCCAACAATACAAGCGTGTGCACGAACTCAACAGCCCTCTGAGTCTTGGTCGTGGGACGCCGGTTTTCATTTGGAGCCAGCTCAACAACCCAACGTTCCTCCAGATCTTGGGCGGCGTGTGCTACCGCTGTTGACTTCAGACAACGCTCGACAACCCTATTCGTATACCCCACATACTGTTGTTTCATCGGTCAGGTACTAATATCTGATGTTCGATTGGGTTACAGGGTTGGGGTAAGTAAATAATTCGAAACAAGCTCAAAAGCCCGGTTAGTCAGTCAGAAACCCAAAGCACTGATGTTTCACTGGTCCAGTACTCATGTTTTGAGCTAGGGCAAGGGGTAGTCCACCATCCACAGGGTTGAAAAGTTGCTATACTGCTCTCAACCCGACAGCTCTCCCGAGTCTTGGGCGCGAGAAAAGCAGAAAATAGCATGTCTCTTCGCGGGACATGACCCGACCCTGCCCGCGGGTCGGGTCAGAAGGTCTTAAACATATCGCGGGCAGGGTCGGGTCGGATTGGGTCAGGAGGTTTTCAAAATATATATCGGGTCGGGCCAGGTCACCCTGACCCGACCCGACCCGCGACGTTTGACTTGGCCCGTGAACAACCCTGCTTGAACTATACGGCAACGAGAAAAAACGCCACGAAACCGAAAGAATACCTACGTATGGATACGAGGAGTGTTACAGACCTTACCTTGGCCCAGCTTCCACAAGATAAATTAATCAAATATTCAAACGTCTATCCCCAACCCTACTCGTCGCCCTTATGACCGTGGCCCTGAGACCGCCCGGGAAACTTCTCGGGGTGACGTACTGAGGAGTTGGTGTGAAGCTGGGCCAGGTCGTAAATAACTACCCGGTACCTGGACTGATCAACGCGGTGCGCGAGGCCACTTCGGAGCCTAGTTTTTTTTGGCAACTTTCATTCTTAACTGCGACGGACCCGTAAGTGGAGCATCAAGTGTCCTACACTATGTTCAGCACAAAATTGTGGTTTTCTGATGCTGTCGTGCCAAACGTCGAGCCTAAACTTCTTCTCTCCCAAATACGCTTCGTGAACTACTGCTGTAGATCCCTTCTACCTTCTACAGCAGTAGACCGTACAGGGCTCACTTCCGGTCAACACGTTCGACAGTAGCCAGCGGAGACGGGTCCCACTGTGTGTGTCGGGCCAGAAAATCCACCGTCGCCGTAGCCCCGCCCTGCGAAGCGGAACAGCAGCAGCAGCAGCAGCAGAGAAGCAGGGCGAAAACGAAACGGCAAAAAACCCGCCGCGATAAAAATCACGAACGTCATAAAACCCCCCGCAGCAAGCGAGACTCGAAGTATGCATGTATGTAGCACACGCAGCGTGCAAATTAGTATATGGCCTTCCTTGACCTTCGACAAAACAAAAATGATCTCGCACAGCTGAGGCGCGTCTTTTCGATGCTAGAATAAATAAAAGAGGGCCGGGCTGTCGTTGCTGTAGTGTGGACTGTAAAAAAACGTGTCCGTGCTGGGCGAAGTCGCAAAACACTGCTGCCGTTTGTACGACTCCGCCTATCAGGTTCGATGAACTGTTGCCGTGTTTACGACTCCGCCTATCAGGCTCGATGAAACGGTTGAGTATCTACTGGTACCTGGCACGTGTCACGAGGGAGAACGTATTGCAGGTGACCATAGTAAATAGGACTTACGGTACACACAAAAACCTATATATTTACCTATTTTTACTAACAATATTTCGTCCTATTTACTATGGCCCCCCGTAATAGCAATATCCGAACCCAATATGCTGTGTAACCATAGCGGATGCATTATTTTGAGGTCTTTCAGGGGTTCCGATGACCACGATCCCCCGAAAGAATATGTTTGTATGAGTGTAGACCTTGGCCCAGCACCCGACAAAATGGTTCAAGTACACTCCAGCCACGATGCTTACAACAGTAGGGGCAGCACGTTCTGGCAAACTTTTTTTTAACCGTACTGACGAGGCTCCTCCGCCCACGAACTACCCAGTATCACAACGTCACCGCGAGTATCATCCTTTTGTGTACTATACCTAGTAATATGCCATGGGATTGATCGTCGGTCGGGTGGCACTTGCAGTGCTTGCCAGCGTCCGTTTTCTTAGGAATATATGTCCAAGGTATCATCTCCTTAAACCTTTTAGGACTGTTAGCACTGCAGTCCCGTTTTGGGGACAAACTACTTAGAATTTGACCGGTTTGTCACCAAAAAACTGGAGTGCAGTCCTCGAAGGGATAATCGCGGAGCCCCGGCAAACGTAGGGTGCACCCCCATCTTAACATGCACATGAACATGTAATGAGGCGTTACTTTCAAGGCTGATCACAGTGACTGAGAATCGTGACGGGACGGGACAGATTTGACTTGTTTGGCAGGAAAAAAAAGGAAAACGGGACGGCAAAATGAGGACATAAAACGTTGGCGGGGCGGGACGGGACGGGACAGCGGGTGCATAATTTCTCGGCGGGACGGGACGGTACAACCCAACGGAGCATATTTTCACGACGGGACGGGACGGTAAATATTATTTTCCTCGGCGGGACGGGACGGTAGATATTATTTCCCTCGGTGGGACGGGACGGTAAATATTATTTTCCTCAGCGATACGGGACGGTAGACATTTTTTTCCCACGGCGGGGCAGGACGATATATTTATTTTTCGGCGGGGCGGCACGGTAATTTTTTTTCCTCGGCGGGACGGGACGGCAAATGTATTTTTGCTCTTTCCCGCTGCAAGGTCGGCGCGGTTGTACGTGAAGAATTTCCCGCGCTGCTGGTTGCGCGCAGGGAGCTGTCTCGTGGCAGGTAACTTCGTGACCACCGCCGTGCACTTGTCTGCACTACTTGACGTTTTTCTTTTCGACCGGCGGCCCAAACTCCGAGAAGTGTTGCCACTACACGGGCGAAATCTTCTTCTGACTCCTTCCCACCCCTGCCCCCAAGCGCTGTTGTTGCGGGGCGACCGGATGATGGCTGTTCTGATGGTTGTGCTTGCGCTGTGTTACTGGTGGTTGTGGAGGTGGAGGTGGAGGTGGTGGTGGAGGTGGTGCCCGCGGCATTGCCGCTGCTGGTCGATCGACGCCGCCCGTGAGATAGGCATCCACGGCGTCCGTGCCGGCCACACTTTCGCCCCTTGACAGACAACAACTTTTTTTCGCATTGACATACTTTGACTGGCACCAAACTGCTAGGTTTTAGTTTGAAACACTCGGCCCTACATCCTTGACAGTGCACGTAATGCGTCGCTTGATGACATGTCTCCTGACATCTTTAGGCGGTATGGCCGTGAGTTGAATGGTCGTGCTATTTGCGTGTAGTGGCGAGCTTGTTGCGCGTGAAAATATGGGGAAGCACGTACATAAAAAAAAAAAAAATGAAAATAAAAATAATCACCACGTACCACTGCTTGCTGTATGTATACCTGGTACTTCGTATTTGCAGTAATTTTTCATTTTTTTTCGTACTTCGTAATTATTTGTATCTTCATTTGAATATATAAACATGTAAATACGATCATCAACACCAGCACAGCAGCTAAAAAAAAAAAAAAAAAATCCAATTTCATATTATACGAAGTATTAAGATTAAGATGATGAAATACGTCAGCTGTGAGTTAGACTGATGAATTGAATGGTTGACACTCAATTTTGCAAGCTGCGTCATACGCGTATTGTTCTACTAGGTACGAGTATACTGTATTTCATTCGCAGCATGGGGGTTGTGCACAATTCATGATACATAAGTACTCGTAGCTAAAGGAATTACTATTAATACTGAATTTTGGCACCGCTTGAATTCCGAAGTTATTTTTTCGTAATTCGGGGTGGGAATGGAAGGGAACACACGACTACGAATGTATATCTTGCACGGGAAGAGGCAAGTTGTGTTGGCGGGAGGGAGGGGAGTATATACCTGGCAAGTGACAACGGTGCAGTTTTTGATGAGGGGACGCGACGGTAATATGCACGGTGTCACGACGGGACGGGACGGTAATTTCCAACGAGAGAGATTTTATCGGCAGGGCGGTACGGGACGATGAGTGATGATGGTCAGGGGATTGTCGGCCGGACGGGACGGCAGGACCATTTTGACGGCGGTTTTACCGTCCCGCCGTTACCGCCGTTACCGTCCCGCCGAAGTACTGTGATATGCCTTGGTTACTTTGCTTTGGGCTATCAACCATTTTAGTAAAAAGCTGGGCCAAGTCGTGAACGCTGCGGCTGCCGTATTCGACGATTTGGTCCAGGTTCGATAAAAAGTTGGAAATCTACTACGTACCAGGTATGAACAAGCAAGGCTGAGTATGTATAGACCTTAGCCCAGATTCGACGACATAGTTTGATGCATGCCTCATTTATGATCCGATAATTCCACCCTGACCGCCTGGGACTGTTCTCGGAATAAACGTGCACAGAGATAGATGTTAATGTCGACTATCAACCATTGCTTCGAGACTGGGCGAAGTCGTTTTGATAGCCACCGCCGTGTTGACTTGGCCCGGGTTCGACAAAAAAAGGTTGAAATCTACTGTGAATAAGGCTGCGTAGACGCTATAATAGCCTAGATTATTCAACATGGTTGAAACATGCTTCACTTTTAAACTAATAGTCCTACCCCTAACCCTGACCGCCTGGGGAAAATCTCTGAAAAAAAAAGTAATGCCGCGCTAGTGTGGACTATCAACCATTTACTTCGAGACTGGGCCGAGTCGTGACCACTACTACCGTCCGTGTTGACGAATTGGCACAGGTTCGATAAAAACAGTTGGAATTTAGAATCATCTACAGAGAGAGTCCTTTGAATAAAGCTGTGTAGACGGTTAGCCCAGATGAAACCCAATAATCCTACTCCTAGCCCTGAGCGCCGGGGATAATTTTTTGGACTGTTTGGACTGTGGAATGAGACGTTACTACTGTAGACTATCAACCATTTTTCAACCGGTCTACTTTGTTGTGGGTACTGCTGTGCGGTCTTCTCGGTTTCTGTGGCGACTTGTACAGCATACCGCATGTACCTGATACGTGCGTACTTGCGCGGACCCCGCTTTTTATTCTTGTCTGAGGTGTAGATGTGCTCCAGTTATCACTTACGTGTATTGTTCTTTGCTTATTGTTTTTGTTTTTCCCGAGGAATGATATTTTTCCACTCCAGAGTTATTGGAGCCTGTCTTGCGACCATGGACTGCATTGTATTATGGCGATGAGTCAACGTGAGAACAGCAACAACAACAACGGTGGCCGGGACCCTCCCCTTGCACAGTTTTAGTTTCTCTAGGTCATGGAATGGGTATGTCGTGCCTGTCGTACGCAGTATGATGACATGGCATTGCATTGCATACGTGGCAACGTAGTATCTCTGTGGCGTAGCTTTGTGACCACAGAACATGTATCTCTCTAGGATTGAAGAATCGGCACGGACACTGGTTGTGCTGGATATCGACGGGTAGAAAGAACGGTTTAATGTGAAGAGAACAACAACAACATTGTGGGCGTAAAACAGTCCTTGTGGAGACATTGAACAATACATGTACCAGCTATGTTGCAAACTCCACAGGGTGTCGACAACATATCGACCAGGCACGCCTAATGATGTGTTACATAGCCCAGTGTCCCCACCAGGACGTTTCTACGCCCACGTCGTGCAGGGCGAGGGGGGCGGTGGGGGGGGGGGTCCCGGCCACCTGTGAAACACTGCGAGGGGGGTCAAGGCTCTTACCGACGTTGCCCTGCTGGAGTAGTCGAAGAACATGGGCTTGTCGGGCAGGGAGTAGTCGAAAAAGAGCGGCTTGTCGTGCAGCCTCAGAGGCATCACGGCCCAGTAAAGAGCGCCGTACAGCACGACAGCCGACAGCAGCAGCGCCACGAAAATCATGAGGTACTGGAAGACCTGCATTTTGTAAACGCGGGCGAAAAAAAAGGTTGTTGCACAGCACGCGAAAAAAAATAAAAATAAGAAAAGGAAAACGCGATACATGGGGCTCCAAGAAAGAAATGTC
Organism: Macrocystis pyrifera; assembly: GCA_031763025.1. Classification (NCBI taxonomy): domain Eukaryota; class Phaeophyceae; order Laminariales; family Laminariaceae; genus Macrocystis; species Macrocystis pyrifera. Next base: position 4,147,016 of record JASSKH010000008.1, on the reverse strand, counting down.
TTTGAAGAGGAACGCAGGAATAATTGAAGTACACATGAACAGAAACGAAATCAACTTGCAGATATAGTGCACTCTTATCTCGACGCCTACGGAGGAACTCGACTTTCCGCCCCGGCGTCGGCTCCTCCTATCAGTAGTTTCGTTTGATGTTTCAAGAACAACAAACATCACACCAAAAATGACGCAAAAAACGAAGGAATAATCAACGAAAAATGAATGCCCAAAAATATTTTCTCAACTTCTGGTGGGGTCTCTAGTTTGAGCACGTCAAAGCTTTTGCGCCGCAGAGAGACCAACGGCTGGACACGGCAATCAGAGTGAACGTTAGTGTCCGACGAAGCACCGGGGCGAGTCGTCCTGACTCGTCACCAATGCCGATGCCACTAGTGGTCCCGGAGATCGACACCCGAACAAGGTTGATACGCCGCATATACTGTAGACGACACGGTCGACGCTACTACCGGCAAGCGCGCATGTCAACACCCAACAACTACAGCAGTAGCTCATAGAGCCACTTTTAGCTCGACTTTGTCGATGAGGAGACTACACACATTGAGCACGAGAGGGCTTGGCGACACGCGGGGGGCATTACGAAGGGCGACAAAGACCTCGCCCCAGCTTCGACTTGATACCCTACTGGACTCGAAACCCTCACCCCAAAACCCCAACAGCAGTAGAGCCTGAATATGAGTAGAGATGGCTGACACACCCTGTGTACGATACAAGAGAACCGAACGCTAACCATTGGTTGATTGGGTCTGATTGACTCAGGGTTGGCGTCAGGCTTGACCTGATACCCTAGTGGCCTCGAAACCGTTACCCAACAACCCAAAAAGCCGTAGAGCTTAAAAACAAAGACGAGAAAAAAACGGTTGACACGCATTGCGCGCGGGACAGAAGGGACGAACGCTCACCATTGGTTGATTGGATCTGATTGGCTCAGGGTTGGCGCAAGGGTTATACAGAGTAGGTACCCCGAGTTGACCCTTTTATGATTGCACTACATATATTGCTGCACATGTACCTTCTTTTTACTGTAATTCCAAGTGTTTTTTCCTCACGATGGGAGCGCGGTCCCAAAAGGGATATAGGAGCACAAAAGCACAGGATCAGAGCATTCTGGAGTTACCAGCTAAAAAATCGGCATGTCCCGCCTACATACACTGAAATCTATACATATCTCACCGCAGACAAGAGCAAGGGGTAGTCAAGCGCGCTCGTTTCGGCGTGTCACGGGGCGCTCTCTGTCTCAACTCGGCGGTACCCACTGCCGTACTTTTCTAGTCGTTCAACCATTTTATCGACCAAACCCCCAAACCTCGAAACCCCAACACCGATCGCCCAGGGACAAATTCGGACCTACGAGTCGAAATGAGAGATACAGTGTGGATAAATCAACAGCCATTGTCTCGAAGCCGGGCCAGGTCGTAGGCCCCTCCCTGAGCATAGTAGGTGTGTATGGCGATTGGCGTGTGTACCAGCTCGTAGCTGATGTGTACGCCTAGACTCGATTGCCGATGGCCGGTCAATACACCGTCGATGTTCGAGACAAACACGTACGTAGTCACTACTGTCAGGTGACTTGTGCGAGAAGCTTCAATAGAAAAGAAGATGGTGCGGTCACCCCACAAGCCACAGTTAGTGTTGATGATTCATTTGCTCAGCTGGAAGCCGATGGTGAGCAAAAGTAGAGTGAACTCAAAGGGGGGGGGGGGGGGGGGGGGGGGGGGTGCGCGTGTGCGCTCGCAGCTCGCAACAAAGGACGACCCTTGCACTTCCTTCAAACAAAAAAAAATAAATAGGGAAATACCCTCGCATTCAGTTCAATAAAAAAAACAACACGGAGACCCGCAGTTCTGCTGCAAAAATCAGTATCTCTTGGGGTACGTACTCATGACCCTCGTGTAGCCTATGTCGTTACTTCAACCAGAACTAAAACTATGCTACTGGTCCCGGGGGGATACCGAGGATATCCTTTCCACTATTTACCAATAGCACGTACTACTAATATAATGTGCTGCCGTAGATTATGTACGTTCGTACCACACCAGTAGATCCACGATACTAATACGGGGGACCATAGTGAACACCGATGACCAAATATTGATAGTAAAAACATGAAAATATATACGTTTTAGTGTGTACCGTAGGTCCTAGTTACTATGGTCCCCCGTAATACTTGTTATTAGACTATTCTATGTGCGAGTTTTCCTTCTCGTATCTTTCCCCTTGCACGTCCCTTTTGGCTCATGCTCGGGGTAAGTATGTATGTGTCTGAGCTTTGGCTTCCCATTTTATTTATTTATTTGGGATTCTTCTCCTTTTCTTTTTCTTTTTCTTGTTCTTTTTCGGTTTGGTTTTTTCGTTGCTTCTCTTTCTTTATGGTGTATTTTGGTTGCTGGCGTATGTATGTATGTGGTGTCGGCCGCACCTAGTGCGAAGGCATGGTATTACGTAGGCTATTAATGCATTACGGTGTGTTATCTCTGTGTCGTAGTCTGTGACCACAGAGCTCGTATCTTTCTAGGGTGAAGAATCAGCACGGACACTGGGCTTGCTGGATGTCGACGAGTAGAAGAACGGTTTAATGTGAAGAACACACACACACACACAGCAGTAGATAGTGTAAAAAGACAGTTGCAGCTGCTGTGTATACTGCTGTATTAAGCAAACGATAACCCACAGACCGGAAAACTGTCTGTTGTACCTACTGCTGTAGAAATGCGTAGAGGTACACCGGATGACGTAAGTGTTATCGAGCAACGACAATGATGGCTACTGACAAGTATCATCTCTAATACCTCCTCCCGTTAAGCATGCACACTTTCTTACTCTGCATTACATGCTACAACTTCTTAAAAAGAAACACACGCAACATCACGTTGTGATGTCGCAACATCACGCAGTGATGTTATTGGGAACAAACACTTGTACGCAATGTACCTATGTACATGAGTTCCAAGGATGATCAGTTGTGCATGGTGTACCTACCGCATGAGATCCAAGGAGAATTCAACACATCAGGACAACAAGATAACCGAACATAGAATCGTTCTTTTCTACTACAGCTGCTGTAACACCTGCTTGTATGAGATGGGTGAGTACCTAAACTATGGTTGCCACAGCAGGAGTACCTGGTAGCCCTGTGTTATGTAGCAGCGACTATTACGGGGGTCCATAGTTAATAGATCCTATGGCATATATAAAAACTTATGTATTTACCTATTTTTACTAACAATATTTGGTCCTATTTACTATGGTCCCCCGTAATCTTAATAGATGATACTGACTACTGCTGCTGTAATAACATCCCTAACAGAGCATACCGTCACATGAAAAAAAAATTAGGACTGCAGTCCCGTTTAGGGGTCAAACTATCCGGAATTTTAGCTGTTTTCCCCCAAAACGGGACTGCAGTACTAAAGTGCTTATAACCCATTCGGAGGCCCCGAGGTAACGACCTAGACAATGGTTGGTACACTTGACTTGGTGATATCAACCATCTAGGACAACCCGTAAGCACCCCGCACAACGGGCAGGGTCATGTTGCGCCCGTGTCGTACGTCTCCTTTCAACCATCGTGACTCGGACGCCGATTGTATCTTCGCCCAGTCACAAAGTGGCCGATCCTGCAACGAGCTTTTTTTTTCTGCCGCCATTTTCCCCACCGTCTTGACCCCTTTAGTACCGCAGTCCCGATTTGGGGACAAACCACTCTAATTCCAAGTCATTTGTCCCCAGAACGGGACTGCGGTACTAAAGGGTTAAGTCCCACCAAGATGGTTATAATGATCCCCCAAATCAAGCCCTTTCGAAACACACCAGTAGTATTACGGGGGTCCATAGTTAACAGGATCTATGCTATACATAAAAACCTATATAGTTAACTATTTTTACTAACAATATTTGGTCCTGTTAACTATGGTCCCCCGTAAATAGTATGTAACCAAGTTTTTGGGTGAAAAATACTTGGAATTAGTGTGGCCTTGGTCTTGGAGTGTGCGTAGGCACAAGGGGTTACTTTCAAGCCCAGCTCTGTGGGAGCCCTTCTTAATGCTCGGAGGTACTATATAGCCAAGCGATGGTCACACGTGCCTGCATTTCTCCCTTGTCGTGCCTGCCTTTTATAAAATGATTGCGCATAGGGTTCGGCGCTCCAACAGCTACTCGCCAACTTTCATCGACTCGCCAACTTTCATCGACTTGAACATGCTCAGGAAGAACATCCTGGCATGCGTGTTAGCCCGGACTAGAATACAGATCCACGATACTAATACGGGGGGCCATAGTGAACACCAATGACCAAATATTGACAGTAAAAACATGAAAATATATACGTTTTAGTGTGTACCGTAGGTCCTAGTTACTATGGTCCCCCGTAATGCTTGTTATTAGACTATTCTATGTACGAGTCCACAGCAGTAGATAGTGTAAAAAGACAGTTGCAGCTGCTGTGTATACTGCTGTATTAAGCAAACGATAACCCACAGACCGGAAAACTGTCTGTTGTACCTACTGCTGTAGAAATGCGTAGAGGTACACCGGATGACGTAAGTGTTATCGAGCAACGACAATGATGGCTACTGACAAGTATCATCTCTAATACCTCCTCCCGTTAAGCATGCACACTTTCTTACTCTGCATTACATGCTACAACTTCTTAAAAAGAAACACACGCAACATCACGTTATGATGTCGCAACATCACGCAGCGATGTTATTGGGAACAAACACTTGTACGCAATGTACCTATGTACATGAGTTCCAAGGATGATCAGTTGTACATGGTGTACCTACCGCATGAGATCCAAGGAGAATTCAACACATCAGGACAACAAGATAACCGAACATAGAATCGTTCTTTTCTACTACAGCTGCTGTAACACCTGCTTGTATGAGATGGGTGAGTACCTAAACTATGGTTGCCACAGCAGGAGTACCTGGTAGCCCTGTGTTATGTAGCAGCGACTATTACGGGGGTCCATAGTTAATAGATCCTATGGTATATATAAAAACCTATGTATTTACCTATTTTTACTAACAATATTTGGTCCTATTTACTATGGTCCCCCGTAATCTTAATAGATGATACTGACTACTGCTGCTGTAATAACATCCCTAACAGAGCATACCGTCACATGAAAAAAAAATTAGGACTGCAGTCCCGTTTAGGGGTCAAACTATCCGGAATTTCAGCTGTTTTCCCCCAAAACGGGACTGCAGTACTAAAGTGCTTATAACCCATTCGGAGGCCCCGAGGTAACGACCTAGACAATGGTTGGTACACTTGGTAACTTGGTACTTGGTGATATCAACCATCTAGGACAACCCGTAAGCACCCCGCACAACGGGCAGGGTCATGTTGCGCCCGTGTCGTACGTCTCCTTTCAACCATCGTGACTCGGACGCCGATTGTATCTTCGCCCAGTCACAAAGTGGCCGATCCTGCAACGAGCTTTTTTTTTTCTGCCGCCATTTTCCCCACCGTCTTGACCCCTTTAGTACCGCAGTCCCGATTTGGGGACAAACCACTCTAATTCCAAGTCATTTGTCCCCAGAACGGGACTGCGGTACTAAAAGGGTGAAGTCCCACCAAGATGGTTATAATGATCCCCCAAATCAATCCCTTTCGAAACACAGCAGTAGTACTACGGGGGTCCATAGTTAACAGGATCTATGCTATACATAAAAACCTATATAGTTAACTATTTTTACTAACAATATTTGGTCCTGTTAACTATGGTCCCCCGTAAATAGTATGTAATCAAGTTTTTGGGTGAAAAATACTTGGAATTAGTGTGGCCTTGGTCTTGGAGTGTGCGTAGGCACAAGGGGTTACTTTCAAGCCCAGCTCTGTGGGAGCCCTTATTAATGCTCGGAGGTACTATATAGCCAAGCGATGGTCACACGTGCCTGCCTTTCTCCCTTGTCGTGCCTGCCTTTTATAAAATGATTGCGCATAGGGTTCGGCGCTCCAACAGCTACTCGCCAACTTTCATCGACTCGCCAACTTTCATCGACTTGAACATGCTCAGGAAGAACATCCTGGCATGCGTGTTAGCCCGGACTAGAATACAGATCTACCGGTAATGTATACCTCCAACTTGCCGATTGCCAGATTCGCCAAAAAAAAAAAAACGCTGCCACAAAAACAAAATAGGGGTGTAGGGGATGGATCGCTACCATCCCCTTGTGAGAACACGGAAAAAGGAGTGTTATCCAACATATTTTATGGATGGCGGCGTTTCTATTCCGGGGCTGATACCAAACCATCAAGAACCGCATATTTTTCCGAGAAACCTCCAATGTATGGATTGCGGACAGTTCGGTAGCCGGGGGAGGCATAACAATCATCCCTGGTTATTTGTTATCGCTTCTGAGCGCCTGGTACACGACACTACTGTAGGCACCCAAGGTGCTCATGAGATGGATGCACCAGCCTACAGCGCCCCCCAGGGCACCTCCGCCTACGGATTAACCTTGAACCCTTTTTCTACGGGGGGCCATAGTAAAATAGGACCTACGGCACACACAAAACCTATGCATTTACCAATTTTTACTAACAATATTTGGTCCTAGTTACTACGGTCCTCCGTAGTACTGTAGTTCTGCACTCCCATATTTTTTGGACAAACCACTCAAATTCCAAGTAGTTTATCCCCAAAACGGGACCGCAGTCCTCAAAAGGGTTTTAACCGCTGAACAGTTACAGCCATGTTTCGGGTACAGGAGTGGCTCAGACTTAGAGGAGCTCGACTTGAGAAGTAAAGCGAGTTTTTGGCGAGGTCAAACCGCTTGGTGCGATCATACTAAAGAGCTATACAACACCCATTCCGGGTTTTTAGAAGAAAAACAAATCCCCGGCACCCCACTCTCCCCAGTTTCGAGACTCAGACAGGGGGGGTACACTAATCCTACAAAGTAGTAAATACAACCAAGTAAAAGTACTATTACGGGGGGCCATAGTAAAAAAGACAAAATATTGTCAGTAAAAATAGGGAAATATAATATAGGTTGTTGTGTGTACCGTAGGTCCTATTTTTTATGGTCACCCGTAAATAGAAAGCTTAAAAATGGCTTTTCGGAATTGGTCCAAAAATCCCGCCGCACGGGTTTGTTTTCATCTTGACACTGTTTCGGGGGAGCATAGTTAATAGGACCTACGGTACTCACAAAAACCTATATATTTACCTATTATTACTAACAATATTTGGTCCTACTTACTATGATCCCCCGTAATAGGAAGGAGTTTAATAAATATTAATAGGTCGTTTCCTCTTTGCGTCGAGCACCCTTGGTGCCAAGAGGTCTACCAGGCCTGGCACACCCCTCTGATAGAGAGTGCATAGCCCCGTCAGCACACACTACTTGTGTTAAAAGAGGAGGACAACAAGCTTTTGCAGTATTGGCAGGGCTAAGACGACCCCGCGAATGCTCCCTGATTGAGTCTGCATCCCGCCCGCAGGCAAAAAGGGGCAACGCGGGCAACTACCAACGACACCGCCTGCCGTGAATAAACCAATCAACAGCACAGCATTTGGAATGGTTTACACAGCGACAAAATGCGGTATACATGATCACACTATCACCGGTGAAGGAACAACATGTGGCAGGGCACTTCGCTAGACACGAACGGTATACCGTCACGACCTCGCGAATAACGGGGGCCTGAAATGGTATGGCGGGTAGTACAGCATACTGAAGCCCATACATGTAGGTGTACGGCCGTTTAGGGTAAGTATGCATGAAACCCAGTCGGTTGATAATGGGCATTCTAAAAACCACAAAAAAAAAAAACTGATTTGTATGGCATTCAGTATACCATACTGCTGTAGAACCCATACAAAACGGCTGAAATACTCGCGAATACGAGTACCCGCGAGTTCTCTTCCAGATTGGAGGGGTACTCGTTGGCCGCGAGCACTCGGAGGGGTACATATGTATCACTATGTCCGAAAATTTAAGATTTTTTTTTAAGGAAGATTGATATGCACACGGTTTTAATAAGGGCAAATGCCAAAATCAGTTATACCTGATCTGTTTGAGTCAAAATCAGGTACATGCTAAAACCAAGTAAAAAACGCGCGCCACGAGCGGTGTGATGTCCATGACAATCCGGTCAAAAAAGAATGCGCCTAAAGCATTAAGCGTGTCACATGACCTCCGAAATCTGAATTGTGTTGTTTTCTTCAGGGTGTAGGTACCACGGGCTCCACTTGGACCTGCAAAGAGTCACTATTAATATGCTTCGTTTGTTTCGCCCCGGCGGGAGCGCCTAGAGTATTTACTCTGGCGCCCCCCCCCCCCGTCAACAGCTTTAAAGCTTCCAGACCGTCCTCGCGGAACCGCCTGCTCAGCACGAAATTATCTTGCCGTACCAAACCTGAGACCACCTCGACGCGGGGTGGCGCAGACGAAACACCGAGTGTCCATGGTGCTGTAAAGACTGCTGTGAACATAGAAGACAACAGAGTACACACAACAACGAACTGAAGCACATCGCACACCCCAAAGGACAAAAAGTGAAACCAGCGTACGCATGTATGCATGTATGTACGTACTTGTACGTACGACGTACGACTACAGAGTTAATACGTCAATACAGAAGAATTTCAACCCAGGGAGGGCAGACGCATACGGAGAGAAAACACAGCAGTGTACGTATGGCCTCTCTGATTGGTTCAAAGTTGGCCAAAATCAGCTGAAAGCTAGACAGAGTAGAAAAAATCAGGTGTACCTTGGCCTTTTCGTGCCAAAGTCAGTTACAATGTCAGCTTGGCCAATAGCAGGGCTCCTGGTGTGTGTTTTGTACTTGAATTCAGTATATAACTGTTTTTGGCACAAAAGTGGCCAGGTATACCTGATTTTGGCAAAAAAACCTTTTAATAATTCGGGACAGATTTGTACACCTCCATTCTGCGCGGACACTTGATGTGGTGGATGTCGATGGGTACGACCAGACACAAGGGCTCAATGGGAAGAACATACCGGCATACACATACATGCCCTCGAGAGTGAAGTAGGAACTTGCCCTGAGGCATGCGACCGGTTTTAAGAACTTATCGTGAGAGACGTGAGCGTTAAAAACTTTCCGCGACGTGATGCCACCGAAATAAAGAACTTGCCGTTATGTATGTGATTGAACTAAGCACTCGCCGTGACACTCGTGAGCGAATTGAGAACTTGCCGTGATGGCCATGGCCATGGCCCGGTTGCAAGCCTCGCCGACGGACTCGGTAAATCCTGCCAGAGGTCCTGACGCTTGTTGTCGCTGATGTTGCTGCTCGAGGTACCGGGGTCCATCTCCCTGCCGTTGGCGGTTTGCTTGGGCCACCTCCCCGACGACGACGCCCGCCAGACCTTCAGCCAGCGATCCGATCATGTTCGCGCACTCACTGTTCCTCCGGGGGCAGCGGCCTTAAGGTCGTACAATATTGTATAACACAACAGCAGGCGTGTCAACGCGATATTCGTGAGGCACAAACAGCTTTTATGAACGAACTCATGACGGCATCGCACAGCAGGTGTCTTGCAAAAAACAACTATGTGGCACCTCATTCTGTACTTGGTACTCGAATACTTCGAAGTGTACCACAGCAGTTCACAGCTAACCGCTATTATACACCAGGTACTGGTATATCAGGGAGTAGTTAATTGTTCTTTTCGTGTGAGCGACAGAGTTAAAAGTTACTGCTGTCAACACAAAGAAAATGAGGGGGGTACGTAAGCGTACGTACTATTGCGGGGGATCATATTGAATACCTGGTAGGACCTACGGTGCATACAGAAACCTATACCAGGGTATATCTCAATGTTTTCACCAACAATATTGGGTCTTATCTACTATGGTCCCCCGTAATACCGTAGTGGTGAGTGAGACACCGCCCTAGTATTAATACCTGGGGTACTGTAGTGGGAGCGAGACAGCGCAAAGAGCTTCAGTTTGCAGAGGGGTGCGATTGTCTTTCGGCGCTCGCTTCCTCCGTAAGGGGAAGGAATTTTGCCGACACGCCAAACAAGGGAGGCGTTTTCCGAAATATCTAGCAGAGAGCCTTCCGAAAGCACTTATTATCTTCGACTTCAAAGCCCTCACTCACCGTTATCAAGAGAAAACGAGCGCCGAAACACGATCATACCCCCCTGTGCGTTCTAGGGCTGCAGTCCCGTCTAGGGGACAAATTACTTGGAACTCGAGTGGTTTGTCCCCCAAAATGGGACTGCAGTACTAAAAAGGTTAACAACGCTCTTTACGGCGGTATCACAACATTAGAGCATGTACATTGTACGAGTATTGGTATTACGGGGGTCCATAGTTAACGGGACCAATTTTTGTTAGTAAAAATAGGTAAATATATAGTTTTTTGTGTATACCATAGGTCCTATTAACTATGGACCCCCGTAATGATACGTAGTACCCTGGTATACATCAGCTGACGGATGTTGTTACGTCATAAGTGGCAACATACCGCACAGCACCGGACCCACGGTGACACTGCTGCTGCTGCTTGCTTGCTGCTGCTGCTGCTGCTGCTGCTGCTGCTGCTACTGCTGCATCGACAACAGCTCGGGACGGAACAGCGAAATGCGAGGAAATTCCATTTACAGCAGAGTTTCGAGTGCAGCAGCGCCCAGGAGTACAGCAGCCGTGGTGCGAGGGAATCGTTCATGGATTCCAGTACGAAGCGCGCTAACTGGCTAACTGGGGCTGTCGGCTGTCGTCGTAAAAGTAAAGATGATGTGATCACAGGTCTACTGTAAAGAGCACGGACGTCGTGGCATGCCAGGAATTATTTTACCCCTATCTACTGCTGTATATAGATGAGCACACATACATACATACCAGCAGGAAACAGGGTTCGGAGGTCGACCTCAAGGCCCACGGGGCTTGAACGGTTCTGCATATACTCGTCAGAGCGAAGAGATATCGTACTGACTGACTGGCACAGACACGTGAGCTTGCTCCGGGCTGACTTGGCGAGAGACGCTATACGCCAAAGGAAAAATTGCAGCCAATATCTCGACTGCAACGTGGTATAACATGTGGTGCTGGTGTGTGTTCTTTCTAGCGGTAGACATCCAGCACAACCTGTGTCCGTGTCGATTCTTCAATCCTACAGAGACGCAGGCTCTGTCTGTGGTCACTAAACTACGACACGGAGATATTGCTCTTTCTGTTGGTACTTTATTATGACGCGCACGTATAAGCGGAGTAGAATTTTGCAAGGCCATGTCATCGTATTGGATACGACAGACACAGCAGCGAAATTATGGTTTCGGCAGAAACCCATTTAAGTACGTGAACATTGTTCTGATGCAGCACGTAATGCAGCAAGAGTAGATAGGGCAATGTAATGCCCGGCGTCTCCGGTGGCTTGGTAGGTGGTCCGCGTGCCTGTCAAGATCAATTTCGTGGGTTCGAGTCTCACCGAGTGCATGCTCGTAGGGGCTGTTTCTTGCATTAAAGAGATTGATTAGCGGAAAGCGCGAGAGCGTGAGTTAGCTACATTCGATGAAAATCGACGAGCAGTGGGAATGCTGAACCCTATGCGCGATAAAAAATAAAGGCACGTACCGGGGGGGAGAAGGGAAGACACCTGTGACCACGGCTTGTCCAGACAAGGTCGTCGAGGGTAACACCTCTTACGAATTAGGCTGGAAAGTGAAAGTGATGAGTAAAAAAAAAAAAAAAAAAAAAAAAAAAAAATGTCATCGTACTGTTTTCTAGCTCCTTCTTGTCAAGTGTCTGCCAGATCCCCTACGGGGGGGGTACGATGGCTTGTTGCTACCAGGTACGTTTATATTTGTTTCTTCTTTCTTGTTTCTTTTTCTCTTTCGAATTGTCTTTGTTTTGTTTTTTTTTTCTCTTTGTTTCGTTTCGTTTCTCTAGGTCATGGAATGTGTATGTCGTGCCTGTCGTACGCAGTATGATGACATGGCATTGCGTTACATACGTGGCAACGTAGTAGTATCTCTGTGGCGTAGCTTTGTGACCACAGAACTTGTATCTCTCAAGGTTTGAAGAATCGGCACGGACACTGGTTGTGCTGGATGTCGACGGGTAGAAAGAACGGTTTAATAATGTGAAGAAAACAACAACAACATACGACTGGCGCGAAATAAGACATTCTTTGCGAGAAAAAAACAACGCAAAACCATTTTTTTAAAATAAATTTTGAATTACGTTGTGCTGCTGTACCAGGGTGTATATACGTACTGGGGCCAGGTACTGGTGCGATAGTACTGCTGCTGTCGTACGTAGTACTGCTGTTCCCGCAGATCATACGAAGTATCATATTAATTGTATTGTGTATTATATTCAGTACAATACACCATCAAGACCTGCCTTTTTGGGAAGGTCCACATGGTGAGGTTGGTCACGTTGATTTATTGTTGTTGCTGTTGATTGTTACATAATTAGAGTAAATCAAACAGCGAAGTGCACGATCACTGCGGTCTTGGTATGTGGCCGACCTCTCGCACGCTGTGGCAGTACGAGCAGTGTGTCGGTGCAGCAGCAGCAGCTGCTGTTATGACTACAGCAGTAGTGCAGCCGCACTGCTGTTGTACCGCACTTTGCGCAAGCGGGGCGAGCTCCATACAGCAGTATACGCCAAAGCGCGAACTTGGCGAGGTTACACATCGACACACGGAAACCTGGGCTATCCGTCAGTCGCAATGACACGGGACAATTGATCTCTGCACGTGATATGTTGTACGACGTCCCGCCCTGGGTGAGAACATGTGCCTGGAAAGGAAACGCGGGGCGATTGCCGCCATCAGATAATCCTGGAAATCATCTGCAGAAATTGCCTCTTGGCTACTGGAAGTACAGTATCTATGCACCCACGTTTAAAGGCAACGCTCCCGTGCCTTCAATGCTGAACTAGTCGATTTCTGGAGAACCCTGGAATCCCCCGTTCTCCGGTGCCTGTCCGTACCTCTGTCTGCCGTGGTGTGCTTGGTTGCGCAAGTGCAGCTCACAATAAGTTTTCTGCCTTTTCCATTCTGCATTTTTCTGCCCCGGTTTGGAAATCGTTTTCCCCTTTTAAATACTGCTAACAGGATCTGAATGGAAACCCCAAACCGTATCGATCTGTTTTTTTTTCAACTAAAATACATCTCGACGTTGCATCACGACAGCAGAACAACAAACAACAGCAACAAACAACAGCATCAGCAACAGGTCCACCGGCAACCCTCTTCCTCTTCAACCAAGGGTCGCGCGATCTACTAACTTAGCCAGGTGCGAATGTGGGCCTAGAAAAGCTCGGTGAAAGGCCTACTCGTGTGCGCGTCGGATTGAGTGACACAGGTGCTGCATCTGTAGCTGCTGTAATGCTGGGAATGCCCGAGGATGTTCGTCGTGTGGACCGAGTCCCATCTCGCTTGCCAACCGGATACAGCGAGGATTCTTCTTGTTTCACTGCTGAAGCCGCATATCTAGGCCCGTTTTTTTTTCGCGGAAGCCTCTATGTACTCGTACCGTGCTTGCTTTTCTTCAAGCAACTCAGGGTGCAGGGCATACACGGCGCGCAGCTCATCATGTTTTTCACTGAAGCTTGCCAAAAACCTGATTGAAGCTCTCCTGCTTGTTTCTTCTGTTTTACTTTTTGTCAGAACGCGTTCTATTTATTATCTATGATTTAGTGTTAATGAATAAAGAATAAGAGAATTTCCTTGACGGGAGATTATTTTGAATGAACATGCCGTGTATCGACGTATGGTATGATATTTCATGGCCCTGGCAGTTGGAATACAAGCTCCTCGTATACGCTCAAAGCACCGCAGCACAGCCCGTATCTACATAGCCTCGTTGCGTGCGCTACCTAACCAAGCTGAAGCTAGCCCTAGCCCATCATGCTGCGCATAGCAAGGGAAGAGAGTCGCGGACCTTCGCATTGCTGTATTGGGCGATCATTTAATAGAAGCCAGAGGCCAAACACAGCAGTAGTAGAACCAAAGCAGAAAGGATCATGTATGTCGTACCATCAGGAGGTCTGTAACATATGAATACGTGGAATATTCGAAGATTTTTAACGATCTGTCAACAACTCGTATGTTTGTTCTTCAAATTAAACCAAACCGTTCTTTCTACCCGTCGACATCCGGCACAACCAGTGTCCGTGCCGATTCTTCAATCCTACTCTGAAGAAATGTATGCTCTGTGGTCGCAAAACTATTACGGAGGACCGTAGTAGGTAGGACCTACGGTGCATACAAAAACCTATATATTTCGCTATTTTTACTAACAATATTTGGTCCTATTTACTATTTTTATTTATTTTGTCATCACTTTTACTTTCCAGCCCACTCGTAGGAGAGGTTTTACCCTCGACGATCTTCTCGACAAGCCGTGGTCACAGGTGTCGTCCCTTCTCCCCCCTGGTACGTGCCTTTATTTTTTTGTCGCGCATAGGGTTCAGCATTCCCACTGCTCGTCGATTTTCATCGAATGTAGCCAACTCACGCTTTCGCGCTTTCCGCTTATCAATTTTTTATGCAAGAAAAAGTCCCTATGAGCATGCACTCGGTGAGACTTGAACCCACGAAATTGATCTTGACAGGCACGCGGACCACGTACCAAGCCACCGGGGACGCCTGCCCTCCATCTATGGTCCCCCGTAATACGAGGCGACACGCAGTACATTTTGTGTCATTCAGTGAGCAGCAATTCGTGAGATTTTGACGTGATTTTTTTTTTCGTGAATCACGACATCACGACGACAATAAAATATCACGATTCAGACCTATGCCAATGGGAACGCGAAGTATCAATAAAAAGTTTGAACTCCAAAGATACCCGCCAAAAAAAAATAGAAACACGCTTCCTATGGGCACGTTTAGAAAAAAAAAAAAGTTCCCAACTTTTGGAGAAGCCCGAAAAAAGCAAATCTGGGGCCGATGTTGGGCCAAGATCGGCTTGAGAAAAACTCAGGCCGATCTTTGGTTCGAAGCGGCGAGATTTCGAGTCCTCGACAGACATCGATCGACAAAACCAACGATTGCGTCATGAATTCTGAACGGAGTGCGCTCGTTAGGGGCTCCCATCCACCCTTGGGTCACCGTCTTCACACAATGGCCAGTGACGTGTGGCGGGCGCTGGCCAGGCGCACGATAAAAAAACAATTAGCCGCTGGTGTGTATAAAACAGAAGACAAAATTTCTCGACCCGTCTCGAATGGCAAACAACAGTGTTTTTTTTTTTCAGGTTTGGGAGGATACCGCAGGACGCCGCCGGCAAGCTCTCGCCCCCCTAGAGCATTTATCCACTTTCTATCTTCGATGCCGTCATCTATACTCGTTGGCCTTGCCCGACACCAAGCGGGTTGGCCGTGGGCTGAATCTATAACGAGATCGAGCATCTATCGTCGCACGAGCTGATTTTTATCAGCGTGTTGACAATTTGCAACGAGGGAATACAAATTGCGCCGCCTGCAGCCGTCAGAAAAAAAGAGGGAAAAATCAAACATTTTTTCCCTTTTTTCCCACAGCGGCGGTACGACGATATTTTCGACTTTTTTGTTTTAAACAATATTTTTGAAAGAAAACTTTTGAACTTCGCGTTGCCATTGGCATAGGTCTCATGACGCCATTTATTTTAGCTTTCCCATACTTAAAAAACAAAACAAAATCACGATTCGTGACATTTCTCGTGTCTAGAAATACGCCTGATCAAGGCACTACGCAACCCACGCGCACCAACGGTATCCGAAGGTCGTTGTAGGGGCATGGCAGACTCTGGTTCGTACGCCGCTTGTGGACAACGGGCGGCTACCCTAATACACCGCTGGGCGCGGGCTGACGAAGAGGTTGTGGCCGCGAAGTGTCGAGGAGGAGGAGCCACAGCTCGAAGACAAAAATGACCTGAGGATGTCACAAGCCAGACCGGGCAGACACCCTGCGATATGGAATATCGCGAACCGGGCATGGCCGACGGTCGGTGAAATTGGAATCTCGCAGGCTGGGTCAGGTTCAGGCCCTTGATTCGAATATATCACGGGCTGGGCTAGGCGCGGTCGGCCCGGCCCGGCCTGGCCGTGCCCCACTCGCGAAAGTTGGCTCCACCCCCAGAAATCGTTGGGTTTGAAATATCGGATTTTTTGCAAATCAAAATATCACGAAACGTGATGTTTTGCGGCTTTTTTCGTTTTTGAACTGAAATGTCACGGATCGTGATCTTTTGGCATGCCAAAAACTCACTAATCGTGATTTGGTTCCGGTTCGTTACGAACGGCCCTAAGTAGACAATGCAATGCCATGTCATCGTACTGCATACGACAGACACGAAATACACATTCTAGCATGGGTTGAAAGAGCGAAAAGTCGAAAGAAATAAAGTATTTAATACAACAAATCCACCCCGGACAGCTCATGAGCTAGCTCATCTACTGTGTATAGCTCAAGCTTCGAAAACATGTGCAGATGAGCTACCGCCTATAGCTCAAGCCGGGGGAAACATGTGTAGCTCATGTAGCTCCTATAGCTCATCTTGGGCGCAGATGAGCTAGCTCGTGTAGCTCCTATAGCTCAGCCTGGGAAAATGTGTGTAGATGAGCTATCTTCTGTAGCTCAAGACTTCAAAACATGTGCAGATGAGCTACCACCTATAGCTCAAGACTTCAAAACATGTGCAGATGAGCTACCACCTATAGCTCAAACCTTCAAAACATGTGCAGATGAGCTACCGCCTATAGTTCAAGCAGGGGAAACATGTGCAGATGAGTTATCGCCTATAGCTCACCCCCGGAAAACGTGGTCGTAGCTCATGCAGCTCGCTGTAGCTCTTTCTCGGCAACACATGCGTGTAAGATAAGTTTCTGAAATGCCTCCGGGACAACTGCGTATGTATAGGAATAATATCAGTTCGTCCTGGGTTTGATGGTTGTCCTCTTCCACGTCGATGACGTTGTTCGTGGGGTCCACATCCATTGATGGATCCGGTTGCTGCCCGTTGTGGCTCTTTCTCGGCAGTACAGGCGTGTAAGATAAGTTTCTGAAATGCCTCCGGGACAACTGTGTATGTATAGGAATAATATGGGTTCGTCCTGGGTTTGATCGTTGTCCTCATCCACATCGATGACGTTGTTCGTGGGGTCCACATCCATTGATGGATCCGGTTGCTGCCCGCCGCAGGCCGAAGCGCCGCTAGAGCTGCTGCCCCGGGTCGTGGGCATTCTAGGGGTGTTGCTGTGGGGTGTCGTTGTTGTGTTCTGTGCGAGCGCCTCTTGTGGTGTGCCTGGTGACGACTGACAGCTTCTGTATATAGCTGTTGTCAAAAAACGAAAATCCACATTCTGTTGGGTGTCGACCTATCGTCAGGTATCTTCAGAACAGAAGCAGATCCGATCTCACAAGATCACATACTGTACCTGTTACGTACAAGAAATATATGGTTGTTTGTGTTGATATCGTTCTATTCTGCGTACTTGTCTAGGTCACTTATACAGCTCATGAACTACGTACGGTAGCGCATCTTTCCCCTATAGCTCCAGTTTTGAAAGCATGTGCAGATGAGCTATCGCCTATAGCTCAAGCTTCGAAAACACATGCAGATGAGCTACCGTCAATAGCTCAAGCCGGGGAAACATGTGTAGCTCATGTAGCTCCTATAGCTCATCTCGGGGGTA
The DNA here is from genome assembly GCA_031763025.1 of Macrocystis pyrifera. NCBI lineage: Eukaryota > Phaeophyceae > Laminariales > Laminariaceae > Macrocystis > Macrocystis pyrifera. The sequence continues at coordinate 4,129,390 of JASSKH010000008.1, read as the reverse complement.
GACGAGCTAACTCATGTAGCTCCTATAGCTCACTCTGGACATATATGTGCAGAAGAGCTATCCTCTATAGCTCAAGCTTCGAAAACATGTGCAGATGAGCTACCCTCCTATAGCTCGAGCCAGGAACACATGTATAGCTCATGTAGCTCACGTAGCTCACCGGTGAGCCAGCTCCTTAAAGAGCTAGATCGAGCTACCGTGAGCTGATCTGTCCGAGGTGTGAACAAATCGAAAAAATACAGTGAAAAATGTCCTGCCCCCCCGAAGGAGGTGTGGCAGACAATACGAGACAAGCAATATAAACAACACGACCGCAAACAATCAGAGTAAGACTAAGGACGAAAGGAAGCAATCAACAACCGAAGTTCAGCAAAGGAAACGTGCGTGTGTTTTTTATTTTTTACTTCATTTTGATAACTACTTATACTCTCCGCCTTATGGCGTACCACTCTGTCCGGAAGTGTAAGGATCCGTTTATGTTCATATTTATTTGCGAACCGTTCCCATACTTCTGGACAAAGTGATGGGAAGTTTTTTACACTGAGATTATTTCTGGACAAACCGTGGTCACAGGTGCCTGGTCGGTGAAAACCCGACGTGCTCCGTCCCGACATTGTAGGGACGCGAGGATCTACGTTTATACGACTACGGCCATGCATGATAATGAGTACACCCCCCACCCCCCCCCCCCCCCCCCCCCCCCCTACGCGTCTTGATATTTATCGCGCGTAGGGTTCGGCATTCCCACTGCTCGTCGATTCTCATCGAATGTTGGCAACTCATGCTTTCGCGCTTTCCGCTCATCAATTTTTATGCAAGGAAAAGTCCCTGCGAGTTTGCACAACTGAGACTCGAACCCACGGAATTGGTCCTATAGCAGCAGTAGTAGGCACGTGACGTAGACCACCTACCAAGCCACCGGGGACGTTTGTGTGCAGGGCAGACTGTTGGGCGTGAGCAAAAACTGCTCAGCAAAATATGCGAGAAGCCCCGCGTCTGCCAACCAAGCAGCTGACTCTGAGGAATTTTGATAAATAGTTCATCCATTCTTGGTTTGATCACGCACGTAAATCAAGAGACCCCACCCAGGCCTAGCGACGCTAGCACCGAGCAGCATCTTCTCTTGCGGGGCCTGCCTCCTAGTTGAAGCCGATGCTGCTGTCCTTTCGTGAGTCGTGTCTCTCTGATGGTACGGGTATCATGAGTTGAGGGACATATCAGGCACCTCATGAGATGACTCACTGTTACTTGCTGCTGCGAGCTGTGTGTTTTTTATTGGTTCGAGGACGCAGTCAGCAACTGCGACCACACCGGGGTTGGAGTCCGGCCGGCCACCTGAGGCAAGGCCACACCCCTGTCAAAGAGATGCCTACCCAGGCCTGGGGACGTGAACGCGAAGCAGCATCTTTCTTTGTGGGACAGCCTCCTCGCGAAAGTCGACTGCCGCTGCTGCTGCTGCTGCTGCTGCTGCTGCTGCTGCTGTGCTCTTGTGCCAGAGGAGGTTGATGCCTCGTGCAGCGGTTAGCCCTATATGCGATGTCGTACTCGTACGAGCACGAGTACGAGCTTGAACTGAAACAAACCCAGTAAACGATCAACAGGCAGACCGGACAACGTGCGCCTAACTCTGACACCACTCGAAGCGACGATGGAGCGGTATAATACGGCCGATCAGCTTCTGTGCTGTGCGAACGAGCCGCTCTTCAGAGAGACCCTAGGCTTCAGGCTGTTCGCAAGCTTACGAGAAAAGGGCATAAAATCACGACTTTCGACAGAGTTGGGGTCATTCTTATCGGAGACCTTTTTTTTCCGTACGTTCCATATATGTTTCGCACATTTTGTTAATCTCCCAGATTTTCCTGATCATTTTTTCCAAATGTGTGAAATATAACTTTCTTGATCGTTTTTTGCTTCTGGAGAATTTCACAAATTATCACAGAACGCCTCCGTTTCTTGATACATACGTCCAATTATTGTCAAACTTTTAGAAATCTGGAAGAAAAAAATCCCGGATAAAAAGAATGGGCCTTGGTACGCGTGACTTTTGTCGCGAAAACGTCAAACTTACGTGTGTATAGGCGGCGCAATCTCACATGTACCGAAATCTCCCACATGTACAAAGAGAACGTATTCATTATTTATGTGGAAACCAACCATCAATTTCGACAATCAAAACTCGAGCAGTGTCCGTGCCGATTCTTCAATCCTAGAGAGAAATAAGCTCTGTGCTCACGACACTACGTCACGAAGATACATGGCTATGCAGAACTCAGAGTAAACAGCGCAATGTCATGTTTATTGTACTGAATTGACAGACACGACACACAGAATAGGTAGGGCCAGCATTGACAGTTTCTACCTTCTATTTATAGTCGATCTGGTACCTTGCTGCCCTGTCTGCCGTCCCCTTCCTGCTTTCGTCAACCGTGCCCCACCCCCGGAGGAGATGCGTCAGGCGATACACAACAAACAAATCAGGCTCCTAATCCACGCACGAAACAAGGCTTCTGTAGAAGAATGGAGGGAGACAAAGATAATTGAAAAACATACAAGAACTTCACCGAGGATCGAAACGTAAGAAACGAACGAGAAAAATGACGAAGCAGGCAGCCGCGCGCAGCAGTTGGCGGTACGAGTAGCATAGACGTGTTCCATTCACTGATAGGCCTGGTGCCTTGCTATCCTGTCTGCTGTCTCCTTCCTACTTTCGTCCGCCGCGGTTTCCCGTCGGCTCCTTCTGTTGCCCCCCCTGCCCCCATTCCCTTGGTCGGGTTTGCTTCTACTGCTGCTGTTGCCCCCCCTCTCCCCATTCCCTTGGACACCACCTTCAGCGAATGCGCGGCCCTGCGTACTCAGCTCTGCCTCATCCTCGTGTCACTTCATCATGAACCACTCGGCTGCTTTGAGGACCCTGGATACCACTTGCCCGCCTTTTTTGCTGCAGTGGACCTCAGCGCGGTCTCGACTCCAATAACCAACGGGGGGCGTGCCGTCGATCCTTCGGTGGCTCGGAACTCCCTAAGGTCTTCGGCTATGCATCTGTGCCAAGTCTTACACTGTCCGCCAGGTCTCGGGTTCGCCCCACCAGCGTGTGTGTGTCCTTCACATTAAACCGTTCTTTGTACCCTTCACTTTTAACCATTTAACCAGTGTCAGAGCCGATCTTAAATCTTAGCTGTTGCGGGGGGCCACAGTAACTAGGACCTACCGTGAGCACAAAAACATATGTATTTACTTATTTTTACCAACACTTTTTTATCCCATTAATTACTATGGTTCCCCCGTACTAGATGCAAGTTGTTCTGTGGTCTCAAACCTACGACACAGGCAAAGGTCCCACTTTGTTTTGCAGTAGGCAGAGTAGACACTGCCATGCCATGCCATGCCATGCCATCGTACTAGATACGACAGGCACGGCATTCACATTCTATTATTACGGGGGTCCATAGTTAACGGGACCAAATTTTGTTGGTAAAAATAGGTAAATATATAGGTTTTTATGTATACCATAGGTCCTAATAACTATGTACCCCCCCCCGTAATAATGCCATGCGTTGAAAGAGAGATACGACCGTACATCGAAAAATTAAACTTGGCTGCTTCCTCTGTGTCTTTTTTTTTCCCTCGATTCGGTTTTGGGGTTTCCCAGCCAATCGCAGACGGTCCGCAAAGCCACGGAGTCGGCCTGAGCTTGCCGGAATAAATCCACTTACTCTCCGAGACGAAGATCAAAAATCCGTTTCTCCGCCGGTGCAGTTCGAACTATTGCGCACCAGTTAAAATCTGATCACGAAACAAGCCTGGAATAGTTACAAATGTAACTATTATATAGACCTATTTTGGAATGAGGGACAGATGAAGCTTTTCAGTTTTTTTTGTCGGATTATGCACCGTGGTCAAGAACTCGAACTGCACCTCTGGAGAAGCGGATTTTTTAGCTGCATACCCCTCGGAGAGACTCTGAACTCATTCCGAGATTATCTTGGTTCATCGACCGAAAACGAACCTACTATTAGTAGGGTCGGTCCTATTGAGGAAAAAAAAAGCAAATAAAATAAAAATGAAATTCAAAAATTAAGAAGAGCAGGACTACAGAGCACGTGAGTTTTCTTGGTCAAATTAAAAAAATATATCGTATAGAAGTAGAGATCCCGATACCTCCGTTTTCACGTTGCTCGCTTGTTTTAGTCCCAGAATACTTAATGCTCACGCTATGGGTGCCTAACAAACAAACATGGGTTACCCAGGGGCGAATAGGAACACAAGAGGAGCTCGAAGCGCTGGGATGAAGTTCTGATAAAGTTTCTACGGCCGGTTGGCAAGCGCACGATGTCCAAGGTAGTGCATGTGGCTATCACGCGGCTTGTCTGCTAACGGCGCAAGCATGTGTGGGTAGGGTGTGGCCTAGGGGTGCCCTCGCAAGAAACCGGGCGATCAGGGAGTGGCTGTGGCGGTAAATTTTATAGGTGCCACTCGACATTCAAACGTCTTCCATCGAACAGCGATAGCCGATACACATCTTCTAGAGTACGCAGAGGGAGCGGGTCGGACCACGAGAATCGCTTGCTGTGGAGAGTTCCTCGCTTGTGCGAGTCGTGTCTATCCGCCGTCGTTGTCGAGAGCTAATGCCGGGAATAACGTTGTGATGGTGTTACCGACTGAGGTACAGGAGTAAAAGATCGAACGATTACCCAGCCCAGGGTAATCCATATGACACTCTCCTCCCCTCTGAACGGCGGGATCTTTGGGGCGCCAGAACCGTGTACGTCTGTACGCTGACCTGCCCGCTTCGTTTCATTACCTGGGGAACCAGGGAGCCAGGGAGATAGATGTGTGTGTGTGTGTGTGTGTGTGTTTTTGTAGGCACGCGCAAGCGTTTCTGTAAACGAAACGTCGAAGTGAGGTTCGAAGCCGTGACCTGGACGACGTCAAATGTGAAATTATTACCTGCTGAGCTATAGGGGGCAAATACCGATCGATCACCCAGCCCAGGGTAATCCTTATACACGACAACGTGCTGTGGTGGTTGGGTCATTCTGAAAAGTTGCACCGCGTACAATTTCGACTCGGTTTCTTATTTGTTTGTGTATTTTTTTTCTTCGTTTTTCTTTCTCGTTAGAACCCAACCTGCTGTTTTTAACGAAAAGAACAAGCGTCTGTTTGCCTGCTTCGTTTTTTTATCGTTTAGGTTTTCCTTGGTGGAACCGGCCCTTAGGCCATCTCTTATGGCATACCGGTTTTGATTTATGGAAATCGAGGTTTCAGCACCTTCGCAGGCGTGTTTGACCAGAAAAACGGGCGAATCGGGCACGCTTTTCTTGGAGTTCCACCAGCCATTTTGCGAAAGGCATGCAACGCCGTTTGCCGTTTCTTCAGGATAGCAGTTTCAAATATGTGGATACACTCCAGTTTCCTCCATTCAGTGTCGGACGCGATTTATCTGAAAATAAGCTATTTTTTCGGCTGAAACGCCCATATATATCTGAAAATGCCTCGTTTTTTTTGTCTGAAAATGACGCCATCGTAAAAACTTCGAACCACTCCCCTGGAGAAAGGAAAAACGAGTCCAGATACCTCTCCCCCCAAAAGACTGCAAGTGTTCCGAGAAGAGCGAGCCTGATTCGGTCGGACTCCGGGGGTGTAAAACATGTGAAAGCACTCATAAAACACAGCAGTTTCGGGTAAGTTTTCGTTTCTCAAAACCCTCCCATAAGCGATGGCCTTGCGCCAGAAAAGCCGAAATAGAATCTGAAAACAAAAGTCGCATAGTAAACAACCACGCGCTGCTGTGTACAGCAACATATAAAATGCCCTGTGTTTGTTACGATTTTGAACGAAAGCTTAAAAATATACTGGGAGTACACGTATCAACAGCTCGATTCTCGGTCGATATCCAACAGTAATCAATACTCGATTCTCGTTCGATATCCAACAGCATTGCTATTAATCGATGGCGACTGGTGATAACGAGGCGCGACCTCGTTACCTGCAGTAGTCAAATCTGCGACACACGATGCTGCGGGTGACTACTTACTACGCTGAACCAAAACGAACAAGCATCCATTCTACCTGTGGTGTGCATGGCTCGTGTTTTTCCCTTGAAAATATATCGTAAGCAGCAGGGGCAGCCGTAAGACACACCAGGCCAGGAACAGCGTCGATATACGCCCGGCCTTGTCAGTCTCAACCCTTCAACCCTTCGTACACGTCCTCGGTTGTCGCCTGTTTCCTGACATCTCCAACAGAGCAACCTACTACTACTGTAAATACGTATGATGCTATTACGGGGGACCATCGTAGTAAATAGGACCACATATTGTTGGTAAAAATAGGAAAACATTTAGGTTTTTGTGTGTACCGTAGGTCCTATTTACTATGGTCCTCCATGATATGTATACTCGTAGCAGTTGCGCCAGCACTAACCACATATCTGCTCTACTACGGCTGCACAATACCTTCAGCAGAGCTCTGAGCTTTCACGTCCCCTCATCAGTAGGAGAGTAGGTCTGACAAAATCACCTGGCAGCATGTCTCAGGGACTCGGCCCAAACGTTGCTGTGAATGGACACATTCTACTTGTCAATAGAGTTGTGGATACCGCTCGGCAGTACTGCTGTCTTGTTTGTTCGATGTCTATATGTCACGATGTTTACGTTCAGAGCTTGTATCTCCTTACAGGAAGGAAGAATCGACACGGACACTGGTTGTGCTGGATGTCAACGGGTAGAAAGAACGGTTTAATGTGAAGAATACACACACATTCCGATTTTGTTTTTCAACATGGACCATCCATGTGCCTCTATTGTCTAGACCTGCCACCATCACATGGTAGTGCTGCTTGTACGATGTCTCCAGCGGAGCTTCTTCGTCCGCTCGTCACTAAGAGCGGAGGGTATAGCAACAACAGTGTCACCTTGCAGCATGTATTGGAGACAAGGCCCAATCGTTGCTGTCGATGGACAAATTCTACCTGTCCATACAGCAGTTGTGTGTGTTCTTTACATTAAACCGTTCTGTCTATCCGTCGACACCCAGGACAACCAGTGTCTTTGCTGATTCTTCAATCCTGTTGGTAGGGAGATATTATACCAGTTCTGTGGTCGCAAAACCTCGGAACATAATTTCTCATGTGTGTGTTATTCACGGAGTTTTGTGACGACATGACTTGTATCTGCTCTCTAGGATTGAAGAATCGGCAGGGACACTGGTTGTGCTGGATGTCGACGGGTGGAAAGAACGGTTTACTAGTGTCCCTGCCGATTCTTCAAACATAGTAGGAATACGATCTCTAAGCAGAGTAAACGACGCCCTGTCTGCCGTCTCCTGCCTGCTTGCGTCAACCATGCCCCTCCCTCGGAGAGGATGCGTCAGACAATACAATTCAAACAAAGCACGCTCGTCATCCACGCACTGAACAACACGTCTTTCGCAAGGACAAGGAGGATGAAAGATGAACGATGAACTAACGATAAGACAACCACGGAGGATCACAGCACAAAAAGAGACAAAAAATAGATGACGTTTGGAACCAGCCGCAGCAGTTGGCGGTACGAGTAGCATAGACATGTCCCGCTCACTGTTCAGTGGGCCTGGTGCCTTGCTACCCTGTCCACCGTCTCCTTCCAGCTTTTGTCCACCGCGGTTTCCCTTCGGCTCCTTCTGTTGCCCCCTCTGCCCCCATTCCCTTGGTCGAGTTTCGTTCTACTGCTGCTGTTGCCCCCCCTCTCCCCCATTCCCTTGGGCACCACCCACGGCGGATGCGCGGCGCTGCCTACTCAGCTGTGCCTCGTCCTCGTGCCTCTTGACCAAGAACCGTTCGGCGAGGACCCCCCGGTACCTTTTCCCCGCCTCTTTCGTGCAGTGGACAACAACGCGGTCACAACTCCAAACACCAAGGGGGAGTGTTCCGTTGATCATTTCTCTGGTGGCTCGGAACTCACTCTGTGGTCTTCGTCTATAAACTTATGCCAAGTATTGCGTTGTCCGCCAGGTCTCGGGTTCTCCCCACCAGCAATCGTCCCGAAAAATACCCGACCGGGCAATCGCTCCTTGCTTTGCCGCGCCACAGCCCCCGCGAAAAAAAAACAGCTGTTTGCGGATGGTCGTTTCGATGCTTTCGCGACATGTCGTCTTGAGGGCCTTCCCGTACGAGAGGGTGGTGTGGTAAGTACGAAGTCGGCGCTGGAATCCAATGACTCGCACGAGCACTTACTTGGCGGTGAGCCGTTCGGAGCTTAGCAACGTGTTCCGCCCTGAGGGTCCTCGTCACACATCCGTACAGCAGCGTCTCAATCACCTCCGCCTTCAGCACGCGGACTTTCAGGCTAAGCGTGGCGGTCGTCCCATCATACAACTCTGGGCCGAACCGTTTGAGGCATGCCGGCATGAAAACGGATCCGTCGATCGGTTTCAAGCGAAAGATCATTTTTAGCGTATTTTTGTGGATAATGCCGCCTAGATATAAAAGCTGGGCCGTCCGTTCATACCCTTGGCTTGCTGCTTCAACGACGAGCGGTGGTGCGAGGGTTGTCTGGTCCGGCGTTCGTCGCTGCATTGTCTCTGTCTTATTTTCCGATACCGCGAGGCCTGCTGCTTCGAAGACAGTAGCCACAATGACTGCCGTCATCACTTCAGCGAGTCCTTCAACCAAAATCGAGACAATTCCTGCGTGATCGGCGTATACCATGCCCTATGCAGCCCTTTGCACGCAGTATTTGCTGAAGCGTACCAGCACGACGTGTATCGCAGCAGCGAAGAACACGTTGAACAATATGGCGATAGCACGCACCCTGATACTACTCGTACATTGTCCTCTCCTTCGTGTTGCTTCATCTGCGCAACAGCTACCTGCCTGTCCTTCTTGAGTACGGATGCCCTCCTTCAAGCGGCCTTTCTGATCTCCTTGCGTCATTTATATTGCTTATTTTCAGATTTTTTTGTCGTCTTTGTGTACTTACCCTTAGGTTTATTAATAGTTTGTTGTACGTTGCTGAGTTCTCGTGCCCGGTACGCTGGTATTTCACTTGATTTACCGATGAAATAGCGATCATTTACAACCGATTATTTTTGTGTTTGGTCCTTCTCTCTCGCAGCCTGTTGCCACGGAATTAGTGCCCGGTACCTGTATATCTGTACAGTAGGGCGTGAGATCGGGACGGATACTTGTGTGTAGTGATGAAGCTGGGTATTTGCGGGGGGCCAAAGTAAATAGGACCAAATATCGTACGTAAAAATAGGTATTTATATAGGTTTTTGTATCCACCGTAGGTCCTATTTACTATGGGTCCCCCGAAATAGAAAGGACGATTTGATATGAAGACAACCCCCGTGTAATATCACCGCCGTCTGGAGTACGATGTTTTCTTTTTTTCTTTCTTCTTTTTGCCTTGTCTCTCCCTTTGTTTACTTTCCCCGCCCCGCCGTCCGTGTGCCGGTATATTTCTCCCCTTCGTGTTGCTTCGTCCGCGCGGCAGCTGTCTGTCCTTCCTGAGTACGTACGTATGCCTTCCGTCTATTATACTATTACGGGGGTCCATAGTTAACGGGACCAAATTTTGTTAGTAAAAATAGGCAAATATATAGGTTTTTATGTACACCATAGGTCCTGTTAACTATGGACCCCCGAAATAATATCAAATAGCAGCCTTTCTCATTTCCTTGCGCCATTTGTATTATATTTCAATGCATTTTTTTTTTTTTGTTTCATTCTCTTTTTATTCTTATTTTTTCTGTCTTGCTTGTGTTGTTGTGGTTCTCGTACCCGGTACTCTGGCACTTCATTTGCTTGACCGTTCAATTTGCGTTTTATTATTTTTATTTTTTTAGTATTCCTCCGCTGTCTCACAACTAACTGCCTGTGACCACATAATAAAAAAGTATCATCTCGCGAGGATAAGGAATCAGGACCGACATTGGCTGTTGGGTGTACTGATGAAGCTGGGTAGAAACGACGATTTAATGAAGACAACAACAACAACAACAACAACCCACACGAGTAGTAAACAGAGCAGACAATCCAATGCCAGGTTTCCCTGGTGCCATCGTACTGGATACGACAGGTACGACATCGACATTCTATCAAAGAGAGAAAAATCGAAAGAAATAAAGGAGAACAAACCGAAAACACATGTTTTTTTTTTTTTTTTTTTTTTAATCTACTGCAGTATCTGCCTAGGCGCGAGGATTGAAGAATCGGCACGGACACTGGTTGTGCTGGTTGTCGACGGGGAGAAAAAACTTGAGTGGTTTAAAGAAGAACACACACACGAATACAGGAGTGTGACGTTGCCTCACCTCGACGGCTTACGACCACACATCAGCACGAGAAGTGTACGTTAGTACTGCCTGGCATAAAATATGTGTGAGTGAACACAGAACCAATACCAATCGGGGCTGGTATTGGTGCTGTGCGAGTTGGGCGCGGTAGAAAAACGTCGCCGAACACGACGTTGAATCACAAACACACTCAAACACACAAACAATGGTTATTAAAGAGATAATTATTGAAAATAGTCATCCTGCACCCTATCGTACTACGCCCGTACTACGATCCATTAATTACAAAGAGGTTTTTTCCCCCCCCCCTCTGAAAGTCAAGAAAAGAATCTCCCCTAATTATTAATGCCAGGTACCTGGTACTTGATTTCATACCGTTAGTATGCAAGGGGCAAGTCTATGTCCGTGGTGCTTTTGAACGTGACGATGAGAGTTACAGACCACTTGGTGGCAATCGGGCCTTGTGGGCAAGCGCAGCCAGCCCTCTTCGATTAGGGTTTAGGGTTGGAATTCCGATCCTGGTTTAGGTAGCCACCGTTAACCGAAGCCGGAAACAATTTCACCGTCGGAGGAAAAAAAAATCCCTTGCGGTTTCGTGACAAAACCATTTCTTCATCGAAATATCGTCGTTTTATTCGGGCACGTCTGAAGAACTTCGCCTGAACCCCGGCAGATTTACGCCAGCTGGCGTGTGCCGCAGGGTATGATGGAGGGCAAAACACGTTCGATAATTCGATATTTTGTCGAGAGTTGGGTGTTTTGATATTTTGTCGAAATTTCAATAATTCGATGTTGTATCGAAAGTTAGGTTTGCTTATGCTTGTATCACATCGAATTTTTCGATACGAAATCGAACACTGTTCGTGTATCACTCTGAACAATAATATAAGCTACGTTATACGTTAATCTCAGAATACAAATGGTCACCATATTACCGGGATGGAGGGCAAAACACGTTCGATACGATGTATCGGAAGTTAGGTATTTTATATGTTTTATCGAGAATTTCGATACGATATCCAACACCATTATTCGTGCATCACTCTGACCGATAATATAAGCTACGTTCGATGGTCATCTCAGAATACGAATGATCATTATATTACCGGGATGGAGGGCATAATACGTTCAATACGATGTATCGAAAGTTGGGTATTTTCCCATTATATCGATACTTTCGACATGATATCCAACACTATTCGTGCATCGCTCTGACCGAGAATACAAGCTCCGTTTTGATATTCATCTCAGAATACAAATAGCTATTATATTACCGGTCGGAGTGGTATCGTGTTCACGACGCATGGCGATAACCAGGCCCCCAAATGTCCCAGGACGGCGTATCCGCGGGGGCATACTACACACCACTATCACGCAAGCAATATATCGACAACGACGACTATACTGCTGCAGCATCTGCTGTCGATAGGAATATTCTTTACTGGGTATCGGATTTTGAAGTTTGAAGCTGGGTGATTTATATATAGTTGGCTGATCTAGTTGGAAGCAACTTGACTGTTTTGTAACCCCCCTGCCCCCCCCCCCCCCCCCCCCCCGTTACGCAGTGTTTGGGTAGTACTGTTAAATAGGTTTACCACAGAATCATACAGCCACTGAAACAGCAGTAAGCAGTAGCACGGCAGCAGTTCGTACAAACTGCTACTAGTGCCACTGCGTACTCGAACTGGAGTCGGTTTTTACGTTTTCTCTCGCATGTATGTGCGGCAATTTCGTAGTGCTGTAATATATAAAAAAAGCAGTACGAATGGCTTGGTGAACACACCTTCGTTCGAGAAGCAAGACCACGCGACCCACGACGACGCGACTCACAGGAGCAGCAGCAGCAGCAGCAGCAGCAGCAGCAGCAGCAGCAGCGGCAGCGGCAGCAGCGGCAGCAGCGGCAGCGAACGATTACCTGGTGAACACTCGCGCGTACTTTTCAGCAGCTCGCGGATACCCCTTTGGAGGTGAATACAAGTATAAGGTCTGCTTTGTGTTCGTATTAATGTGTAAACGGCCCTTAACCTCCCTCGCAGAGTGGCAAGCGGTTCGGCAAAATCCTCGATCTCATCTGCTATCTACATGATACGGGCTGCAGTGGGCGGCCGGTGTTAAACGAAACGCCAATTTGGTGTCCGGGCTCGATGTCTTACTTTTTCCCCTGGCCTTGATCTATTAATAGCTCTGCTGTAAAGGATTCAGAGTTGGCACCACTGCTGTTGAGCTGTGTGTCTTGATCCAATTTTATTACTGTTCGTGCCGATTTGAGCCTATTTTTCTTAACATAATGTTTTTTTAACTATGGACCCCCGTAATACTTGTATGGCCCTCCACATAGAAATCCTATACTCACTCGTGTCTGTTGTTAACATTAAACCGTTCTTCCTACCCGTCGACATCTATTACGGGGGACCATAGCAAAATAGGACCAAATATTGTTAGTAAAAATGGGGAAATATGTAGGTTTTGGTTTGTACCGTGGATCCTATTACCTACCTGGTCCCTTGTGCCCTAATAGCACACAGCACAACCAGTGTCCATGCCCTGATTCTCGAATCCTAGAGGGATACAAGTTCTTTGGTCAAGAAACTACGTCACAAGGCAGAGATACTGCATTGATTGGAATGCATGTGCAGCACGCAGAGTAACAAACAATGCAAAATGCCGTGTCCATCACGATCATGCAGGATACGACAGGCACGCCAAAAACACATTCTAGAGAATACACGACGAAAAATTAATAGGAAAGAGAGAAAACAAAAGAAAACAAAACAATAAAAAAAAAAAAATCCTTCGAGAGAGAATAATAGGAAAGAGACACAGAGAAAACATAGCAAATAGAAAAAAAATCAAAACAATAAAAAAAAAAAGTGTGTGCTCTCTATGGTGGTAGGGCAGCAGTCCTCCCAAAAACGGAAAACGAAAAAACAAATCGAGAGAGAATACACGACGAAAAAAGAGAAAAACTGTCGTGCGTCCCCGCAGGGGATGTGACAGACGCTTAAAAGGAACAGGGCTAAAGCAGACACAGCACCACTACTTATAAACAGAGTAAAACTATTACGGGGGACCATAGCAAATAGGACCAACTATTGTTTGTAAAAAATCGGTAAATGTATGGGTTATATATGGATGCCGATGTCGCCAGGTATTGATATTGAGAGTACAGCCGCGGTACATCGTACTGCTGCTACTGCTGCAGTGTGTGCTCTCTATGGTGGTAGGGCAGCAGTACTCCTGCTGAGCTGCAGCTTTTAGCGCCAGTGTGCTGCTTTTTTTTGGTCAAGACTAACCGCACAGGTGAGAGGATATCTCAGCTACTCCGTGAGACATCGTGAACGTCGACGAAACCCATCTTGGCAAGCCCGGCGTGATGAGTCTATCGCCCGTTCTATTTGAACGTAGGGTGTATGGGCCTCGTCAAGGAAAGCGGTCGGTGACACATGGAACGGACTAACCAAGGTTATCTCCGAAACTGCTGTACCTCATGCTAAAGTCTGACCCGAAGTCGGAAGAATTCTGAATCTAAGAATGAATGTGTCTCCTCCTCGGCCAACCTGCAACAAGAGAGAACAGCCGGGGACCACAGAAGAACAGACAAATAGAGAAGAAAGGAGAGCGGGCCATTCCACCTCGTCGACGAAGCTTGGCCTTTCCAAACTTGACACAAAATCGTGGCCGGGCCTCGTAGAGCGGACGGGCATCCGTAAGCTCGCCGAAACAGCACTAGCGTTGCAGCGGTACGAGGTATTGCAGCAGCAGAAGTGGTATTGGTGGTAGTGGTATCGACTGCGGTGGCACTTCGAAGGCGAAAAAAAGGGCGGAAATACCCAATAACAGGTAAGGGTGCGAGTAGACTAATTACGGATGACCATAGTAAGTAGGACTAAATATTGTCAGTAAAAATAGGCAAATACGTATTAAGGTTTTGGTGTGTACCGTGGGTCCTGTTTACTCTTATGGTTCCCCGTGATAGACTTATGCTGTACGAAGTACAATAGATACAACAATAGCTGCGCATGTTTACTTCATCAACCCCACGACTCGCCCGACGGTGCTTTGTTGTTGTTGTTGTTGTTGATCTAGCATTCCAGCAGTACCAATGGTAGTTGCCTGGAACTATCTGACCCTTCATCACGAAAGGTGGTAGAACAATGCCAAACATAATTCGGTCGGGGTACGTACAACAACAGCAGTGCCGGGATGCACGGCATCCGAAGACGAGAAGCGTGTCAAGTGTAAGGAGACCATATAGTAAATAGGACCAACTATTGCTTGTAAAATTACCGATATATATACAGGTTTTTACGTCCACCGTAGGTCCTATTTACTATGCCCCCCCGTAATACAGCAGTAAAGCGAAAACCCTGATACTGTAGTGGTTACATCGCATTCTTATACAATAGCGTGCCATCACATCACATTAGATATCGATACAACCCATTCGCTCCGTCATTCCATCGTTACGCCATACCATACCGGTACTTACTGCTGCCGCTGTTGTACCCCGTACCATTCTGTCCCGAATTATAGAGAACATTTTAATACTAATATCAGATACAAACGGTTCTTCAATCTATAGGGACAGAGTGGCAGTATTTATCGACTCACAAGGCAGCTACGACGATAATATTTAATATTACGGGGGGCGATAGTAAATGGGACCAAATATTTTTGTCGGCAAAAATAGGGAAATATACCTGGTATAGGTTTTCGTGTGTACCGTAGGTGCTATTTACTATGGTCCTCCGTAATAGTCGATGCGGATGTCAGGGCCTTCTTCGTTTCAGGATGAGTGCACCAATCATTGGAATACAGGCACTTCTCTGCAGCGTTTATCATGCCGTCCACCGTACAGACGTAACTCTGTCAGCTCGTTTTACATTAACCGGGGCGCCGACCCGACGAGGAAGCCCATCCAGCCCGGCCAACGAAGCGGAAAATTACGCAGAGGGGGTATTAGTATTTCTGTCGACTTCTTGATTCTCCTTGTTCAACGAAGGATATAACACGCCAGAAACATGTGATTTCTTACCTGATGCCTGGTATTTATTATTTCTCCATTTTCGACGATGGAGGCAATCTGCCAAAAAAAACGTCGTGTCTTCTGTACAGTACTATCGGTATTTCATATTTGGTAAAGTTTCAACGGGGGCACCCTCTTAAACTGGGGCAGAACCACGCGCCTGGAAACACCGGTTCTTACGTGGTATACGCGCCTGGAAATGCGGTTTCTTATGTGGAATTGCTTTTTTTCAAAATCAATTTTCGAGGCAGGAGGAGGTACACGCTGGAAAACGCGGTTTCTTCACCTATCGATAAAATCAATTTTCAAGGCAGGAGGAGGTACACGCTGGAAAACGCGGTTTCTTCACCTATCGATAATATTTCGTATATCCCCATGTCCAACGGGGGAGAAACCCACCAGACAACACGGTTTCTTACTCGTTTTTTATTCGTTTTTTTCCATTTTCAACGGAGGAGAAAACACGCTAGAAAACCCAGCTTCTCACCTGGAAATTGCTTTTTTTCCGCATTTTTATCGGGGGCAGAAACACGTCAGAAAACGCGGTTCCTTCCGTGATATTTGCGTTTTGTCGATTTTTCAACCGGGGCTGACTTACGCCAGAACACGCGGTTTCTTACCCGGCACCGGGTATTTCTCATTTCTCCGTATTCAGGGGAAGAGGAAACATGCGCAACATGCCGGGTTCTTAACTTGGAACTTCGCGATTTTCAATTTTCAACGGAGAAGCGAACACGCCAGAAACTGCTGCGTTTCCTCACCTAGTACATACTCTTCTCTCAAATTTCAACAGGGGAAAAAGCGAGTCAGAAAGGGTTTCCTGCGGGGAATTTCTCGTTCCTCCATTTTCAGCGCGGGAGGCAACGTCAGAATACGCGTTTCATTGCCTGGAATTTTGTTCTTTCTCCATTTTCAACGGGGGAGAAAACACGCCAGAAAAACGCGGCTGCCTACTGACTATACCTGGATTTTTTTTTTTTTTCCATTCTCATCAACCAGGAGAAAAATACGTCAGAACACGCTGTTACTTGCCTGGTACCAGGTATTTATCCATTTCTCCTTTTTTCAACATCGGCACAAGTGAGTCAGAAAACGCGGTTTCTTACCTGGCACCGGGTATAGTTTTGTTTCTCCTTGTTCAACGGAGGAGGAAATATGCGTTTTTCCAGCGTTTATTTTTTGTATTTCTAAATTTTCAACGGAGCAAAAAAAAACCCGCGAGAAAAAACGAGGTTTGTTTTTCGAGATTTTCTTTTTTATTTCTCCATTTTCAACGGAGAAGAAAACACGCCCAAACCGCGTGTTTTTTTAAACTGAAATTTTCAATGTCTCCATTTTTCAGCCGGGGCAGAAACACGTCAGAACGCGCGATTTCATGTCGCTGCCTGGAGTTTCTTTTTTTCATATATATTTTCAATGGAGAACACCCCCCAGAAAACGCGGCTTCTTTCCTGGATTTTTTTTTTTATTTTCTTGATTTTTCACAGGCGGCAGAGAAACACGCCAGAACACGCAGTTTTTGTTACCTGGTATAAATACCGTTTTTTTTATTTCTCTTTTACTTCAACAGAGGAGGAAGGAAACACGCCGGAAAACGCGCCTTCTTTACCTCTAATTCCGCATTCCCCATTTATCAACGGAGGATGAAAACACATCAGAAGATGCGGTTTCTTGTCCGGGATTTCTCTTTTCTGCATCTTTAAACGGAGGAGGACACACCCCAGAAACTCCCGATTTTTAGCTGGAACTTAACCTTTCACCAGTTGGCACGGATGACGAAACACGTCAGAAAACACGATTAGTCAGATGTAGTACTTTTTACCAAATTTACTTTTTTTCCTGAATACTTGACTTTTCTCGTCCGGCCGCGGGTCTCACACTCTCGCACTCTAGGCTGCGTGGCACACTGGGAGCCCGCTTGTACACCACGGCGTAAATGCGAGCCCCGGCCGAAGTCCGTGGTGCGTGCTATGGGCCTCCGAAGTCGAGAATTCTGACAAATATCTACGGGGAGTCATTCCGACCTGCTAGAGCCAAGCAGGACAACGGATACCCCACGATTTTAAAGATTTTTGTCTGTTGCTGGCTGCTGCTGTGCCATGTCGGATCACACCGTCCCTCGAACTCTCTATCAATACAGAGGCAGCCACGGCACAGCAACAGTCGTTCATCAAGCTCTCCCTTTTGTGGCGGCCACGGATATAGCGCATTTTTTGTGTGTGTGCGGGTCGTGATTCCTGTCGACCTATTCGGGGAACCACAGTAAATAGGACCAAATATTGTTGGTAAAAATAGGCAAATATGTAGGTTTTTGTGTGTTTCGTAGGTCTTATTTACTATGATTCCCCGTCAATAGGAAGTAGGAACGAACACGAGAGAGGTGCACTCAATTGGATGCTGCGCAGGGGCAGGACGACGATTCCTACGAACGTACGAACTCACACTTCCTCCGTATTTTCCACGGTCCGCACTACAACAGCAGCAGCAGCAGCAGCAGCAGTGCAACAGCGTTGTTGGTATGGTATGTGTGTGCAGTGTTCACCAGGAGACAACAGCAGTACCATTTTGAAATACAGCACACGTCGTCCAACCTCGTCCTGTCGCACAGCAGTGTACAGCAGTACTCACTCGGACTAAATAGGGATGGCTGACGATGATTGATGCTGCTCCCCCCAATTTCAACTCGCGATACCCCTCGGATTTCAAGTCAACGACATCCCGCTTCCTGCTGCGGGGCCTGCAGGGTGGCGGCGTGCACAGTACGGTGCAGGCGTTGGCTCCGGCCGGGCTCCGTGGCACATTCTCTAGGTGGTTAAAGTCGCGTGACCCAGCAAGCAACTCAGGGAATGGGCTCCCACTTCCGAAACAAAATCATTTGATCGTTTGTAGTCGTAGCAGTGGACGAGCAGTAATCTGTAGCGTGCATGCTGCTTCTACCTTTACTACTGTACGGACAGTACATCCATCTGCGTACAGCAGTAGTAGTGGTACCGCTTGCATGCTATTATTAGGTCGCCGTTGTATGGAAGTTTTAGTATTTTAGGAACCAGTAGTAGTAGGTATAATAGTGTAGTATTTATTCATGCTGCTTCTACCTGTACTGCATTTACGTATTACTGGTGGTGGTGTATATGACGAGGGGCCATGGTAAGTACCTGGTAGGACCTATGGTGCACACAAAAATCTATATATTTCCCTATTTTTACTATTACGGGGGTCCATAGTTAACAGGACCTATGGTGTACATAAAAACCTATATATTTGCCTATTTTTACTAACAAAATTTGGTCCCGTTAACTATGGACCCCCGTAATAACATTACTTGGTCCTATTTAATATGGTCCCCCGTAATAATATCACCAGATTAGTCATGCCCCAACCCATGGTACCGCGTGGTTATTCCACCTCTCTGTTTACCATGAAGTTCTCTGTGTATTGTATGAGCGTTCGATCAGCAGTACTTTGCCGGCGTCCCCGGTGGCTTGGTAGGTGGTCCGCGAGCCTATCAAGATCAATTTCGTGAGTTCGAGTCTCGCCGAGTGCATGCTCGTAGGGACTTTTTCTTCCATAAAATTGATAAGCGGAAAGCGCGAGAGCGTGAGTTAGCTGTACATTCGATGAAAATCGACGAGCAGTGGGAATGCTGAACCCTATGCGCGATAAGAACTAAAGGCACTTACCGGGGGGGAGAAGGGACGACACCTGTGACCACGGCTTGTCCAGAAGATCGTCGAGGGTAAAACC
Organism: Macrocystis pyrifera; assembly: GCA_031763025.1. Taxonomy (NCBI): domain Eukaryota; class Phaeophyceae; order Laminariales; family Laminariaceae; genus Macrocystis; species Macrocystis pyrifera. The sequence goes on along the minus strand of JASSKH010000008.1, from coordinate 4,110,345 downwards.
TCCTACGAGTGGGCTGGAAAGTAAAAAGTGATGATAAAAACAAAACAAAAAACTACTTTTTAGTAGTTTTAATAGTAGTATGCTTAGTAGTCGTAGTAGTAGTGTGCCAGGTAGTATTTTGTAGAGTGCGTGCTGCTTGTACCGGTACTTTATCGTACATCTATCTGCATAGCACTGTAGTGGTAGGGGTGTATAGTGACGGTATAGTGGTCAACCCAAGGTACCGCGTGCATGGTGTGGTATTCACCATAGAAAGAGTAGTACTCGGTCCTTGCCGACTACTATTATTGCTCTTTCCTTGAAGCAACACGATAACCCATGGCGATAACACATGGCTCAGGTTTCCGCCAAGAACAGGCACACTGGTGTTACCTGTGACTCCCTTTTCGCCTTGCGGCGCCCCCGGTATTTCATGTCACCCACATCCCGAAGGGGGACCTTGTATATATATTAGTACATAATATAAAATATATGCGTGATTTTCTTCTCCATTTTTGAGCGGACGCAAAAACACACGCCAGGACACGTTGTTTCTCATCTAGAGTTTGTGATTTTTCCATTTTCAACGGCGGCTACAACATACCAGAAACAAACGCGGTTCCTTGCCCATACCTGGTGTTTCTTATGTCTCCGTTCTTAACGAATGAGGATACTCGCCATATTTTTCATTTCATTTCAGTTTTATCCTCCGGCGGATTGGTAAACATAAAGCTTCAGCTCTCACCAGAACTTGCGCGGTGTCTCATACACGTGTATTATATGTATTTTCTCTCCATTTTTCAACGGATACAGCGAGGGATCGTTCCCATCCTCTCTTTTTGCGCATGTGCCCATGGCGATGACAGCCAGTGGCACATTCTGTTTCCGACTTGGCTGCGTCAGCCTCAACCACGTGCTCGATAGTCCACACTAACTCCTCATTACACCCTAGAACAATCCGAGAACTTTCCAGGCGGTCCGGGTTTGGACGTACAGAGTGTCAAAGTGAGAGTTCAACGATTGTGTCGAGGTGGAGCCAAGGTCTACACAGCCGTCCCATGGGGTGGGTGTACTCATTATCATGCGTGGCCGTAGTCGTATGACCATAGACCCTCGCATCCCTACAATGCCGGGACGGAGCACGTCGGGTTTTCACCGACCAGGCAGGCATTCCTTGCACCAAGAGCGAAGCGAAAACGTGCGATGTTGGGCGAGTCGCTTGAAGAGTGAGTGAGCTGCATCCTACTAAGAACCACTTTTTTTGTGAGGCGGGCTTGGATATTGATCACACCTTTGTAATGGGTTGATTTTCTTTCCGGGGGTGGCCACTTCCAGAGACTGCAGTGATGGGAGGTACCATTAATATGCAGCTGCCTCGTATTAAAATGTGTTGCGTCTATTTAGCTGGTAAGTGACGCACGTCTTCCTTAGATCGACTACGGTAGATCCTTTGTCGTGGCCGGGGAGGGGGGAGGGGGGCGGTGCGATCGGATCAATTGTGTGAATTTTCAATCAGGTACCGTAACACGGAGCGTCGAGTTTGCACGCAGGGGCGCAGAGGTGTGATCGTATCTCAGCGCTCGCTTTTTTTTTATAATAACGGCCAGGGTGCTATTAAATCTCGAACAGCGAGCGCCCCCGGTGGCTCGGTAGTTGGTTCGGCCCTCCCCGAGTGCGTTCATTCCTCATTGTGGCACTTTTTCTTGGCCCTGAAAATGATTAGCGGAGCGTGAGATATTATTACGGGGGTCCATAGTTAACAGGACCTATGGTGCACATAAAAAAATATATATTTGCCTATTTTTACTACCAAAATTTGGTCCCGTTAACTATGGACCCCTGTAATAGCAACATTCTTCGATGAAAATCAACGAGCAATGGGAATGCTGAACCCTACATAGGCGCAGCGACGAAACTGAAGGCACGTACCGGGGGGGGGGGAGAAGCGATGACACCTGTGTGTGACCACGGCTTGCTTGTCCAGAGGATTGTTGAAGGCGAAACCTCGTACGAGTTAAGCTGGAAAGTAAAAGTGATGATGAGAAAAAGAAGAAGAAGAAGAAGAAGAAGAAGAAGAAAAGAAAAGTTTTATTTTCGGAAGGTCGCTCAACCAGAACTCCTGAAAACACCTTGGTTCGGTGTTGACCGCGACAACCTTTCCGTCCCGGAAAATCGTGCGCTATGAAAAAACGATCGCACCCACCTCTGTGCAAACTCAACGCTCTTTTCGCTAGTCTAAGCTGGGCAAGGTCGTCGTACGGGCACCGGTGCGTGAGGGGGCGGGATCTACCCGGTGTTTTTTTTTTTTCCCGCTGGACTCGCCCTTAAGGAGCGCCACCTGCTTCTTCTCGGACTTGGTAGTACGAGGCACCTGCGGCTTTTCTCCCCCCTGGATGTGTGTTGTGTGCGGCTGCATATAGACGCCGAAGTCGTACATACCGGAAAGTTTTTTTTTTTATTATTTCCATATTTTTTCGCGCAATTTTTTTCATGCTACTACGTACCAGATTTCCCGGTGTTTTTTCAAATATGTGAAAAATAACTTTCTTGGTTTTGTTGTTGCTTTTTTTTTTATAATTTCACAATAGTGACAGAACGCCTCCGTATCTCGATACATATTTCCTTTTATTTCCAAACTTCGGGAAATTCTGGAAAAAAAATCTCCGATAAGAATGGACCTTATATACCTCGCAAGAGATCGCACACCACCCTCCGTCGAAATGTTCTCGACACTTGCTTGACCTTCTCGACGGCGCGGAGATAGCGCAAGCATAACACCGAGCGATGCGACTGTTAATGGTATGGAATGATCTGTCACGGGGGTCCATAGTTAATAGGACCTATGGTATAGATAAAAAAAACTATATATTTACCTATTTTTTATAACAATATTTGGTCCTATTTACTATGGTCCCCCGTAGTAGGGGGAAGATGAGAGTATTAAAAAGTATACCACTCTGTTTTGAATTATAAGGAATGCTTTCATGTTCAGAATCAAGTGAAACCTTCCTTCTGTTTCGGTACGGCAGTGGTACTGCTGCACGTACTGCCTACTGGCGGCGAGTGGTCCCGGCCATGGCGGGAGTGGTTCATCCCACGCTATACGCGAGAACGGGGAAGAGCGGCCTCGAAGTTGTGTACTGCTTGCTGCTTGCTGTGTTTTATTTTGTTGCGCATAACATGGCACTTACGTTTGCTTCATACCTTTTACATGACGTGCTACTGCTGGATATCGTATAGTTCTTGAATAAAGATATGGAATACACACCGGCAAAATTGCCCGCTCGTGACAAGCTACGTGCGGCCTCGAAATTTATGTTTTTATTTTTTTTTTTCCCAAAGATACGACACACCCACTCTTTGCCCACATTGCACACTCCTTGAATTCTGCAGCTTCAGTTTTTTTCTCCCTCGTTTATTACGGGCTGTACATGTCTATACAAGCAGCATACCCTGCATGGGTCCATATATGTGCCGTATCACGGAGGGCCATAGTAAAGAGGACCTACGGCACACACAAAAACCTATATATTTCCCTATTTCTACCAACAATATTTGGTCTTACTTGCTAGGGTCCACCGCAATAGTAAGCGCGATCGTACGTATGTGTGGCAAACAGTATGCAAAGATGAGTTTCGACCAAATCCTCGATCTCACAGCTGCTGTTGTTTTTTTTTGATTTCATGAAGGGTTTTCTCCAAAATAAGGTATATCTGGCCACTTTTCGGCCAAAATCAGTTACATGCTAAAAAGAAGTACACAGCATACGCCAGGAGCCCTGCTATTGGCCAGGCTGACATCGTACGTGACTGATTTTGGCTCGAAAAGGCCAAGGTTTCGATGAATGTACCGTAGTTCCTACTAGTATTTACTATGGTCCCCGGTAACAATAATAGCTGTTGACCCCTTGTGCCATTTTTTTTAGCCAGATCGTTGCATTATAACTCATAAGGTGAGACTGCTGTGAACAACAGCAACCAACAGCTATTTGCCAACTTTACAACCAAACGCTGCGTACTTGCCACGGCCAACTGCCGGTGCCATTACACTCATTTAAATTATACTATTACGGGGGACCGTACATAGTAAATGGGACCAAATATTGCCAGTAAAAATAGCCAAGTACGTGGGTTTTCATGTATACCATATGTCCTACCGGTATTAACTATGTTCCCCCGTAGTACGACAGCAGTAGTTGTAGACAACGAGACATGAAAGGATGAATGTTGAACGAGAATTATTACGTACAACGCACGAAACGATATAGTATCTTCTTATGCGTTGCATGACTATTATATTGCCGATGCGCCATCATCACGCGAAGAAACAATCATTCGCTGGCAACAACTTGAAATTTTCGGAATTCGAAAACTAAAAAGAAATCAAAGTTCGGAAGTACTTCAAGTAAGATATGCTTACCGACCGCGGCGTGGAGACACTTCCTGCCGTTCGTTGTTACGGGCTTGCTTGCGGTCGGCGCATACAGCACAGCAGTAGTGATAGTTCAAACATGATCCTGATAATATAAGCAGTCCAGCAGCAGTTTCTAGTAGTGGTCCCTCTATAAGCAGTGCTGGTATGCCCCAGCCGAGTAGTATATCGGCACTATTCAACAGCAGCAACCGGCACTACTCCGCACACTCTTATTGCGTACCACATCTATCTATCTGGTGAATCCCATCATGTCTCAGATCTGCGCCAAGCGATTCCGCTTGAACGGCCATGGCGGGCAGCCGGCACTGCTCGTCGGGCACTATAGAGAAACCATTACTACTGCTGCTGTACCCATACTTGAATGTAGTGTATAGATATACGCGTCTGTATAGGGAGTGTTGCATTGCAGGGACAGCAGCAGTAGCATAGACCAGACTTACAGACTTTTAGGACTGCAGTCCCGTTTTTTTCTCGTTTGTTTTTTTTCATGACTTTTACTTTGCAGCTTGACTCGTACTGGTACGCGGTTTTACCCTCAGCGACCTTCTGGACAAGCCGTGGTCGCAGGCAGGTGTCACCTCTCCCACCCCCCCCCCCCCCCCCCCAGCCCGATACGTGCCTTAATTTTTCATCGCGCGTACAAGGATTCAGCATTTCCAGGGCTCGTCGATTTTCATCGAGTAGTATTACGGGGTCCATAGTTAATAGGACCTATTTCATGCATAAAAAGCTAGATATTCACATTTTTTATCAACAATATTTGGTCCTATTTACTATGGTCCCCCGTAATAGTGTTGTTCACTCACCACGCTCTCGCGCTTTTGCCACTAATCCGTTTTATTCAAGAGTCCTTTTGACGAGTACAGCAGTATGCACTCGGTGAGATTCGAACCCACGAAATTGATCTTAGTAGGCACGCGGACGACCGCCCACCAAGCCACCGGGGACACCGCTGGTACGGGGACAAACCACTCAAATTCTAAGTAGTTTGTCTCTAAACGGGAATGACTGCAGTCCTACGGCAGGGTTAACTTCACACCATTAAGGCTGCACTCCCGTTTTCGAGACGAATTACTTGAAATTTGACTGGTTTGTGCCCAAGATGGGACTGCGGTCCTAAACGGGTTGGATGAGGTTTGGCAAGGGGGATGGAGGCGTGACTTCGAATACTCGGGGTCATGAACGAATTTTGCCCCGTCATCGAGCTGGAGAAACAGCAAGTCCTTTTTTTGTTTTTTTTTTTCACCCTGTTTTTTTCTTCACCCAGTTTTTTCTTGTCCTGAGAACATGTTCGTGTGTTGTATATTTTATACCAGGTATGCATGTATGCGTGTTGAAGCAGGAATAATGCAAGAACGTTCGTTAGGGTTGGCATTTTTAGTCGCACGACTTCGTACTACGTCGTATTTTCGAGGGAGGCGTGGAGAGATTGCACGTGCAAGTGAAAGGCTCTTCAGATTTACACGTATATTTTTTTTGCGGTTGCATGCATATCAGGAGTTGCTATAGATATGTATGTATGACGCGCTACTGCTGTGCTTTGTGCCACAAGGGATCAGGGTGCCAGGTGGGCCTCCGGCGGCTCCTGCGGGGAGCTGAATATGTTTCTGCACCAGTAAGTGGGAGCAGGGTGCAGTGCAAATGGGATGTGGGTCCACTGCGGAGTCAAAGTACAAAAAATGGGGACAGGGTTTCAGGTGGTTTACGTATCAAAGACAACGTGTTAGACCTATGCCAATCAATGGAAACCCGAAGTCCAAAAGCTTGCTTTCCAAAATATCGCTTAAAAAATCAGCCGAAAATATCCTCGTATCGCCGCTGTGGGAAAAAAGGGAAAAAATGTTTGATTTTTCCTTTTTTTTTTTCTAACGGCCGCAGGCGGCGCAATTTGTTTTCTCTCCTTGCAAATTGTTAACACGCTGATAAAAATCAGCTCGTGTGACGATAGATGCTCGATCTCGATATAGACCCAGCCCACGGCCCACCCGCTTGGTGTCGGGCAAGGCCAACGAGTGTAGATGACGGCATCGAAGATAGAAAGTGAACACATGCTCTAGGGGGCGAGAGCTTGCCAGCGGTGTCCTGCGGTATCCTCCCAAACCTGAAGAAAAGCGTGTTTTTTGCCATTCGAGACGGGTCGAGAAATTTTGTCTTCTGTTTTGTACACACCAGCGGCTAATTGTTTTTTTATCGTACACCTGGCCAGCGCCCGTCCCACGTCACTGGCCATTGTGTGAAGACGGTGACCCAAGGGTGGTTCGGAGCCCCTAACGAGCGCACTCCGTTCAGAATTCATGACGCAATCGTTGGTTTTGTCGATCGATGTCTGTCGAGGACTCGGAATCTCGCCGCTTCGAACCAAAGGTCGGCCTGAGTTTTTCTCAAGCCGATCTTGGCCCAACATCGGCCCCAGATTTGCTTTTTTCGGGCTTTTCCAAAAGGTTGGGAACTTTTTTTTTTCCTAAACGTGCCCATGGAAGCTTGTTCTATAAATGTTTGGCGGGTATCTTTGGGATTCAAACTTTTTGTTGATGCTTCGCTTTCCCATTGGCATAGGTCTTAAAAAGCTATAATTAATAGTAGTATGATACCGGGTATGCATGAACCTTTCACGTAGTTTCTCCGCTGGTGTGTTCACTCGTACGTTTAACCGCGATTCATGAACTCATGAACGAATTCTCTATAATTCGGGGGACCATAATTAATAGGACCAAATATTGTTAGTAAAAATAGGGAAATATATAGGATTTTGTCTGTACCGTGGGTCCTATTTACTATGATCCCTCGTAATAATAATATAACACCGGGTAGAAGCGATCAGGAGGCACGAGAAGTCGAGAAGTCCTGCTGTGTCCCATGATATACGATCCAAGTATCACTACACGTACGTACACCAAAATAAAAAAAATAGTATACATACAGCAAGTATTATTACGGGGGACCATAGTAAATAGGACCAAAATTCGTTACCAATAGTAAAAGCAGGAAAATGCTTAATTTAAGTTGGTAAAAATATAGCTCAAAGTTCCACTCGTACTGAAAAGACAACTTTCCAGTGCAGCTTCCTCCCGACATCATTAATGGTCAATGGGGACACGCCAGGGGTACACGAAAATATTTTTGGCTTCGGAAAATATCAACGTCGATACCTTTGATTTCCGTAGTTGACGAAAAATCGCTCGACTTTTTTTTGTGTTTCGTGTGTATTATTACGGAGGGCCACAGTAAATAGGACCTGCGGTACGCACAAAAACCTATATATTTACCTATTTTTATCAACAATATTAGGTCCTATTTACCGCTCGCTGTGGTCCCCCGTAATGATGGTCTTTGTCGAGGAAATCGGCTTGAAAAGTCGCCCCCCGAGACGGCGTGTTGTCTTGTCATCTTGTCTCCCTTGTGTTATCTTGGATACCAGGTACTCGTATATATACGGAATGTGTATCCTTCATGAGGCCAGATAAAACTCGTGGTGAAGGTGATCGAAGTGTATATCTATCCCTTGGAACGCACCCTGGACAATAGACAATAGTCCACTAGTCTATTAATAGCTTCCTATTGCAATTGGCTGTCTATTGTGGTCCCTAATTCCAGTTAATTGAAAGGCGTCGAGCTCTGTTGTCCAGACAATTTCCATTAAGTGATCCCTACCTGACCCTATTGTCCAGACAATTTCACTTTATCGGTAGTCTCCGTAATCTATGGCCAGGACAATTCCAAATTAATGGACCTTCTCCTAAATAAATTGTCCGGCCAATTCCAATTGACAAATTGACAGACTGTCTCCTGAATCAATTGTCACGACAATTCCAATTGATAGTCGGCCCCCCGAAATAGTTGTCTTGACAATTTCAATTAGTAGATTGACACCAAAAGTGTTTGTCCCGACAACTCCAATTAATACAGTCTCCCAGATCAGTTTGCCCGACAATTCCAATTTATACACAGCAGTCTCCAAAATCAATTGTCCGGACAATTTCAACTGGCAGACTGCTTTCTAAATCAATTGTCCGGGCAATTCCAATTAATAGACGGTATTCAAAATCAATTATCCCGACAATTTCGACTAATACGAAATCTCCAAAACTACTTCAGACAATGCCATCATTGGTGGGCAGTCTCCTAAATTAACTGCCCGTACATATCAAAACAACAGTGCATACGGATAAATTTGTTTCGTGAAAACTTTTTTTAATGATTTATACATCCGAGCACATGGGCTAAGCGGTATCAAAACTTCCTACCTGCGGACATAAAATACAAAGCTAACGTTGAGGCGTCCCGCCCTTTTCTGCTTATGCCTTGGACTATAGGCCTATCAATAGGCTATTGCCCCTACAGCAGAGTCACGAAGTTGTCTATTAATTGGAATTGTCCGGGCAAGTGATGCCATAGACTGTCTAGCAATTGAAATTGTTTAGACAATTGATCTTAGATACTGTCTAACAACTGGATTTATTCGGACAATTGATATCGGGCACTGTTTAACAATTAGAATTGTCCGGACAAATGATTTTGGAGACTCTCTATCAATTGAAGTTGCCCTGACAATTGATTTTAGAGACTGTCCATTAATTGGAATTGTCTGAACAATTGATGTTTGGTGCTTTTCAATAATTGGAATTGTCCAGACAAATGAGCTCGGAGACTGCCCATCAATTGAAATTGTGCTGGCAAATGATTTCACAGGCTGTCTATCAATTGGAATTGCTTGAACGATTGATTTCGGGCGATTTACATGAATTGGACTTGTCGGGGCAACTGCTTTGAGATACCGTCTATTAATTGGAATTGTCTGGACAGTGGGATTCGGAAGCGATCTGCTAATTGGAATTGTCATAACTATCGAGTCTAAGAGGGCTCTGTTATTTGAAAGCTGGCAGCTACTTGTAGAACTACATTTGATTTGGTCAGTACACAACAGTACCACCATGCTAGTACTGCCTCTACAACAGGATCGGGAATTTCCCTCGATACGAAATCATTTGCAAGGTCCTTTATTGTGCCATATTACGAGTAGTATCAATTCAATGGGGAGTGCCTATCATAATACAATAACCACTGCTGTAGGTACACGGCCATGACATTTATCGAGCAATTGATTTCTTGCGCGGCATCTGAAATTAATTGTGCGGACAGTTCCAATTACTTTCCAGTCGCCGAAGTCCGTTTGGACAATTCCATTTAATTGACAGCACCCGAAATCAATTGTGCGGACAATTTCAGTTAATAAGCACCAGTCGAACTCAAGTGTTCAGACAAACCCAATTAATAGACAGCTCCCGAAATCAATTGTCTGAACAATTTCAGTTAGTGGACAACACCCGAAATCCATTGTATGGACAAGTCCAATTATTGGATAGCACCCGAAATCAATTTGCTGAATAATTCCAATTAATTGGCAGCCTCCGCAACCAATTGTTTGGACAATTCCAATTCATAGACAACACTCGAAACCTATTGCTCACACAATTCCAACTAGTAAATGGTATTCGAAATCAATTGCCTGGACAATTCCAATTCATAGACAATCGCCGAGATAAATCCCATTAACACACATCCTCCTGAATCAATTGTAGACACAATAATAGACTATCGAAATAGTAATTGTCCAGGGTGTTGGACAAAACTTTCCATATACGAAGTATGCACACACAGCTCACGAACAGGAGTTTCGACGAAATCCTCGATCTCACTTTTTCTGTACTTTTTTTTTTTTTTTCTCCAATTTTTTTTTTCATGAAAATATACATATTACAACACAGCATATAAACAGAGTGTCGGGTGTGCCGACCGGGCTATTAACCCATTTAGTGCTGCAGTCCCGATTTGGGGACAAACCACTCTAATTCCATGTGGTTTGTCCCCAAAACGGCACTACACAGTAGTACTGCGCTGTGTCGTTTCAAAACGATATTTCATACTTCTGTTATTAATAATATATTATGTTCGGGTTTTCTCGCATTGCCTAGGTGCAGGTGAAAAGCTGCATACACCAGGATGCTATTATTAATAATATTAATAGTAGACGGTCTTAGAATAAAGGCTTGGAACGTTCCTGGAATTAAGCTCATGGCGTGATTGAGAACTTGTTGAGGACGTGTCAGACGTTGACGAAAACTCAGAATTGTTGACGCTTGCGGTCTGCATTTTTTTTATTTTATTTTTCGAAGTTCGAATATAAAACACGCTGCACAAATAGGCCTATCCGTTTAGGGTTTAGGGTACGTAGCCTGTCTCTAAAAACGTGCCGACGATCTTGTCAGCTGTACGCTCACAAGCTCACAGCACTGAAAGCAGAGGCTAAAGCGTGATCCCAGGTCCCAGCAGAGTAGCCTACACAAAGCGCCCGGATCTGTTAGCAGGTGAGCTCGAGTTTTGCCGTTTAGCCGGTACATCTCACCAGCTCACCTGTGCATCATCACAGAGCACTCCCAGCAGGCGAGGCAGGCCGTACGTAGTACGTAAGAAGCTGGTATTCGTTTTGCGTGCGTTCAGCATACAGCAGTACGATGCTCGTATTAATAGTATGGACAAACACCACCTGCGTATGTACAGCAGTACGATCCTCGTACAGCTACGATCCTCGCGTATAACATATTACGAGGTAAGCAAAACACTTCTTTTTTCTGTCCAACCCCAGTAGTCCGTGGAGACAAAATATCTTTCTCTTATCACGGGGGGTCATAATTAATAGGACCCACGGTACACACAAAAACCTCTATTTATCATTTTTTTTACCGACAATATTTGGTCCTATTTACTATAGCCCCCCGTAATAGGATAAGGAATCAAGCCTGACACTATTACGGGGGTCCATAGTTAACAGGACCTATGGCACACATAAAAAACTATATATTTTAGGTATTTTTACTAACAATATTTGGTCCTGTAAACTATGGACCCCCGTAATAGGTGTACTGGTGTAGTTGGGTAGAGAGAGCGAGACACCACGCGCACGAATTTGGGATATGCTTTGCACGTATAATAGTTGTCTGCTGTGTGTACAGCAGTATATATGCGATAGGTATCCTGGTGCAAAAAATAACGGTTTATGTTCGAAATTCGAAGTTTCAAGCACGTTCCTTGCTTGGGATGTGCTCGTCGTATCCGGTACGTTGGCATGCCATTGCATGCCTGATTCAGTCCCGTTTTGGGGACAAATTACTTAGAATTTGACTGGTTTGTCCCAAACGGGACTGCGGTACTACAGTATTACGGGGGACCATAGTAAATAGGACCAAATACTGTTAGGAAAAATAGGTAAATATATAGTTTTTTATGTATACAACAGGTCCTATTAACTATGGACCCCCATAATAGTAGTAAAAGGGTTCATTGTTATTACGGGGGACCATAGTAAATAAGACCTACGGTAAATACAAAAACCAATATATGTACGTATTTTTTATAACAATATTTGGTCCTATTTACTATGCCCCCCCGTACCAATAGTACGTAGGTGTGCTGAATGTCGACGGGGATAGAAAGAACGAACGGAAAAACGGTTCGTAATGTTCTCAATCAAAGACCACACAACACACAACACCTGATGATATATTCATTTGATAAACATGAACGCACTATATTTGATTCTTTAAACTGAAAAGTCGTGTAGGAAAGTCCCCCCCTCCGACCACACTCTGGACAATGGACACAACAATAGTCTATTGCTTCGAAAATAGACGAGGAGGGGAATCTATCGATGTACATTATCTGCGACAATAGATTGTGGAAGGTATCTATCGATAGGTATTGTCGGTGACAATGGGCTGGTGATATTTGTCGATCGATAGGCATTGTCTAACACAATAGATGGTGAACTTCGTCCATCGGATGGCCACTGCAGGCCACAACAGAATGTGCGAGATGTCGATCGATGGCCATTGCCGGCCACGATAGAATGTGCCAGATGTCTATCGATAGCCATCGGTGACCACAATAGATTGTGCGAGAGGTATATCGATGGCCATTGCGGGCCACAATAGATTGTGCGAGAGGTCTATCGACGGCCGTTGTCGACCACAATAGATTGTGCGATATGTCTATCGATGGCCGTTGCCGGCCACAATAGATTGTACGAGATGTCTATCGATGGCCATTGCCGGCCATATAGATTGTACAAGCTATCCATCGATAGCCATCTCGAGGATATTTTGCACTCATCCCACGATATACGAGGTATGTCATGTTCTGTGTGTATGTGGTAATTTGAACCGACGTCATCATGTTGTGGACACCATACGCTCTCACACTCATTTGAAGAATACATTAAATACAGATGTCGCCATTAATAGAAACTCGCGCACCAATATATTGGTAACTGTAATCAACTTGTGTGCGCTCTTAGTTTCGGAAATTGACTCGATTTGACCCCTTTAGTACCGCAGTCCCGATTTGGGGACAAACCAGTCTAATTCCAAGTGATTTGTCCCCAAAACGGGACTGCGGCACCCTTGCTTTGTCCTACAAGTCTATTTTTCTTAAATTATTGTTTGCCTTCTGACAATGTGCAGGGCGTTATTCATTCAAGAACACCCTCAGTTTTATCCAACCTTTTGTCCTTCCTTGCGTATACTCAATTGAATACGTACTGCCTTATATCGATATATTTTCACCGACTATGTGTCTACACGCCCTGCGTCCTACTCCGCATCTACATTCCATCCCCACGCCATTGGAAGTAGTCCTCCCTCCTCCTCTCTTCTCCCCCTGGCGGCCTGGCGGTCTCGCAGGGCGAGCTTATATCGGTGCACCCGGCGCGAGATCGCGACCTGGGTGGTCACCGATATGATCTGGAAAATATGCTCCTTACAAACCCCTTTTCTTGCTAGAGATCCCCCCGTCCGTTCCTCCGATGATTCTATTAAACTCCACTTAGAATAAAACGTGGATCATTAAACTCAAACCACCTTACGCTGAAAATTCTGTTCTTTCCATTTCTCATCTCGAGTTTGTTTGTCCCATACTGAAACCAAGTAAGTAAGAGTTTTTTTTTTTCGGATGCTGGTCATCTATAATTTAGATTATTTTTTTGTTAGGAAATAAATTCGATTTGTTGCCCTTACATTGTCCCCGATTAACTGCACTTTCAAAATAATCTGGATACTAAAAATAAAACAACCTTGGCAAGAAAGTTATCAGCTTTCCGTTTCTTAAGTCGAGGTTTTTGTCTCGTACTGAAATGAAGTAAGTCAGATTCATATTTTTCGGAGCCCGGCCAACAATCTATTGTGGGTGGCGATGGCTATTGTTGGACACAATCGCGTACCTATGGTTGGCGGCAATAGAAGCTTCGGCGGTCGTCAAAATGGCCATCGACATACACCATTCCACGGTATACAATAGGTTTAGGTAATAGTCTATTACGAAAACACGCCCGACAGTCTATTGTGGGTGACGATGGTTATTGATGGATACAATTGTGTGTGTATTGTTGGCGGCAATAGCCATCGATTGGCAAACGTTTTGGTCTATTGTTCGAACAATATCTATCACGGTTGCTTCCCCAACATCTATTGTTCAGGACAATGGCCATCTATGGACAACCTTGTGACTCCATTGTTAGGGCAAAGGCATATTGTCTCCATTGCCGAAAAAGTATTGTTCCCTGACAATATCTATCGATAGACAGCGTTGCCAGTCTATTGTCGTTAACATCATCTCTCGATAGACAGCGTTGCCAGCCCCTTGTGGTTAGCAGTGTCTATCGTTAGCCAGCGTTGCCAGTCTATTGTCGTTAACAATATCCATTGACACACGCTTTTTTCGGGGCTACTGTAGCGACAATGTTCTATTTCCTTTCTATTGTCCAGGGTATATGCACATCTTACCTCATCTATCTTATCCGTACAGGGTGTAACCGATTTGGAATCACTATTAATAACACAGAGTACTAACCACAACAACACAGCCGACACTGCAACACACTTAACCCCCATGATGCCCACTGCCTTGTTGAGACACACAACGTTGCAGCCCTCCTTCACGCTATGCCATGCACCGACATTGCTGCTCATCACGATACACCATACACTCATTCCATACTGGTGGTGATCACAAGATGAAAATATGACACTGCTGCGGAACAAAATATTGCGTTGCTTAGTAAGTCAGAGTGCATTATAGGTGTGGAAATAGGCTGGTGATGGTGTCCATCGATATAGACATTGTCCACCACAATCGATTCTCAACGGTGTCCATCGATAGCAATTGCCGGCCACAATAGATTAGAAACGTATCTATCGATAGCCATTGCTGGTTACACTAGATTCAGAAACACATCTATCGATAGCCATTACCGGTCACAGTAGATCAAGAAATGCATCTATCGATAGCCTTTGCCGGCCACAATAGATCAAGAAAGGTGCTCATCGATAGCCACTGTGGACCGCAGTAGATTCTGCAAGCTATCCGTCGATAGCCATTGTCGGTGACAATAGCTTCCAACCCAGGTACTTCAGCACACTCCTGCCTGAACAATATGTTGGGGACGCAACCTATCGGTAGGCATTACCGACGACAATGGATGAGGAACGTTCCAATCGATAGCCTTTGCCGATGACAATACACCCGTCCATTGCACCATATTCTATTGCTATTTCAGGGGCCATTGTCTATTGTCCAGGGTGTGCCCTCCACACGAGATTGATCTCCCGCCAGTTCTCAACAGGGGTCTACATCTCGATTTCGCAGGTTTATTGTTTGGTTCATTCTTATCGGAAAGTATTTTTTTCCAGAATTTCCACAAGCAGTGCAGTTTGGAAGTAACTGGGGAATTGTATCAATATACGGAGGCGTTCTGTCACTATTCGTGAAGTTATCCAGAAGCGACGAAATCAATTTACATTTTTGGAAAAAAAAAAACAGGAAAATCTTGCAGATAAGAAAATTGCGCGAAAAAAGTATGGAAATCATGGAAAAAGCTCTCCGAACGATTTTTTCGCGTTTGGAGAATTTCACGAATATATAGTGACAGAACGCCTCAGGCATATTGATATATATCTCCAATTATTTCCAAACTTTGGAAACGCTGGAAAAAAAAGCTCTCCGATAAGAGTGGACCTTGGAGGTGCTGCAGTGGTCGCAATTGGTCGAAGTGCGGGGCGCATAAAATGAGACAAAGAACAACCCCCAACTGAACGTTGGCACCCCACTCGCGGACAGCTGCAGCTCCTATTACGGGGGACCATAGTAAATAAGACCACACATTGTTAGTGAAATAAATAGGGAAACATATAGGTTTTCGTGTGTACCGTAAGTCCTATTGACTATGGTCCCCCGTAAAATAACAGGATACTGCAGCCAGCGAAATTGGGGGATGCTTCTGATGGGATGAGTGAGGGTGTCGGGTGCGCCAGACGGCAGTCGCAAGCACCCAGAAAGAAGCGACTCACGAGGTGTTTTCGTGTACTCGAAGTTGCGAGCGAGCAGCACGAAAACCTCGCATGAACACTAAAAGGCTTCATTTTACGCAAGGGAGCGTAGCACAATGGCTACATCACCCATGAAGCAATGGCCTTCACTATAGTAATGTTGCTGTTCCCCAGGTGGATGATATATATGTTGGAGAGTCGTCGTCGAAGATGGGATGGGAGGGAAAACTGCATTCCCATGATGGGTATAGCAAGTTCTTGGACCCAAAAAAAGACGAAAATGGCCTAATACGAAGACTAGGATTCTTGTGAATTTGCATCACCTATTTTACAACTAAGAAATACGGATCTTGGTTGCAAATCCCGTGCTCTCATTCCAAGTCGTATGTATACGCTGCCGAAACGCCTACACGTGGGTACTTGACGCATTCCTGAGGGTGCCAGCGTCCCCTTAACCTTAAGGCCGGTTCTCATGCGGTCGGAAACATGGATAGAAAAAGCCGCGGTTTCCAATCGGAGACTAAAATTGGCGTTCTTGTGCAGTTGAAAAGGCGCTTTTTCAACCCAATATTTTTCGATTATGATTTCCAACTGGACCAGACTGTCGAAAAAAGCTGAGATTTTCGATTCTATTCGCCAGTCGGATTCATGCATCGGAAATGTGAGAAAGTCCCGCCGCATACTCGCTCGTACGAGTATCACACCCACCCAACAACACCACATACGTGCGACACGACCCCACACCGCAACATCGGCGACGCTGGCTTGGCTGCTGTCACTTCTGCTGCTGCTCGGCTCGAGTCAGGGTGATACGAAGTACATCCTTATCTACGCCAGTCAGCAGCACGTGACAGTACCCGATGGCCGCAGTGCGCGGTATCGATGACCTTTCGCCAACTGCTGCGCTGGCTGTAGCCTTGGCGTTCCAGCGCCGCGATGGCCTCGAGGACGAGACGGAGGAGAACACCCCGCGTGTGAAGCTCACACGCTGCTCGAGGAAGAAGCGAGGCATGAGCATGTATGCGTAGTTGGGCGCAGCTGCTGGAAGATGAAGACCTCTCCGAGTACGTTCTTGCGCTTTCATTGGCCGGGCAAGACACACTACTTGAAAGCAATGCAGTGGGGTACCCTTTTATTGATCGGACAAACTACAGTCGTCCCGTTTTGGGAGACAAAGCACTCAAATTCTAATTACTGATATTATTACGGGGGACCATAGTTAACAGGACCAAATATTGTGAGTAAAAATAGGGAAATATATAGGGTTTTGTGTCTGCCGTAGGTCCTATTAACTATGGACCACCGTAATAGTAGTTTTGTTCCCAGAACGGGACTGCGCTACTGAGAGGGTTAAGGCCACGCCGTAGCCTGGATGCTTCGTCCCCAAAACGACCCTTTTTTTCATTATCTCGTTTTTCATAATCTCGTTTTACTTTCCAGCTCGACTCGCAGGAGGTCGTTTTACGCTCCGCGACCTTCTGGACAAGCCGTGGTCACAGGTATAGGCATCGTCTCTTTTTCTCTCCCCCCGCACGTGCCTCCATGTTTCATCGAGCATGTACAGGGTTCAGTATTCCCACTGCTCGTGGTCGGATGTTTCTACGGCTTCGTATTGATAACTCACGCTCTCGCGCTTTCCGCTGATCAATTTTGATGCAAGAAAAAGTCGCCACGGGTATATTCGAGTACGCACTCGGTGAGACTCGAGCCCCTCGAGCCCCACGAAACTGATCTTAGTAGGCACGCAGACCACCTACCAAGCCACCGGGGACGCCGCAATTGGGTCAGCACGAAAAGGGTCGAGACCACGAGCTCGCGCGGGTCCCACACTACCCGGAGGAGATGACTCTCCCGGGTAGCTATCTCCAACGCACCTGCTCCTCTCGAGGGCCAGTCAGGGGTCCCACACTACCCGGAGGAGATGACTCTCCCGGGTAGCTATCTCCAACGCACCTGCTCCTCTCGAGGGCCAGTCAGGTCTGGTCAACGTGCCCAAGCGCCAGTGGTAACAGTAGCCTGCTCTGATGTTGTAACGGGAGCTATGGGCTAAATTGGTACACGACACGAAGTTTAAACGTGGGAGTGCAGTGAGCTTAAGCTTTGTTTTTTACCAATCCGGCGGAGGACAGCCAAAAAAAAAAAAAAAAAAACACGCCGTTAGACCTATGCGAATGGGAACGCGAGGGATCAATGAAAAGTTTGAATTCCGAAGATCCCCGCCAAAAAAATTTAGAACACGCTTCCTATGGGCACGTTTAGAAAAAAAAAAAAGTTCCCAACCTTTTGGAAAAGCCCGAAAAAAGCAAATCTGGGGCCGAGGTTGGGCCAAGATCGACTTGAGAAAAACTCAGGCCGATCTTTGGTTCGAAGCGGTGAAATTCCGAGTCCTCGACAGACATCGATCGACAAAACCAACGATTGCGTCATGAATTCTGAACGGAGTGCGCTCGTTAGGGGCTCCGACGCACCCTTGGGTCACCGTCTTCACACAATGGCCAGTGACGTGTGGCGGGCGCTGGCCAGGCGTACGATAAAATAACAATCAGCCGCTGGTGTGTACACAACAGAAGACAAATTTTCTCGATCCGCCTCGAATGGCAACAAACAAGCTTTTTTTCAGGTTTGAGAGGATACCGCAGGACGCCGCCGGCAAGCTCTCGCCCCCTAGAGCATTTATCCACTTTCTGTATTCGACGCCGTCATCTATACTCGTTGGCCTTGCCCGACACCAAGCGGGTTGGCCGTGGGCTGAGTCTCTATGGAGATCGAGCATCTATCGTGGCACGAGCTGATTTTTATCAGCGTGTTGTCAATTTTTGCAAGGAGAGAAAACAAATTGCGCCGCCTGCAGCCGTTAGAAAAACAAAGAAGGAAAAATCAAACATTTTTTCCCTTTTTTCCCACAGCGGCGGTACGAGGATATTTTCGGCTGTTTTTTTCAAGCAATATTTTTGAAAGAATACTTCTGAACTTCGCGTTCCCATTGGCACAGGTCTTACAGGTGAACAATACGAGTACATGACATACGTATGTGCTGTTCTCTTATCATAAATGTGGTGTTTCATCTTATACTGCTGGCTATACTAGTTTCAAGTAGTGATAGTTTCTTCTTCTCGTGACGTACGTACCTGTGGTACCAATTTATTTACCTGTGGTCTCATCTCCAGGTACCTGGCTGGGTGCCAATTTACTTGTGCAGTCTTATCTCCAGGAAATGCGTAAAACAGACGATGGTCCTCAAGTCGGTACACTGTCACTGATTATCTATGTATCCCTTAGTATTACGGGGGACCATAGTAAATGGGACCTACCGTACACACAAAAAATTCTACATTTCACTATTTTCACCAACAATATCTGGTCCATTTACTTATGGCCCCCCGCAATATGAATGCTTGAAATTTATTAAACTACTACTGTGTATGTAGATCTTCCCCCAAGCTGAGCTTTTTTTTTTTTTTTTTTTCACTTTCAACTACTACTGTTCTATCCGATACGGGTGGATAACGAACTCGAGAAGTTGCGGCATATCGTCTCTCCTTAAAGTAAGAGTAGATACTTGACCCTCACAGTCCCGTTTTGGGCACAAAGTACTTGGAATTAGTGTGGATTGTTCACAAAAACGGGACTGCACTTCTGAAAGTGATAACTCGTTTCTTGCGTTTCTTGTTCCGCCCCTGTTTCTGAAACGATCCATCACAACCCCTGTGTCTCGTTCCTCCCCAGCCGACGGTTCCTGCGTCGACAACGCGCCGTTTTCTTGCGTCTCTGTTGACAAATTTCTTGCGTCTCTTTTGTGCCAGGTTTGTGACAACCAGTGCCTCTGTCTCTCACCCACCCCCCCCCCTCCCCCCTCCATTTTTTCGTCGGCAACATGTCCTGCCGTTTTTTGCTTGTTGCCTCGGTTTTTCTTCCACGTCAGAAGAAAAAAAAAAAAACGCCGCGGAGGTGTACCGAGAGATCTCGCGAGGCAGCGGAGGGCTGGAAGGCCCTAAGTTACGCCTCCAAGAACGCAGGAGACGAGAATTTTGCACCGAAGCAGCGGAATAAAAAATAATACGCAGCAGAGCAGCGGAACGAACTTTCTTTTTCCTGGGCCGGAGTCGGAGCTGCGATTGAAGATTTTGGAGCAAGGCTGGGAGACGCGCGGCGGGGAGATATTTTTTGTCAGGAGCCAAAAGAAAGTCACGGCCGCTAATAGTTGCTGGTGCTGGTACTTTTGCTGGTGCGTTTTTTCTCTTGGCTAAATACGGGAGTTGTAGCGGCGGAGGGGGCATCGGAGCACGGCCGCATCGGACAAGCGGAGCATTTTTTCTTATTCTTCTCCTAGAATAAACAACATTTCCAGTCCAAGAAAATCGCCCCGCTTTTTTTTTTTTTTTGTCACAACACTTTTTGTATTTTTTCATAGGCGACGGGGATCGAGCCCCTTGGTTTTCTGGCGGGATCGATCGATGTGGGCCCGGAGCGCTGTCCGCGACGGCTCTATAACGTCGCCAGACCACAACGCATTCGTCGCTGCGTCAATGCTGCCCGAAGAGAGCGACGTTGCTCCGTCGTACTCTGCCGGCAGCAGCGCCAAGGCGTTGCAGGGGAGCATGCCCGCCGGCGGCTGGGATGCTCGCAACGGGTCCAGAGCCCTCAGCGCGCAGCAAGACTTGGAGACGATACACAGCCTGGATTCGGAGATCGTCGCGATAGGGTTGCAGGTTCTGGCGACCGAGCGGGAGGTGGAGGAGGTACAAGAGGCGTTTTCGGTGGGGGGCGCGTACCGGGGTAGGATGGGGGACGCGCTGGCGGCGGTGGAGAAGCGGCTCGTTCGGAAGGAGCAGCAGCTGAGGGAGAAGGAGAAGCTGCTCCTGGAAGAGAAGGTGGTGGTGCTGCGATCACGCAGCGTCGGGGGTGTTGGCGGCCCTCCGCATAGAGTCGCGTCCGCGGAAGGTGGGAGTTTTTTTTTTGTTTTGCTGTACTTCGTATGCTTTTTTTTTTTCTGTTCCGTTCCGTTTTTTTTTTTTTTTTTTTCGATACTTGTTCGTTTTTCGGCCGTGGTTGGTTGATAAATCATAATAAAACTTCAGCGGACGAACGAGTGCAGAAAACAGAAATCCCACACTATATCCAGGTAGTTTTTCTTTCCTTTTGCCAATACGCTTGTGTGCGATTCTGATAGAGTAATCATCCGCATGAAACGGCCCCCTCGGGTTTTTTTGTTTTTTTTTTGCTCTTGTTTTCGCTTCTTCTGTTTTTTTCACTCACTGATGTGAAAGCCTAGGAAAAAAAAAAAACTCCGGCGGCTGAGGCCGGGCAGATTTCGATTTTTCTTACTCGTTTTGAGAGCACGGCGAGCTGTATAAATTCTCGACGACATGCTGGCTCTCGCCAACTCTCGTCCGCTTGCTTTGCGTTTTCGCGCTCTGGTCGAGACATGCTTGCTTTTTTTTTGCTGCTTTGTGCAGGGGTGAGTACGCTGCGCTGCGCTGTGCTGTGCTGTGCTGTGCTGTCTTGTGTTATGTCTTACCGGAGGTGGCGAACGACAAACAACATGCTTGTACGCACAGATATTTGAAAAAGTCTACAAAAAATGACAAATTGGAAACAGAAGGCTCCTATTAAACCTATAAAAAAAAACAGTAGCGAAAAAAGTAAAAAAAAAGAAAGGCCGGCCGGCAAGTAATCGAAGAATGCGTTGTTCAAGTGGGAGTTCTGGGGGGCCAGAGAGGTACCTTACTGCCCATGGACTCCGCTCAGCCAAAAAGACAAACATGAGAAGAGTCTACGTGTGTGCTCCTGGGTGCACTGCAAACAGCAGTAGGCAGTTAGTTTATTCTATTGACCCCTCTGGGTCCCCGAGATAGCATCCAGGAAACCCTGAATTGGGGATATTATCAACCGTTGAACGAACAGCTTGAGCTTCCCCCCCCCCCCCCCCCCCCCCGCCGTGTGCCGTACGACTACTAGCGGTGTCACTACACTAGAACACCAATTTTGTGTCATCCCTCTACCGCCCAGGCGGCCGCCGCTGCAATCGTCGCTTTAAATCAGGGTGGTGCTCGGAAACGATATTTCACACGGAACTCAGACGGGACGGTAATGCCTTTGGCGGTGATTTTGCTGCCGGTAGACGGTATTTCGTTATTTGACGGAAACCAATTTGACGGAAACGGAAAATCCAAAATATGCCGGTATCATCTCGGCGGAAATAGGACTCGACGGAAATTTTGTCGACGGTAGACGGTAGTTCGTTTTTTGACGGTAACCAATTTGACGGAAACGGAAAATCCAAAATATGCCGGTAATATCTCGGCGGTAATAGAACACGACGGAAATTCGTTGACGGTACACGGTAGTTCGTTTTTCGGCGGTAAAGCCCTCGACGGAAAACGGAAAATCCAAATTCGCCAGTATTTGGCATGTGTTGAATATGTGCGTGCCTCGCAAGCGGGCAGGCTCTCTTTTCTCTTTTCATCACATCGAAATTGAGCAGTCTCAAATGCAAAGAACAACAACAAACACCGGAGAAAAATTAAAAGAAGAAAATCAGGGGATAGGCCCGACCGAGCCTCTTCTCACTCCCCCCCTCTCGTCTGCCATTTTCCATTTGAAGCCCAAACTACCATGATGTGGTTTTCGCGGGTTGGAGTGGTTGCAACGCCCCATCACCCTCACCATCCACCACCGACCCCGAACCAAGGGCTGGCGAAGCAGCAGACTCAGCCTCTGCGCGTGAAGAAGCAGCAGACTCACCCGCATCACTACTGGCACTGCCTACACCGCTCATACTTCTGCTCGACCACGCCAAGCGTGATGTGGGCCTGGTAGGCAGGTGTGTGTGGGCGTGGTGGCGTGGTGGCAGGCACTCTCTGTCCACACGTCCACACACGCACAGGTTCTCCCGAAAGGGAACCAGTGGAACCTTCAGACCAGAAAAGAAGAAAGAAAAAAGAACATCCGCCACCTTGGGCGGTATCCAGTACTGACGGTGTGTTTTGGGCGGTACCCAGTACTTACGGTGTCGTTTGGGCGGTATCCAGTGCGGGCGGTACTCTTGCTGGCGGTATCCAGTGTTGCCGGAACTTTTCTGGCGGTATCCAGTGTTGACGGAACTTTCTGGCGGTGGTCTAGAGTTGACGGTATTTATTTGACGGTAGACGGAAATAGTGAATCTGACGGAAATTTATTGCCGGTTCGTAGACGGAAATAGTGAAAACCTTGACGGAATTTTTTTTGACGGTGGTGCAATACGACGGTTGTTTGCTGACGGTAGACGGCATTTCGTTTTTAGGCGGTACTGCCCTTTGGCGGTAGACGGTAACACGAAATGTGCCGGAAAACCCCGCCGGAATTCCGGGACCGTCCACCAGGGCGGAAAAACCAGCGACGGGAAAAATTCCGAGCACCACCCCTGCCTTTAAATGATCATTTTTTTCCGCGTCTGAGGTCCCCAGAGGATTATTAATGGTACTAATAGTGCGTCGCCAAAGGGAGTCAGTCCCCCTGAGATCAATGCTGACGAACGAGACCATCACCGTTCATACCTGGTAGGCAGTAGTACCCTCCAATATATATATATATTTTTTCGTCGTTTTTCTTTTGGCATGAAGAATAACGCCTTTTGTAACGGGCACCCGCCGACGTGACGTGCAAGTGTGACTCGACTGTTTTCGGCCGATCGCACCCGCGATAGAAACCACCGCCAGGGTTTTCTGATATGAGGAGGGACACCCGAAGGACAAGACATTCGAGCTGCAGTAGTGGTGATCTGTTTTTTTTTTTTTTTCATGCTTCATCTTGCGGCGGGTTGGTAAAAATAATAAAGCTTAAGGTCACCACACTCCCACGTTCCAATTTCGTGTCGTGTGTCAATTTAGCCCATAGCTCCCGTTACAACATCAGAGCAGGCTGCTGTTACCGCTGGCGCTTGGGCACGTTGACCAGACCTGACTGACCCTCGAGAGGGGCAGGTGCTGTGGAGATAAGCCACCCGGGAGAAGTCGTCTCCTCCGGGTGGTGTGGGACGTTCGCGAGCTCGCCCGCTAACACAAAAACCGAGGCTATGAGGCATTCCCGCCGGAATTGGTCCACTTACGGTCCACCCTACCCGTTGGGGCGTTGGTCCTCGGGAGTGGTGGTAACGGTTGTATCGTTGCGGCGGTAATATAATGGTTGTATCATGTGCTCCTGGTTGTACTACGGTGGTACCGTTGGCCACGGCAAGTAATCAGTAACCGAGACCCATCATGCACACGAAAACCTATACACTCCAGTGTTTTTATCAAGCATAGGTGGCCCTGATTATTGCGACGTATGTTCCTCCGTAGTGACCAAAACCATCACGGAGGGCGATTGCCGACATCAACCAAAAATGTACTCGTTCGTCCTTTTCTTTTATGTTGGGGAGCTCCATCCGTCGAAGCTCCCGGCGTTAGATATGTGTGTGAGGGTTTGCCTGGAGTCCCCCCCCCCCCCCCCCCCCCCCCCCCCCCCCCCCCCCCCCCCCCCCCCCCCCCCCCCCCCCCCCCCCCCCCCCCCCCCCCCTCCCCCGGCTGACGCATACGCCTCTTTTTTGTTGGACGCGTCTCCTCGCTTTAGGAGCTCTATGCTGTTGGTAAGTCAAAAACTGATGATGAGAAAAAATCGTAAGTGTAACTCGATGAATCATCCCATTATCTATTGCCAGGAAAAGTACGATAGTGTTCAGGACCCAATATGCTTATAGTATAAATACTGGAATATATACTTTTTTGTGTGTATGGTGGGTGCTGATCACTATGGTCCCTCGTCATATGAAGGCCCTTTCTTATCCGAGAGTTTCCCCCCCCCCAAAATTTCCTTATTTTTTTCGCGCCATTTTTGAATCTCGATTATTTTCTTGTTTTTTTTTTCCCAACTCGTGAAGTTTTACTTTCTAGATATCCCCGCATCTGAAGAATTTCCCAAATTGTAACTGAACGCTTCCGTATCTTGATACATATCTCAATTTTTTCCAGACTTCGCTACTTGTGGAAAAAAAGCTCTCCGATGAGAACGGCCCTAGTAGTGGTATTCAGACGATTTTGGGTTGAGAGGCTTGGTTAGATAGATGTCAGAAATATTTTGGCCTTAAAGTGCCACATACCGCTATATCCCAGAACGCGTCGGCTGGTTTGAACCATCTGCGTGGCTGGCTTAGCTGACCGGTCGGCTGGTGATATTGGGCTTCATTCCACTGTACATATACGCACTAAGACATTTATGACAAAGGAGCGGCGCCGTGGATGGCGATGGGTTTTGGAATGCACCATCCAGTTACCGTAGACCTTCTCAGGTCTCTCTTTTTCTCCCTCTCTGTGCGAGTGTGTCACGGGGCAAAAATGCCCCACCCCGTAAAAAACAAGCCTTCCATAAACAAGGAAACAAACATGGCCGGATAGCTGGCACCGCTGCAATCAACTATTACGGGGGACCCCAGAGTAAATAGGACCAAATTTTGCTAGTGAAAACAGACATATATATATATATAGGTTTTTGTGTGTACCGTAGGTCCCATTTACTATAGTCCCCCCGTAATACGTAATGTTTCCTCGTCAACCAGGGGCACACGAAAAACGAGAACAAAGACACACTTGCCACCATGTCCACATTGAAAACTGTTGATTGATCTCTAAAGGTATAGGCGCAGCTGGCACGGGAACGCGTGGTTGACTCCAGACAGTAACACGGAACTCCTCTTATATTATATCCGAGCTGTCGAGTGACAGCTCATGCATCGTATGCAGGTTATTATCCGACATGACGCGGGAATAAACCTCCCGTTTATCCCCCCGAATATCCGACTAAATATCCCTCTCCTATAATCCTATGTCAATATATGGAACTCCCTAATATTTGATGTAACGTCTCCGTCGTGTTTCTGAGCACAATCAATATCCCCCCTGCTCATTATACACGACCATACTTTAATATCCCCCCAGCTCTGTACACTACAATGTACGACTCCGCTGGGTGGAAACATCTCAATATTATGACCAACTCAAACGAAATTCAGAAACATAATTTCACTCCAGAACCAAAAATCAAACTCTCAATTTCCAAAATACTATCCAAACTCTCCAACTCAGAAAACATTTTCTATGGACCGCACACGCCCCCAGGCGCTTCATAGTCTCTCTTCAACCTTATCCAAAAAAAGCTCCCTCTATTTCATGAGGAATTAGTGCAAATCATAAAACATCACAGTAGTCATACTCATCAGAATAAAAACTAAGCCAAGAAAATAAATGCCAGAGATCGCAAGGAACCCCGTTCCCTCGGACAAGGGTCTCCCCTTATCCCCTACTCCCGCCATAGATACACAGATCGCGACGGTAATGCGAGATAGCATACATTCCTTCACTTGAATTTTATTTGACGTGGGGACTACTCGAAAACACCAAAAACTCTCGAAATCCATCACCAGGAACGAAATGGTATCATCCTCGGAATTAGCCAGGGAAAAACGGCAGCATCCTCGGATTTATACGTAGTTTACACAAATCCTTCACTCAAAAGTAACATAAAACCTTCCACCTCGGAAAAACCGTGTCAAATATTCATCAGAAAATCCCGGTGGTAACGAAACACCGTGTTGTTGAGCGGCTTTGTCAAGAAGTCTGCATGCTGTTTCTCCGACTCTACGTGGGTAATAACAAACTCCCCCTTAAAAATAAGCTCGCGCAAAAAGTGGTGTCGTACGTCGATGTGCTTCGAATTCGACGTGCACACTGGATTTTGTGCCAGGTGCCTTGCCCCCTCGTTATCCTCGAAAACCGTAATGCATCTCTCCCCAAACCCCGGGAAAATAAAACTCCATACATAGCGCATGAACATTGCCTCCTTGATGGTGTCTGACAGTGCTACATATTCGGCCTCAGTGGTTGAGAGTGTGACGCATTTCTGCGTCCTAGAAAACCAGCACACACACGCCCCAGCACACATGATGGCCCCACCGGAAACTGACCTCCTGTCAGTGGCTTTGTTGGCATAGCCTGCATCTGCAAACGCTACCAGCTCAAGCCCGCTACCCTTCTGGAACGTAATGCCGAGATCACTCGTAGAAAATACATACTCTAAAATACCGACTGCTGTCTTCCAGTGTACTTCCCTCGGCCTATTCGTGTACCTCGCTATCGCCCTCACCGCGTTCGTAATATCCGGTCCTGTTTGGTTCGCAAGCCACATCAAGCACCCCACCAACTCGCGGAAAGGCCAATCACCCACGGGTTCATTCGCGTCAAACTCCTCGAGCTTCACACCAGTCGAAAGCGGGTTATTCCTCCCAGAACTAACACCAAACCTCGCCGCGGTATTTTCAGCGAACGCCTGCTGCGAAATCGTCAAAGTACCAGCATCTCAATGCCTCGAAAAACAACAACCAGCATACCACCGCAACTCGCCCAGATTGTTGATCGGAACAAGGTTGTTCAGGTCGTCACAGAACTGATCGCATCTAGCCTTGAGTCCTACAGCAAAAATATCATCCACATGAACTACCGTTACAACGGAGACAGAGCCCGACTCGACCAACCTCATGACACACGCGTCAGCGGGGCTCAGCTCAAATCCTAGACTCTTCATGCGAGTGAGAAGGTGGTTGTGCCACGACCTCGACGCTTGCTTCAAGCCGTAGAGACTGCGATTCAACCTGACCACCTTACCAGACATTTCGCCGCAGCCGGGAGGTAGTCGCATGAATACATCCTCATCCAAACTCGACTGCACGAACGCCTGCTCAGCATCAAAATGACACAAATCCAAACCCAACTCGCACGCAATAGCACCCAACAAACGGAAACAAGACGCTGCAGGCGTCGGAGCAAAAGTCTCAAAGAAATCAATACCCTCACGCTGCTTGAAACCTCGTACCACCAGCCTTGCTTTCGCCCCGCACCACGTCACCATGCTCGTTGGACTTCCAGGCGAACACCCACTTCGCCGAGATGACGTTGAGCCCCTCTGGTTGCTACGTCGCTCCAAACGTCCCCGCGTCCGCCAGCCCATGGTACTCCTTGTCCATCGCCTGTCTCCAGATAGCCGAATACTCGTCCGCACAAGCTTCAGCATACGAGTTCGGCGTCGAAAGCTCGCTCGCCGGGCGTGTGGGAAGGGGAGGGTTCTCGCGCGGTGGGGCTTGGTGGAAAAGTACATGGCCTATACCTTCCCGCGCTGCCATCAACGACAGCAGCCCATGCCCCATAGCCTCGCGGTTCCGCGCAGTCTCCCCTCTTGTCCGCCCCCTCAGCACCTCTCCACCTTCCGGATGTCGCCCAGCTTCCCCCCTGGCCCGATCACCTTGCACACCGCCACCACCCTCCTGGTGTCGTGCGGTCTCCCCCCTAGTCCGCCCTCTCTGCACAGCGCCACCGCTCTCCTGGTGTCGTGCAGTCTCCCCCCTTGTCCGCCCCCTCAGCACATCGCCATCCCCCGGGTCCGGGATATAATAACCCAGTGCCCGGGCAGCACGCTGCGAAAGCTGTGGCTGCGGTGACTGCTGCGGCGGCGACGGCGATGATAACGGCGGCGGCGGCGGCGGCGGTGGCGACGGCGGCGGCGGTATCGGTGGCTGTAGCGGCGGCGGTGACGATGACGGCGGCAGCGACGGCGACGGTGACGGCGATGGCGGTGGCGACGGCGACGGCGGCGGCGGCGGCGGTAGCGGCGTTGATGACGATGACGGCGGCAGCGATGGCGACGGTGACGGTGATGGCGGTGGCGACGGCGACGGCGGCGGCGGCGGCGGCGGTAGCGGCGTTGATGACGATGACGGCGGCAGCGACGGCGACGGTGACGGCGATGGCGGTGGCGACGGCGACGGTGGCGGCGGCGGCGGTAGCGGCGTTGATGACGGCGGTTGCGGCGGCAGCAGTGGAGATGGGGACGGTGGCTCGGGCCATACTTCGGGGCCCCTCAGAGGCTCCGGCGCACCCGGCGGCGGTGGCGACGGCGACGGCGGCGGCGGGGAGCTCTCCTCCTCCGAAGGCAGTAACCCCACAAACGGTTTCCTCGGGTGTTCCCAAGTGACGTCACGGGAGAACGACCTTCGGCCAGACATCAGCAGGATCTTGCTGCAGTCAGCTGCGTGGTGGTTGCCGCCGTTGAGGTAGAAACAAGCCTCCGCCTTCGGCTCGGTCTTCAGGGTCCTCCTGACGTGGTGGAAGCCCGGCTTCAGAAACGGGAGCAACCGCGCAAACGGTGGTCTCCCGTAGAATTTTCGGTACGGCGAGTGCATTTCCGGCTTGTCCCTTACCCTCGCCGTCATGTTGATCACATCGCTCGCGTACACGCATGACTCAGCCCAGAGGGGCTGCGTCGCCGGCATCCTTGCATCGCCGAACAGGCGGGTGGCCTCCAGGCGGGACGCCATTGCAAGCTCCAGCGTCATGGCGATCCGTCGCTCGACCACCCCGTCATGCTTCGGAGAATCGACGGGCGTGTACTCGCGGCGGATGCCGTGGTGGTTGAGCAACTCCACGAACTCCGCCTTGGTGAACTCGGTGCCGTTGTCCGAGCGAAGGCACTCCACGATGGACGGCACACCCTTCGCGTTGATGTCGGCCAGGAAACCAGCGAAGACCTTCGGGACGTCGGACTTCCGCTTCAAGAAGTACGGCCATCCCAGTCGCGAGTAGTCGTCGACGATCATCATCAAGTATGACGCACCCGCCAGCAGACGTAGGCTGTTGTCCCGACAGATCCACGAACAGACGCTCCAGAGGCCTGGTAGAACGGCACTCGGTCGTCCACGGCACCGCCATCCTCCTCCCTTTCGCCTCAGAACACCCAGCACACGGAACCAACTCCCCAAAGACCTTAATGCCCATCTGGCGTGCCGTCTCACGGAGAGTGTCAGCATGGGAGTGGGCAAGGGCAACGTGAAGGTCGTTAATATCGATCCTCCTCATTTTTCCAGGAGCCAAAACAGCGGCAGCAATCGGGGTCTCTACAATCCGCGTGGCGTCTACGTATGAACCCGCGTCCCTACGCACGAAAGACAGCTGTCCATTCAACGTGTGAGCTCCCTGAGCATCAAGTGTCACCGGGCATTTCAACATTACTGCATGAAGCGAAAATAAGTTGAAGCGAACACCGGGTACGTATGCTACGTCCATCAGCCTAACTTGAACGTCACCCTGAGAGCTGTGCATCACAATTGGAATCTGGCCGAAGTACTCTATCTTCAGTGACCTCATGTCACCGACCACCAAACGGCTCTTACCAGGGGGAGGGGGAGTACAGTCTACCATACCAAAAGAGTTGCCAGTCACATGAAAAGTTGCTCCCGAATCCGCTACCCACTCTTCTCTCCCATTAACCCAAAACAAATCATCATTCGCCTTGCCTTGGTGCGCAAACTGCGCGGTGAGGAGATGCGGATCGAACGTAGGCGTAGGGTTGCCGTTGTTCGCTGGGCCAGGGGAGGGGGAAGTGCTGAAGGAGGGTTGCTGTGGCGGGGAAGCTCCGGCCGAGGTATACCCACCACTGCCGTAGGGCGTCTCCTGCAGCCAGCCACCTTGAGGAGAAGCGGCACCCGGGAAAGCGATATTCATTTGCGCGGGAGCTGCCTGGCATTCCGCGGCGTGGTGGCCCGGTCTGCCGCATCGGAAGCAGGGCCCCTTGCGCCTCCATGTGTTGTTCGGTGGGGGACCCCAGCCTGCCGGAGTCGCTGCGGGCGGCGGGGGCATCGGCGGCAACGTCCCTGGTGGTGGGTCGGTAGGTACCCAACCCATGGGGGGGGCTACTCCACCCGTACCGAAGGGGTCTGGGACTGAGTCATCCCAACGGTACCTGCAGGCCACGGCATCCCAACGCCATTTGGGGCCGGTTATCCCCCCCGACGAAGCTCCTCCCCGGTTGCCACGTTGCTGATGGGGACGGTGCTGCTGCTGCTGTTGA
The DNA here is from genome assembly GCA_031763025.1 of Macrocystis pyrifera. Lineage (NCBI taxonomy): Eukaryota > Phaeophyceae > Laminariales > Laminariaceae > Macrocystis > Macrocystis pyrifera. The sequence goes on along the minus strand of JASSKH010000008.1, from coordinate 4,079,650 downwards.
GGATGCTGCTGCTGCCGTTGGTGCTGCTGCTGCTGCTGAGGCTGCTGCTGCTGATATTGCTGCTGCTGCTGCTGATACTGTCGCTGGAGCTGCTGCTGCTGCTGCTGCTGCTGCTGCTGCTGCTGGGCTGCTGCTGCTGCTGTTGCCCATCCTTGAGCCTCCCACCTCTCCTGTTCCTCCTTCCCCCTCCTGGACCCGCACCTCCGCCACCGGCAGGCTGCGCACCTCCGGCGTACAAGGCATGCTGACCTACCACTCCCTGCACGCCCAACGCCCTAGAAACCATCTCCTTCTCTACCTTGTCGTTAGCATACGCGTCACGGATGATCTCATCGATCTCGGAACGGGGGATGGAAGGGCGGGAAAGAATGGACTTGCTTTGAATAGTATACAAAGATGAGAGGTTGGTGACAATGTGGCGGTTTACTTCCTCCGTACTCTTACCACATCCTAGCATTGCCAGCTCATCTGCAGCCTTGTCCACCCTTCCTAGGAACAGCAAGGGGTTTTCATCCTCGGCCATTCGGATTGTATCAAATTCCCTCCTCAATCTATGAGTTGCTGCTATCGTCTTCGGCATGTAATAGTCTTCCAACTCCTTCCAAGCACCACTCGGAGACATTGCCTTCTGCATTCTAAACTCAGCCATATCGTATCCTGTCATGGCCTCCATCATCAATCCATACACCAATCTCGCGTCCCTAATCTCCTGGGGGGAATGTCTGGAGGCTAATTCCTCCGGCGAAACCCACCATAACTGGGTTTGCTGTGCTACTGAGTACATGCAAGCACCCAAGCGATGATAGGTATGCCAAAAACTTACTACGCCACATGCTAAAGTGGGCCTCTACGTTATCGAACTTCGGGGGTCTCGACTGGGACAAACTTGGGCGGTACAAAGAAGGTAATGACATGCCTGATCGGGCCTCCAGCCCAGGTGTCGGCACCGTCGACGCTGCTTGTTGTCTTCCAGCAGTTCCTTCTCCTCTCGTCCCCCCACCGGCCCCCCCTTCCTTTCCTGCTCCCTGCGCGTCCCTCTCGGCGCGCAGTCTCTGCTCCTCCATCGTCCTTTCCAGGACCTCTATTTTCTTCTTCATCTCCTCCATGGTCTTTTCACTCTCCACGCTGGCTTCTTGACTGGGCATGTCCTCGAAACTAGGCATGCCGAAGCAGGTTCCCACCTCTCTAGGTTGGCCTTGGCTACGCTTGCCAATAGAAGATCGCCGGACTCACTAGTGTGTTGATTGATCTCTAAAGGTATAGGCGCAGCTGGCACGGGAACGCGTGGTTGACTCCAGACAGTAACACGGAACTCCTCTTGTATTATATCCGAGCTGTCGAGTGACAGCTCATGCATGGTATGCAGGTTATTATCCAACATGACGCGGGAATAAACCTCCCGTTTATCCCCCCGAATATCCGACTAAATGTCCCTCTCCTATAATCCTATGTCAATATATGGAACTCCCTAATATTTGATGTAACGTCTCCGTCGTGTTTCTGAGCACAATCAATAAAAACAAACTACTAATAGCGGATAGAGACTTTTGTCCCTCCTCCCTCCTCCCTCCTCCCCATGAAATCGTCGCGACTCCGATCCGGAGTCACGCATTACAGGGGACCACAGTAATCAGGAGCCATCATGCACACAATAAACTATATATTACTGTATTTTTACCGAGCATATTTGGTCCTGGTTACTGCTGTGTCCACCCCGTAGTAGTATGGTTCGCGCACATGACGATTAGTGCCTTGCAATTCTTTCCCTCGTCGACTCGCGTCTAGTCTACTACCTGTGTAGATGGCTATTTATAGATGGCAGCTTTGCCGCTGGCTGGATCTCGTCTTGCTCTGCAGTTACCAAATGTCATCTGTCGGCGCTCTGGCGGATGCTGGCTGGAGGCCACACCTCGAACAGGTCATGATCTATCTGTCTATTTATATATATGTATCTATCTGTCTATCTATCTATCTATCTATCTATCTATCTATCTATCTATCTATCTATCTATCTATCTGTCTGTCTGTCTGTCTGTCTATCTATCTATCTATCTATCTATCTATCTATCTATCTATCTATCTATCTATCTATCTGTCTGTCTGTCTGTCTGTCTGTCTGTCTATCTATCTGTCTATCTGTCTATCTGTCTATCTATCTATCTATCTATCTATCTGTCTATCTATCTATCTATCTATCTATCTATCTATCTATCTATCTATCTATCTATCTATCTATCTATCTATCTATCTATCTTTCTATCTATCTATCTTTCTATCTATCTATCTATCTATCTATCTATCTGTCTGTCTGTCTGTCTGTCTGTCTATCTATCTGTCTATCTGTCTATCTGTCTATCTATCTATCTATCTATCCATCTATCCATCTATCTATCTATCTATCTATCTATCTATCTATCTATCTATCTATCTCTATCTATTGTAGATCATTTAGTTCCTCGCGTACCGTGGTGAGATGGTGCGCAGGAGCTGTGTAGTACAGATGACCCGAACGCAGGAAACATGCCCTAGATCGCGCAGACTGTACAACCTTTCAAGCGGCAACACGGAGCTTGATCACACATGCATAAATACGTACACCTCAGGGATCTATCTGTGCCCCGAACGATCTAGGTTATGAACTGTGGGGACCATCGATGATTTGTCTGGGGCGTGGAATGCTTCGCTTCGTCCAGAACCCTGTCGCAGCCTTGGTTCGCGCCTCAATACACCCTCCACCTGTGTTGCACTACCCACCAAACACAGAAAAAAATTCCCGACAACAAAGATACTGGAACCACGTCTACGGCCGTTTTTTTCCCGAGGACACCTCGTTTTTCTGCTCTAGATCCGAACGTCCCTATCGAGCCAAAATTCGGCAGACCGGATATGAGGTTCTTGGTGCACTCCCGTGAGTGTGCCAAAGCGATAGCACTTTCCGGGCCCTCCCTCGGGGCGGACCTCGTCGCTGAAGTTTGAAAAGGTGGTTCCAGGCGCTTGATTTTTCGGTTTCCCGTTCGGTAGTGAAGCATTTTTTTTTCTGCTGTCGAACGAGCAGGAGGAACCCAGAAGCTGTACGATTATTTTCGTTCCTCCTTTTCGCTCTAAGCTACGGTATAAGAGACCGAAAATTCAAGCGCATGGAATTACGTTTTCAACTTTCAGCGACGAGGTCCGGCCCGAAGGAGGACACGGAAAGTGCTGTCGCTCTATTAATAGCACCCTCACGGTAGTGCATCATGGAGCTCATATCTGCCCTGCCAAATCTTGGCTCGATGGAACCGTTCAGAGCTACAGCAGAAAAAAATAAATGTCCTCAGGAAAAAAACGGCGGCAGTAGTGGTTCCAGTGTCACTTTGTTGTCGGGAGTTTTGGCAGTATCAGTTTATTTTCTGTTTAACACAGGTGCCCCACGGATGCTGGTTCTGTGCAATACATACGCCCCCTGTCCCCTCTATCCAATCACGCCTCCTATGTAAACCCCTTTGCGACTTCGAGATCGCGACCTCAAGCAATGATAAGTTTGGTGTTGTCAACAATGATAAGTTTGGTGTTGTCAACCATATTAAACTGTCTACGAGCAGCAGCGTGAGCGGCAAGCGTTGCGGGTAGGATCATGTCGCGTCCATTCGGCGCGACTCCTCGCGTTCAACCATTGTAACTCGGACACAATATCGTGTCACCCCCCCCCCCCCCAATCACCAATCACGCAGTGACCGATGCCGTAATCGTAGCTTTTCATCTTCAACTTCCCCCTCTGGAGTCCCAAGAGGCTCAAGATCCCTCTAGACCTTAAGGACTGCACTCACCGCTCGGGAAAATAACCGCTTGGAACTAGGGTTAGATGTATGTTAATGTGTTCATCTACAGTGCAGTACCAAAGTGGTTGACTACAAATGTTTTGCTCCACATACCCCGGCATTCCAGATTCCCCTTTGTCCAACCTTCCACCTTTATTTGTTCTCTGCTGCCATGCACCAATTTCCCCAGTTTTGTCCCCTCCCCGACGACGTCCCCTGTACTATGATTCGGATTTGGACGGATTTCGTCCCGCAAACCCCAGATTTCTTTCGCTCAATCTTCCGCTTTTTCTTCTCTGCTGCCGTGCACCTCATCCCCTATCCTCCCTACACGATGACGCTCCCCCTGCGTTGAGATTCAACTTGTCGCTGCACAATGCCTTGTGTCCTCCTCTGTTCCTTCCGTCTTCCTACTTGATAATCTCCGCTGACAGGCACCTCATCCGCTATCCCCTCCCCAATGACGCCGCCTATATTTTTTGTTCCATTTTCGCTCCGCCAACGCCACATGTCCTCCGCTGCCGTGCCGTCCACCACTTGCTGCGTTTTTTTCTCTCTTTCTTTTTTGTTTTTATATTTTTTGAAATACGTCAGCTGTGAGTTCGACTGATTAAATTTTGTTTCTGGCGGTGGTGCTGGAGTCTGGTTCGTTTGCCGACAAGACCGCTGTTTTTTTGTAAGCTTCACCGCTTTGCATGAATGGCCTCGACCGGTCTCCGTTTGATATTGAAAGCACATACTCGCCGTCAGAATAACGCCGTTTTTTTTTTTCCTTTGACCGCTGGTATGCCGTCACCCTCCTCTGGCGTTTCGACTGGTTTGTCACCGAAACGGCTCAACTCCTCTTTAGGAATGCAGTCCCGTTTTGAGGACAAACCAGTCTAATTCTATGTAGCTTGTCCCCTACACGGGACTGCACTACTATTTGCGGGGGACCATAGTAAATAGGACCAAATAATGTTGGTGAGAACATCGAAATATATAGGTTTTTATGTATACCATAGGTCCTATTTACCCTGGACCCCCGAAATAAAAGGGATGAGTGAATATCGAAACTTACCTCGCGTTTTCGGCCGTATTGGTGTCCTTCCCTCCCCCAATGGAACCTTCGCATCTGAAAATTGTTTTATCCCTTTCCTCTGCCTTGCCCGTGCTTGCGTTTTTTTGTTTTTTTGTTTTTTTTTTTTTTTTTTTTTTTTTTGTTTTGTAGCGGTGCCGCAGAAGCGCGTCTCTTTCGTGATGACGTCCACCTTCGTCGACGATCCCGACGGCGAAGTAGCAGGTAAGCCCGTGTCGCGTCGTAGGCAGTTGTGGTTTGTTTGTTTGTTTGTTCGTTTCGTTTTTTTTTTTTTTTTTTTTCGCCAAAAGTTGGTGATATGCAGCGGTATCGTACGTAGGAGTACGAACCACAGTAGGAGTAATACAGTCTGTTTTTTTTTTTTTTTTTTTTTGTCTTAAGGTGTTCTTCCACTCCAGAGTTATGGAACCTTTCCTGACACTACAGGCGTTGTTGTTGGCGGCGAGCTGATGGGAGGAGAGCGACAACTACTGCTGTGTCTGGTACCTGAATGCCATACCGTATCAAAGTGGTACCAGGTACCTCGTATAATTTGCTCTATGAATACGACATGGTACTACGGTATTAACATGTGGTGCCGGCATATGATACCGGTTTCATCGGTCGTCACGAGTATCGCATCGGTCCATTTTTGGCGAGGCCTCAGCCGAAATCTGCTGCTTCGCTGCAGCGGGGCTCGCGGCTGCGAAGAGAGAGGTGTGTGTGTGTGTGATGCGTGTTTTGCCTTGTAGCAGTACGTAGCACTTTGGTTTCGCGTTTTGAGGCTCCTCCTTTGAGAGGCTAGGCTCTGTGCTGTTCGCAGTCCATTATTTATAGTAAATCACCCGATGAAGAATCCCACAGCCTACAACAGATATCTATTGCTGGGGACCATGGGTAAAAAGGACCTGCTGTATACACGAAACCTACTGTATTTTTCCTATATTTGCTGACAGTATTTGGTCCCATTTACTATGGCCCCCCGTAATATGTATGTATCTGTTATAGCTATCCATCGAAAAACGCTATTAGCAACTATTTGGACGATGTTGGGTTATATAGGGAGACCGGTCAGTCGGAAAACAAAAGCAGAAAGGGGCTGCGTGAACCATGTAGCACGAGGCGTGTGTCACGACCCCTATATAAGCTCTCTCGCACCCGAACTTGTCTCAACCTCTCTACCAGATAGGCCTTGAGGAACGCGCTCCCGCCTTCGGGACAAAACAGTTGGGAGTTCCAATCCGATGTTGGATTCTAAGCAGCGAATGAAGTACACTATTACGGGGGACCATACTGTAGTAAGCAGGACCAAATGTTGTTGGTAAAAAATTGGGAATCATATAGGTTTTGTGTGTGTACCGTAGGTCCTGTTTACTATGGTCCCCCGTAATAGTGGTCCCTGTAAAGTGTGGCTTCAGTGGTGGCGGTTGTCCGCTATTATAGTGCCCGTGGAATCGCTTGGCGCAGATAGATGGGGTTCGCCGGTGTGGTACGGTTGTGGGCGGAGCGGTTATTACGGGGGACCATAGTAAATGGGACCAAATATTGTCAGTATTATTAGGGAAATACACAGGGTTTTGTGTGTACCGTAGGTGCTGTTTTTCTATGGTTCTCCGTAATAAAGCCGGTTTGCCGCTGATACACCCGTATTGTTGGCTGGCGCATGCGCACCGGCACTGTAGGGGGACCACAGCGTACTGCGAAAGAGAATGCTTGTCTATTAATGGTTTATTGCCTCTTAATTGTGCTCACGCCGAGCCGTTTTGATGTCTCTTTTAAGCCGGCACATGCGCAGCTCTTAAACCGTGACCCTCCCCACTGCCGTATGTCCCCGGGTCCAAGTATCCGCGGTATTTTAGCTCAGTAGTGTGTCAGGCGTGGCTCAGTTTCGAGACAACGGTGCTTCAAGCTTGGTGCAGGCGAAATGTCTGTCTGGTCGGCGAAAACCCGACGTGCTCCGTCCCGGTATCGTAGGGATGCGAGGGTCTATGGTCATACGACTACGGCCATGCATGATAATAAGTACCCTCGTCATAGATCATTTTTACGGGTGGATAACCTTTGGCTCCGCACAAGGGGGATGCTCGCATCACGTAGTGCTTATGGTAAGGCACCCACGAGGCAGCCACATAGTACCCCCATTGCTGTCTCTGGAAGTGGCCACACCAGAAACTGAATCAATACATTGGTGCTGTTATCCGTATGCAAGAAAATCCGCCTTTAACGCGGTTCTTAGTGGGATGCAGCTCATGCTGTATGCGACTCGCCCAACACCTCACGGCGCTCCGCGCTTGGTGCAAGCAAGCAATGTCTGCCTGGTCGGCGAAAACCCGTTGTGCTCCGTCCCGGCATTGTAGGGATGTGAGGGTCTGTGGTCATACGACTACGGCCATGCATGATATCGAGTACCCCCCCCCCCCCCCCCCCCCCCCCCCCCCCCCCCCCCGTCCCGGCATTGTAGGGATGCGAGGTCTATGGTCATACGACTACAGCCATGCATGATGTCGAGTACCCGCCCTTTCCCCCCCGCGCTCCGTCTCGAAAGGGATGCGTTGTCAATGGCCAAACGACTATTAATAGGCAAGCAACAAATGAGCGCCCCCCCCCCTCCCGCTTGGACGCAATGGTTGGTAACCTACGTGTTATTTCTGCCTTTTTTTGTCGTTTTTTGCTCAGGTGTTTTCGGCTTGGCGTAAATTTACATCTTGATATATATAATAGCGGTTTGACGGTTTGAATGACCGCCCCCTACACTAATTCTGGTATAAAAATAAGCTAGTAGACCGCTGTTTGACGCTTGGACTGACGACCCACTAAAATTATTAATAGTATGCTAAGGACAAGAAAGACCTTATGGATTTTGGCCCTTGACTGACCGCCCCTACACTACAACTGTTTACAGCATGCTGTGGAGACCGCTGTTTGGCGCTTTGAATGACCGCTCACTATAACAATTATACTAAGTATAGAAAAAGGCCTTGACGGTTTTGACGGTTTGCCTGACCGCCCCTACACTGATACTGGTACACGAATATGCTAGGAGACTGCTGTTTGGCGCTTTGACTGACCGCCCACAAATACTAGTACACCAAGGACAGAAAAGGCCTTGACGGTTTTAGCCCTTGACTGACCGCCCCTGCACTGATACTGGTATACAAATATGCTCGTAGGAGACCGCTGTTTGGTGCTCTGACTGACCGCCCTCTCACTAAAACCAGTATACTAAAGACTGAAAAGATCTCGACGGTTTGACAGACCGCTACTGCACTAAAACTGGTGTACAAATACCGTAAACTTTTACGGGCGTCCATATTATCAGTGATCGGAACCCACGATGGACCCCAAAGGCAGGTATCCCCCGTGACGGTGACGGGAGACCGCGGTTTGACACCTTGACTGACCGCCCCGTACACTAAAACCAGTACATGAAGACCATAAGAGGGCTTGACGCGTCCCTCAAGAGACCAGCCTCCTGCGGTGCATCTCTGGCCGTGACACCCCCGGCGTTCCTAACAAGGGGTATCGCCCACCCCTTTTCCTTGTCTCCCTCTCGGCAGAGCAGCGAAGGCTATCGCAAGTGAATGAGGTTATCAAGAGGAGGCGGAGCGTTTTCCGGCCATTGCCCGCCAGACGCGGGTGAGCTGTAGGACCTGCCTGCCAATCGCGAGTTTTGTTTTACGCCGCCTGCGCCGCCGAAGTAGTGTGTGTACACGGACGCGCGCCATGGCGGAGACGCACGGGGTCGCGCTTAGATTTTTCTGGAAAAGTCTGGTTTTTAGTGGGGCATACGGCTCAAGCCCAAGAGAAGTACTACTTTTGGGTGAGAGCACCCCTGTTGTATCGTGTGTGTCCCCCCCCCCCCCCCCCCCCTCCCTGCTATGCCTCCATATATATTATGCCTCCTTGTTAGGCCTCCGCATCCTGCCCCCGTATTATGCCTCTTTGTCACGCCTCCGTGTTATGCCTCCATATGGCACCTCCTTGTCATGTCGCCACGTCGGGCCTCCATGCTATACCTGCTCCATCATATTTCGGCTCCTTGTTACGCCCCCTCCCGCTATGCCTCCATATTATGCCTTCTTGTTGTGCTCATTGTAACACACACCGAGGTGATGCGCTCACCAAGCACGGGGGGGGGGGGGGGGGGGGGGGGGGGGGGGGGGGGGGGGGGGGGGGGGGGGGGGGGGGGGGGGGGGGGGGGGGGGGGGGGGGGGGGGGGGGGGGGGGGGGGGGGGGGGGGGGGGGGGGGGGGGGGGGGGGGGGGGGGGGGGGGGGGGGGGGGGGGGGGGGGGGGGGGGGGGGGGGGGGGGGGTCATTTATGAGCGAGGGGTCATTAATTCATCACCCGCTACTGTTCTTATCCATCGCTCATTGCTATCAACTTATCATCTACTGCCCGAAACCGCGTCGCCTCGTGGTCAGCAGCGGGTTCGACCGACGCGGTGATCACCGTCCACAAGGTGGAGGAGGACTCCCGCCTTCTGGCGCGGCTGGGTGCCTTCGAGCTTCCCATCCTGGTGTCGACTTGCTGGCGGGCTTCACTCTGGTCATGTTCGACGTCGCCTCGACAGACATGGCGAGGCGGCTGGCCGTGATCGCGTTCGGGCTCGAATCGTCGGCGAGCATAGTCCTCTCTCTCGTTACCTTTCGCGGGCAGCAGCTGTACTCGAACTCGACCGACATCAACCCCCTCACACGAAAGTTCCTGCGACGGATGTGCCCCGTGACTATCGTCGCGCTTCTCGCCTTCGCGCTCGGGGTCGTGGCCTTCGTGGTGGCGTTCATCTTGGAGGCCAGCGAGGAGCTGGGGTCCTCGTGGATAGCCGTGGTGGCTCTGGTCTTCTGTCCGACGTTAGTGGCGGGAGGCTTGTATGCGCTCAGCGCGGTGCGGTTCAACGGACGCTCCGCTTCTGTTGCAGCGACAGCAACACCCGGCTTGGAGTAGAAGAGGGGTCACGATATGTGTCCGCTTGCAGTTGGCATCTCTCCCTTCTCTCTCTCCCCCCCCCCCGCTCACAGAGAGGGAACAGCCTTTAGGTTTCTTGTTTTTATTTTTATGGCGCACAGGCGAGAGAAAAAGGAGGTACGTATCTGTTGTTTTTACGCACGCGAGCGACATAGAGGTTCCCCTCCGCCCCCAACTAGCACAGGTTGGCACTACTTGTAGCGTAGTCCGCCGGCCGGTGTTTATCGCGTGTGTCTCCTCGCATTTTGTTTCGTGCCGGTTGGAGATTTTTCTAACTAGCATGGATGGCATTGGTACATAGTCTAGGAGTCTAGCGATGCGTTGAGGACCTTTGATGGGTATAGCTCTCGTGGTTCATGGCGCTTGGAGTTCTGCCCGATGGCATCGTTTGGTGTACTCTCCCGGCCTTAAGGCATGCCTCACGAAATGGCATCGATGCATGCCTTAAGGAATGGGACATACCTTAGATAAAAGCCCCACAAAGAACCTCAGCCTTAGATTTCCGAAGAGATTAGAAATTCAGGAGCGGTGGTACTGAAATTGTCACGAAGTACATACGCCCCTTGTCAGGCGTAGAGTTTGTCTATCCTCGGCTAGTATCCTTGTTCATATAGAGGGCCGGCACGGCTGTGTTACTTGCCTCGGGTACGAGGCATGTGTGGATGGCACACACTTGCGCCGCCACCGCCACGGGCCACCGCCACCACTGTCGCCGCAGTTTGGAGTCCATGTGGCATACCAGTAGCAGCCTATTTTGTGACAGGAGATTGAACGACTATCTGTGCGATATCGATGAACGAGAATCGGGTTCTTCTGTGCGATATCGATTAAACCAAATACCACATCGATATAGTATCGGTAAACGAAAAATCACGTCGATACAATTTCGATAAACGAGAAGTGACATCATCGATACGATATTGATGAATGAAAGACCACATCGATGCGGTATCAATGAACGAAAAGAGCAAGTTGATACGATATCGATAGTCGACATGTCGGAAACATTTAGTTCAGTGTCAGCTTGAAATACGAAGACGTCGCGGGATGGAGGGCAAAGCGCGTTCGAAGCAACACATCGAAGGCCGATATGATATGTCGATTCACTGGCAACCAATATATCGGGATGCCGAAGTTCGATATTTTTCGACAATACACCCGAAGCACCTGCGTAAGGTTGGTTGCGTTCGTTGCAGCTGTGGCATGCCGACCAGAATCCAGGAAAACCTATTTTTTTTTTTTTCACATTATAGCGCATGGCAGCGGCTTAGCTCTGTTGAGGCTAGGCCGATACCACCCCCCTCCCCCTTCGTAAGATTGTCCTACCATCGGCATGGGACGTGTCTTACCGCTGTCTTCGCACTCCTTCCCCCCCCTCTCCAGTTTTATTCAGCCGGTGCTCACGGTGCCGGGACTTGTATAGGAGTATTCTCGTAGAATCGAGGGCCTCGTGGATATACCCTATTTGGCTCCGGTATCTGCAGGAACTTGCGGGGCACCTTATCATCAATGTAAGTTGCCGATTTGGCTGCAGTATCTGGCCGCTTCTACCGGTGGATGTATGATGTGCCGTCGGTATGGTACATGGTGTGCCGTCGATAAAGTAGTGGTGTGCCGTCGGTGAAGTATAGGGTGGACTGTCGGTAAGGTGCATGATCGGCTGTCGGTAAGGTGCATGGTATGGTATGCCGTCGGTAAGGTGCATGATACGCCGTCGGCAAGGTGCACGGTGTGTCGTGGTTCACGATTATAATGTGCTGTTGGTATGGTACATGGTCTACCGTTGACAAGGTGATTCATGTGCCGTCGATGAGGTGCGTGGTGTGCAGTCGGTGAGAAATATGGTAAGCCGTCGGTAAGGCGTACTATGTGCCGTCGGCAAAGCGCATGGTGTAGCAGCATCGGCCAGACGCAGGACATACCGTCGGTAAGACGTATACTATGCCATGTGTAAAACCTATGCTGTGCCGTCGGTACAGTGCGTGGTGTGTCGTCGGTAACGTACCTAGGGTGCTGTCGGTAACGTGCTGCCATCGTCAATATGCTTGGTGTATCGCCGGTAGAGTGCACTGTGTGTCGTCGGTGACGTGTATCGTGTGCCGTAGGTAAACCCCACGGCATGCCGTCGGTACGGGGTATTATGTGCCGTCGGTAAGAGCACAAATTAGACGGCCGTTCCCAATATGCATGCACCACTAAGGTGGTAGCAGACATATCATAATTATTCGCGGCCGGTCGCGTTTAGATCAAGCGACCTACCTTCATACCGGCCCGAGGAGGACAGCCTTTCTGTCGCCCATGTAGCAGCGCATATATTGCGTCTGCCGTATTGGCACCCCGGCTGAACAACAGCCTCTCCTAACACGCGGGTTAGGTTTGGGTAAACTCTACCGTGGTATGCCCTTTTCGAGTTAACCTTACGTGCCCTACCGTCGTCTTTACCCTCCTCGCAAGGTGGGGGAAGTGAGTGGCATTTTTGTACTGATTTGTTTGTATGGAAATTTATTAAAATGCAACGAGCCTCGGAATTCGTATTGTAGACGTTGTGGCTCTGGTTTTATGCAGGTCTGTTTTTCGGCGGGGTGTAGATATAGACGGCACCCCCTTCTTCTTCCGCCCCCATCGGCCGGGTTTGAGTGAAGACTTTGGCGGCACTCCTTCCCCCCAGCATCCGACCTCTGGAGTACTATAAGTTTAATACATGTGATTCAGGTCGGCGTAGCCTGTCCATGTCCAAAACGTGAGGCAAGGCTTTTGAGAGGGTGTGGTAACCTATCCAGGTGTCTAGCGTGAGGTGAGGCGTTTGCAAGAGGTCTAGTGACCCACCGAGGTCCAAGACAGTGAGTATGGCGCTTTCGATCGAGTGAGGGAGGTTCATTTAAAGGCAGGCATACTCTTGTAGGGTATACTACGCATGCCCCGAGGTGCCGGGTGCCTAACCTGGTTGTCTCGGACCACCCTTGGGTATAATTAATCCGCAGTTATCCCCAGAGCGTACCGTATCACACGTCTGGTAAGACAACACCCCCCCCTGATTTCAGAGCCTGTACTTTTGCAAAACCAGCTATCCTCAGAGTGTACGGTATACCGCGCAAGAGAACATGCATGTAGACCTGGGGTAATTTTCAGAGCCGAGTTGTTTGCGAAGCCAGGCAGGAGGGGCGCACGCACATAACTAGAGTAAGCGGCTCCGGGAAGATAGATATGCTCGAGAAATCTTTTCCGTGTACGGGCCGATCGGCGTATATTTGCTATCTAATGTCCGATGTCGAGATGAAAACGATTTGAAATTCGTCCACGCCCCGGACAGATCTACAGATATCTATAGATCATATACGGATCATCTACATATCATCTATAGGTTCTCTATAGATCATCTACAGGTCATTAGCACTTGGTATTGTACGAGTAGGTTTTTCGAGGCAGATCTGTTGCCTCGATTTTTGATGATCTAGCTCATGTTTCCGGGTGGGTTCTGTACGGTCGGCGGCATGATCTACTCAGCATTTTTTTCCGAGGTTGGATCTGTACGGTGTATGCGGATCCTGCACAAGTTCTCTCAACGGCAGGTGAGGAACTAGAGGATCTAGATCATGATATATCTGATCTGTAGACGATCTATCTGTCCGGGGTGTGAATTCGTTCAAGGGGGTGTGTTATCTGGCGTGATATACGGTAACCCACTCTACCTTAAGCACACGCCAACCCCTACGGGTTTTGTACGCAGGACACGGCGGCGACCTTGCGGAAGACAGCATGCAGTGTGCGTGCACAGCAGCAGGTGGCGTTTTATTCGGGTTTGCTTGGATTATTTTTATCTCGACCAACCGATCAAACGATTCATGGGCCGATCGATCGAACGAGCGATCGAACGAGCGAGCGAGCGATCTAACGACCGAGGGACGGGTGTCGCTCGTTTACTTTACGCTTCAAATCGAGGCTTGGCACTAGAACTTTAAGGACACTCTCCTCGTCAAGGAGTATCGCTGCCATCCCTTGCGTTTCGGATTCGCATTCTGATGTTGCTACCGACGATGCCCAGCTAGACGAATACATATATGGTAAACAGTTCCGAAATATTCTACCAGCAAGGGGTATTCCACCTTGGCCCTCTCGTCGTTGTCATATTCCCCACTTCTATGTAGAATTCCACTCCTAGGGTAGGAATTGGGGACTTGGAAAATAGCCCCACCCCTAAAACTCCGCTCGTCGTAGTAGGAACTGGGGACATTACAGCAGTAGGAACAGCAACAGGGCTCTCCGCTTCTCTGTGTTGACGTGTTCAGTGCGTGCTCAATGGAGTGGTTGCCCTGGAGGGTGGGAGCCCCGGCTCATTCATTCATCACGGCATGCTATGCTATGGGTCGTTCTTATCGGAGAAAATTTTATCCAGAATATCCAAAGTTTGGAATTTCTGAGATTTTTGAGTTTTTATTTTATCAAGTTACGGAGGCATTCTGTCACAATTCGTGAATATGTTCAGAAGCAAAAATATCAGAAAATATGAACATTTCACAACATTCTTGGAAAACAAGACAACATGAAAAATCTGGAAGATAAAAAAGAATTGTGCGAAAAATATGCGGAAATTTATGGAATAAAAGCTCTCTGATAAGGAAGGGCCTTAACCCTTCAAGTTTACGGCAGTCCCGTTTTGGGGGCAAAACACTTGGGATTAGACTGGTTTGTCCCCGAAAGGGGACTGCAGTTGTAAAAGGGTTAATTTATTTATGAGGCCTTTAGAGACCATGGTAGGCCTGAAAAAGGGCTCTATCCGGACCAATATTCCACACCACACGCACAGATCATGACTTGTCACTTCATATGACCTAGCTCTCTCAGGGCTGATCTATACCCGATCTTGTATGAATGGTCTATTACGGGGAAACATAGTAAATAGGACCTACGGTACACACAAAAACCTATACATTTCCCTACTTTTACCAACACTATTTGGTCCTATTTACTATGGTCCCCCGAAATAGCTCATGTTGCCCGGGGGAACCAGTAGAAATCTTCATGATCTACTATCTACTAATGTAGCATAAGTTACCTGGATTGGATTTTCCCTTTAAGGCGGATCCTGCACAACCTCACACAACGGCAGGTGAGGAACTAGATCATCTACTGTAAACAGATAGATCAGATAGATCAGATAGATCATCATCTGTTTGTCCGAGGTGCTCATTTGTTCCCCGGAAAAAGTTTGTTTTTCATTTCGTTTGCTTGTTCGTGTCCGCGTCGGTAGTCCACGATAGGGAGCCATCCTCTCGAATTTATATTCTCGTGGAATCTTCGGTCCTAGCACGCCCTCCGGCGCAAACATGTACGCACATACCCCGTTGGCCATCTTTCGTCAACTTGCGGGCCCTCACTAATTTTCGGCCCCTTTGACACCGATAGTGTCTACAGTTAGTAGTTGTGTTGTGTCGGCAGTGAGCGAGCTCTCTGGCGTTACTTGTGATGTACTCGTCAAGAAAAAAGCGATCCAGCACCTAAATCACCGAGAGGAAGGCGAACATTTTCATTGAATTCAGTGAGAGAGTTGTTCGTTTCTGTTGCCTGCTTCAAAGCAAGATAGATGAAAAGCCCTCCTGACGTGAGAAATAACGAAACAAGGACCCCTCCGACCTTGAGAACATGACCGTGAACTTATTGTAGGCATATGCTTCGCTGATCACGGATGCACGGTATCCCCTAGGTGCCGCCCGCGCCAGCTGAGCCCCTTTGTGTCGAACGGATCTGCTCTGGTGCACCGACGTGCTCTCGATTCGGCGCCGGTTGATCCCTCAGACGAATCCACCCCATTCCCCTTCCGGTAGACCGACCCTCCCCCACATTTACAGCAGCAATAGGCACCGGGCGTACCTCGTTTGATCATGGAATGCACGGTAACCCTCCAAGCGCCGCCCGCACCAGATTGATCTGCTTGTTGTCAAACCCTTCTGCCCTGGTGCGCCCACGTGCTCTCCACTCGATGCCGGTTGCCCCGAAGGCTGGTGCTACGATAGGTGGGGGGGGGGGGGGGGGGTAGGGGTGGCACCTAAATTTTCTGAGGCTCTTCTCATTTGATTATAGTATAGGAGCTCTGTACCCCACCAAGGAACAGTTCTGAGGAAAAAAACTACGGTAATGATAGTGCGACCACCTGTGACAATCCCAAAGCCCACATCTAGGAGGATCACGAACACTACGTTTCGACAGGATCACGAATATTAAGTTTTAACATTCTGTACATAAGTGGCGTTCTACTGCCAACAGTATCGGGTTAATCCCGTCCACAGTAAGATCCGGAGATAGCCAGAAAAAAACATTGGTTAGTAACTTTGGTGCCATCAACAGAGTGCGCACCCAGCAGCAGGACCTGTGGGATCATTGTGCGTCCGTGTCGCACGACTCACTGCATTGTATCCTAAACACAGCGTTGCGTTACCCCCCAACTTCTCAATCAACGGCTGTGGCCGTTCCTGTAGTCGTCAATGTTTATCGTCAATTTCTATCTCTGAAGTCCCCAGAGGATTGACGAGCCCGGCCGGTCTCAGTGACGGTTTGAACGGAAAGTGCCACCTCTATCGCAGCACGCCTGATTGCAGTATGAGGCCATGATTTTCGCTACCGTGCTTGTGCCACTCGGGCGAGTGGCTCCCGCACGTACCTTCACTGAAACAATTCGCCACAAAACATACGTTTCTTAGTTGTCGATACAGCAGAGTACAATACGCGAATAATCCCATGGCGGGGGAGTGGCATGTCGCTACAAGCAATAAGCTTCTTTACGCTTCTACAACAGCAGTCCCTTGTTGGCAACAAACCAAAAGGGTTAAAGAAGCCTTGATTGAGACTTTTAATAGGAATAAGGTGTGGTCGCTCGGCTGAGTGGCTGCCACCGGCTGAGACTTGATAATATTAATGCGACCCCTTACCTTGCTTAGCTCCAGTCTCAGCTGGACCCCCCCCCCTTTCAGCGTTTTCGCGAAGTCCATTGGGCTGTGCGAATACGTTTTCGTTCCTATTCCTTCCCTCAACCCCCTGTATATTCGTGTAGGTGACCTGGACCTGCCAGAAAGAAGAAAGAGGAACACCAGTAGCCGGGAGGAGGAGGAAGTAGACGCACAGATGTGCCCGTGTGACAAAGCAACAGAGAGTAGAACTCACTTAGTAAGAGAATGTGAAATATACAAGGAGGGACGGGATGTGTTAGAAGAGGAGATGAGGGAAATATACGAATGTGACATGTAGGAGTTTGATACACTGAATAGCAGCGAGAGAACAAGCGCTATCCCAGGAGATAGATGGTGGCCACAGGCGGCCACACAGGAAGGGGATAAGATCAGCAAAACAATTATATGTACTAAATGGAAACAACGTAATGAGCGCCCAATTGTTGGAGGTGTCTCTATTAGGAGTAGGAAGGGTGCTCCGTCTCGAAAGGGATGCGTGGTCAATGGTCAAATAACTAAGGCAAGCAACAAATGAGTACGCCCCCCTCACCCCCTTTCGGGTAGTGTGTACCAGGTATATGGTAAGGTCCCCACGAGGCCGTTACATAGTAAACCCATTGCTTTCTCTGGAAGTGGCCACACCAGAAACTAAATCAGTTCATTGACGCTGTCATCCATGTGCAAGAAAATCTGCCTTAAACGCGGTTATTAGCAGGATGCAGCTCAACCTTCATGCGACTCGCCCAACACCTCACGGCGCTTTGCGCTTGGTGCAAGCAATGTCTGCCTGGTCGGTGAAAACCAGACGTGCTCCGTCCCGGCATTGTAGGGGTGCGAGAGTCTACCACTATGGCCGTACATGATAATGAGTACCCCCCCCCCCCCCCGGGGTAGACCCCCCCCTATACCTGGTATTATATACCTGGTCTATATATAGGTTGGGTTGTCGTCGGTTGGCGACGACACTGTAAAACATGCCTCTCACTGCGTTAGCTAGACAGCCAGGGTACCGTTTTTTTTTTTGGCGGTTACCACGTCTGGCTGTCAAGACAGATAATTTTTGTGCGGGGAGAACCTTTACCCCGCACAAGGGGGATGGTCGTATTACGTAGTGTGTATATGGTGAGGCACCTACGAGGCAGTTGCATAGAAAGCCCGCTGCTGTCTCTGGAAGTGGCCGCACCAGAAACTAAATCAACTCATTGATGCTGTCATCCCTATGCAAGAAAACTCACCTATAAAGCGGTTCTTAGTAGGATGCAGCTCACGCTGCGACTCGCCCAATACCTCACGGCGCTCCGCGCTTGGTGCAAGCAATATCTGTCTGGTCGGTGAAAGCCCGACGCGTGCTCCATCCCGGCATCGTAGGGATGCGATACGAGTACGGCCATACGCATGATAATGAATACCCCCCCCCCCCCCCTCCACCTCCACGGTAGGCCCCATGGCTACTTGCGTGTAAGCCCCTTGCGTCGTTCGGTCCTCTCATTGGGTGGATAACGAGAGCAGCGTAGCGCTCACACAGTCTTTTCAAATTGAGACGGTCGACTCGGCGCCAGCGATCGCTGTAACCTCGTCGGCGACAAAGGCAAGTACGACAGCGGAGGAGGGGGGAGTCAATGCAGACACAAGTTAATCGGCATGGGGGAGGGGGGAGCGTACGCACTTGTTGCCTGCCTTAGTTATTTGACCGTTGAGGATCACGTTTAGCGCGTTTTTTATGGTTTAACCTTTGAGCCGCTCGCTATGTACCCTACTTGTATACAGGTTTGAGCTTCTCTGCTCTGCGGTTTCGCGATGTGCCCTGCCAAGTAGTACTCTTGCTCCTTACGTTGCGCCCACTACATATGTCGATATACCCGACGTTGAGTGTCGTACAGAGAGCCACTGACACGAGGGGTCAAACCTCAGGAAACTGCCCCCCCCACCGCAGACTAGTTCGGCAGGCTCCGCAGTTACGTCGGCCGATTCTCGGTGTGAACACGGCGGTGGTGGAGGTTACGCTTAGAGCATTTGTCGGTGGGGGGCGGTTGTTCTTGACAACACAGGTGACGCGGCGCTGGAGTGCGTGAACTTCCCTCCTTCATGCCGGGGGCAGCAACAGGTGGTGGCGTTGTCGGCGGCCCAAGCTCGCCCGGCATAACGACGACGGTTACGGTAGACGTGGCCACCACACTGCCTTCCGAAGCGTACCTACAGTATAGCGTTCACTCTAAGCCTCCTGCCGTTTTCACCTGTAGGGACAGCGACGACTATTTGGAGTGGCATTCAATGCGCAGGGGGCAATGGCGACGGCAACTGGAGGTCAAGCGGCCGGGACCCCCCTCCTATTCTTGTTGAGAGATTGACCTATTTATAGAACAATATATAGGTGTTGATCGGCATTTTTGCAAGCCTACTGAATTGACCAACATGCATCGATCGATATCACTGCAAACCTATCGCTTGTATTAATACGTATCGACAAATGGCGATGCTAAGGTATTGTTCGTACGATAGTCTATTGAGGATTAATTTCACACTATATTGGTTTCCAATATAACTATCGATACCTTCACAATCCTATCGGACACACAATAGGATATTGTGGCCGCTGCCCTTGTCCTATTTTTGCGTTCATTTCCTACCGATATACCCGGAAACAAACCTATCGTGGCTATCAATAGGTTTCGATACCCATCATCTCCGACCTGTTGTTGGTCCGATAGACGTTTAAATCGGGTGTTATCTACTGTAGGGTTTAAGAAGAAACTACACCACACAAACATGTCGGTCCAAAACACCACTGACAGGCTCGAGCCTCACACCACCTTGTTGTGGTTGTGAGGACCATCCGCCTCAAGCTCTTCAGGTACAACAGGGACAGGCAGCGCCGGCTATGGAGATGCTGCGCCAACCTGAAGGGGCACGCCGCGTAGATTATCAAGCTCTATAGTGTGCGAAGTGGAGGTTTCTTAGCCACGTACCTATAGGACCAAAGCCCCAACGGGTGGGGTGGACCGTAACTGGACCAATTCCGGCGGGAAGGCCTCATAGGCTCGGTTTTAGTTAGTGGGCGCGCAAGTCCCACATTACCAGTCCCACATTACCCGGGACCGATGACTCTCCCGGGTGGCTATCTCCACCGCACCTGCTCCTCTCGGAGGCCAGGCCGGGTCAACGTGCCAAAACTTCAGGGGTAACAGCAGTCTGTTCTGATGTTGCAACGGGAGCTATGCTATGGGCTAAATTGACACACGACACGAAATTGGAACGTGGAAGTGTGGTGGGCTTAAGCTTATTTTTACCAATCCGCCGGAGGATAAAAAAAAAAAAACCTATTTAAGATACCACGCCAAAATGCCCGGCACCTTGGGCGATATATCCTACCAGGTATTGCATATATATGCCCATAGATCTGTCCATACTAGGAGGTTGGGGCATTGCATATCGATACACCTATTATCCCCTGCAGTTTGAGGGTGAAATTGTCTATCGATACCTCTTTACAGGTATTTGACCAAGAGGTTCAGAGCAATAAGTACAGCAGTAGGCTTTTTCTTGGGATAGGCACGTGAAATTATTTGTCGATCGATACCCATTATTGTGCCACAGAATGTTCAGAGACGTAGCGATCAATACCTATTTATTTGATCAATAATATGTTCAGTAATCTCGAAGGAAGAAGAGAGGGGACGCCAGCAGGGCGAACCCCTCTTCGGAAAAAGCCTCTTGCTGTACTGGGAGGCAGTGGTTAAAGCCCCCTCCGTGGTCGACACCGCAGCTCGACAACAGCACGACAAAGTAGAAAGAGGCTAGGGAAAACAGACCATCCCGCCCGCCCGTCGTTGGTAGCGAGGTGTACCGTCGACAACGACATCAGTTGTTTTAGTGTGTATTTTACCGGGGTAGCTACTCTCTGCGACGACGTGCCGCGTTGATTGCCAGAGAATCAACGCGGGGGTAGTAACCCCGGGTGAGAGTCTCTCCGGCTGATCGCAGCAGGAGGCCTCATTGATCCCAGACTATATACGAATTAACCTACGACGCTATGTTACAACATACCAGTCTGAACCGAAATATAGCGACCGTTAGCATACAATTATTCAATCAACAAGGTCTTTATATTTCGGGTCAGAGTGGTAAGATTTTGTGCAATAGTCTGTTGTTCTTGTTACGGGGGACCATAGTAAATACGACCTATAAGGCACACAAAAAAACTATATATACTTATTTTCGGTACAATATTTGGTCCTATTAACTATTATTGGCCCCCCGTAACAGGATAATTCAAGTGTGTGTGTGTTTAGTCGATCGTTATCTATTTATTTGAAGAATGTGATGTCCAGACGGATAGGTACAATAATAGGCTACCGGCCCAACCACAGTAGATCA
Source organism: Macrocystis pyrifera (assembly GCA_031763025.1). NCBI lineage: Eukaryota > Phaeophyceae > Laminariales > Laminariaceae > Macrocystis > Macrocystis pyrifera. The sequence continues at coordinate 4,058,515 of JASSKH010000008.1, read as the reverse complement.
GTGAAGACGCCAATCGATACCCAAAACGATTGTCAGCCACAATAGATACAGAGATACGGCTTGAAAAAGTGCCAATCGATACCCATCGCAAAGCAGCACAGCCCTCCTACGAATTATTGGGATAGAGGAACCTATCGATTGCCTATTGACCTGAAACCTATTTGTTATTATTAGGCTTGCCACATCCGACAATGTGCAGCATGATGAGTTTCACCGTTGATCAATCAAAACATTCCTGAAAGAAGAAATACTCGGATACCAAGGTCCAGGGCCTGTAACGTCTACACGCTATTTTTCGGGCCCTATATGATACGGTTTTCAACTAGCATTTTCTTCACATAGAGGAAGCGCCCTCAACGTTGATCCTCCTTCACACGTAACTTATTATTCCATGTGGCAATTGACAATGCATGATGTATGTGCAGGGGCTTAATATCCCAGGCGTAGAGACTCAAGATGCCAAGCAATGAGTACGAGTCTTGAGGAAACAGCACAGCAAAACCACATAACATTAAAGACTATAATAATTATTACTTATAGGGGCCGGGGTATTATACAATTGATCGTACTATTACGATAAAATCCACAGGCATGCGTGTCGGCAAAACGTTTGCAGGTGAGAGCAGCCCCATACCGGATGTATTGATATTAATAGTAGTGTTGTAAATCACGTCAAGAAAGGTGCGAGACGATTAATACTTCGATCACAATCGCCTTTTTAGTGTTATTATTATTAATAATAATATTATTATCGTTGTTGTTGTTTTTGTTGCTGTTGTTATTTTATTATTATTATTATTATTATTATTATTATTATTATTATTATTGTTATGCTTGCCTTCCGACAATATAACGTAGATGCCGTTCCTATATAAACCGAATATTGAGATCAAAAACCATATCGCATACCGCGATTCAACGGGCATCCATGAGTCCGTGTTGCGTAATATGTTGGCCTTTTGGGTTGGATGCTGTATTCGTTACTCTGTACTCAACATCATTTAACCACCTACGACCATGACCACCCTTCCACCCGTCACAACCAAATCACAAGACACCATTAATTCGCGTACCGACGCACAAAGACGAAGACAGCACCAATAATGCGCCAATGCACAAAGACAAAGACTGCGGCGTGGTGCATGCAGGAGCTGAGACAGTCACCTATATAATAATAATACAGTTATTAAGCAGCCAGCAGACTTGTTGGATGTCTGTTCTGTAGAGATGCATCGGAAGTTTTATTGTAATCAATCGTGATCGCGGGTTATTTATTTTTGCGGTCAGAAATCGCGATTAACTCGTGATCGCAAAACGAGATTTACAACACTGCTATTTACGGGGGATCATATAGTAAGGGCCGTTTTTAACGACGCATATTTAGCAAAAAACCTGCTAAATTTCCATATTATGGAAATTTTTACTTGCTTAAGTAGGACCAAATATTGTTAGGAAAGCAGGGAAATACATACGGTAGGTTTTTATGTGTAACGTAGGTCCCATTTACTATGGTCCCCCGTAATGCCGCCGTTGTATACTGCACTGAACTAAAAATTGAAATTTATACTTGAATGATATACATACATATATGGTACCACAATCCGTCAACAATCCGCCGCTCTACGAAGAGTAAACATTGGATATAGACGAGACGTACTATTATTATTAGGGAGCTTGCAAAGTTGAGTATCAACTACTTGGTCAGTCGAACCCACAGCTGACGTATTTCAGAATTTTATGATAAAATGCGGAAATACGAGGTGCGAACAGCACTCTTACTTAAGTCTTGCTTTTTATTATATGGTTTTCTTATCGTATAGCGCCACAAACAACCGGCAGATTAATAAGAATTTCCTGCTTTGGCTATCTCGGCTTCTTTGTCAATGTTGAGCCATTATAATAAAGGATTTAGACTACGCAGTCGGGAGGGGGGGAGGAGAGCCTGCTATTACGGGGGTCCATAGTTAACAGGACCAAATATTGTTAGTAAAACAAGGTAAATATATAGATTTTTATGTATGCCATAGGTCCTGTTAACTATAGACCCCCGTAATATTAATGTGTGATCCCGGATCTGAGCTACAATCACTGCAAGCACAAAAGCTGTAGTATTAATAGTACGAGCCCGTACGAGAGACAGTAAGTACGAGTAACTATGGATATTAACAGTATAGCATAGATGGGTGAAGGTAATACTACAATGTTCCTGCTGTTCATGGAATAAAAAAAAACGGGAAAAAAAATATGTGGCGTTCCTTCCGCCTGAAATCAGATTTTCTCCTACCACCATCTCGCGCACCAGGTGCCTGTACTGCTGTATTCGGACAGCGCACCCAGCATACACCACACCGATTGCGCAAGGATTTCGCAAGGATTTCGCAAGGATTTCGCAAGGGAGCCCAATTAGTTGTGTTTTTTCAGGCGAGCACAGCAACACACACAAGATCAGGAATTAGCTAAGGTCCTGCTTGGGTATACGAAGAACCTGGTAACAGGTACCAGGTAGGTAGGTGTGCTACTGTAGGTGTATAGGACTGCCTGCCGCCATGTACAGCAGTAAACCCGGTACCTCTCATCAGCAAGAGGGACATATGTTGGTCCCGAGTGCCCTCCGCAGCAATTCGACATCCTCAGCAGAATACAACGCCTACGTGGCGTCACAGTTGCTGACACCAGATGGCGCCGGGTCGGAGGCCGCCCCACCGGCCGAATCGACTGGAAGCGGCGGTGCTGCAGCACCGGGTCCCCCCGCCGGCATCGATATCATCAGCAGTAGCAGCATACCAACAGTAAAGGCGTTTTCGCGAAAGAGACCAGCCGGCACTCGTAAACACGACCTGGAGATGATGCTTCAAAACTTGGAAGAGGAGATAGCCTCGCTGGTGGTCGCGATTCTGGGCATCGAACGAGGGGTGGAGGAAGTGCAGGAGTGCATTGCGAGTGGGTCTGCGTACCGCGGCAGACAGGGGGAGGCCTTGGGGGCGGTGGAAGGGAAGCTCGCAAGCAAGGAGCTGCTGCTGAGGGAGAAGGAGAAACAGCTCCGCGACGAGAAGATGATCCTCCTGCGATTGTTACAAGGTTCACATATCTCCCATCAGCCGACAAGGGCATATGCAACTGCTACTAATACTACGACTCAACAAAACGAAGGTGTGAATCACTGCAACGAACTACAAGTACCGGCAGCTACACTTTTTGACCTAGTCGTGGGCATGCCGTGGCATTGCCATGGTACCGCCCATGGCATACCATGGCATCACCACGGCATCCCATGGCGTGGCATAGGATTCCATGAAACGCCGTGGGCGTTGCCATGACATGCCATGGGTATAGTACCATGGCAACCCCCGCGGCTACCGCCACGGTACTCCATGGCAACCCCATGGCATGTCATGGCAACTCCCACGGCACCCCAATGTCCACGGCACCTAGGTTAGGGTTGGGGTTAGGGTTAGGGTTACGGTTAGGGTTAGAGTTCCTCGGTATGCCGTCGAGGTCCGTGGAAGGTTCCGTGGTATGCCGTGGAAGATGCCGTGGAAGGTTTTGCCGCAGGTGGTGCCACGGCATGCCACGGCATGTCGCGAAAAAAGACAATAATGTACATACCTACAGAGAACTTGTATCTCATTTTACAGTAGGATTGGAGAATCGGCACGGACACTGGTTGTTATGGATGTCGACGGGTAGAAAAAACGGTTTAATTGATCAAGTGAAGAACACACACAAAATACATTTACCCGTGAAACTGAGAGAATATTTTCTGTGGTTCGACCCAAGAACGGTGTTTTTTTCGTACTGCAACTGTTAATACCTTAAGTGTGGGACATTTTGAGTCTGCCCCCCCCCCCCCCCCGCAAAAAAAAAAAAAAGTGTGTACGAGGTGCCAAGCTCATGAGGTATATACAGCAAAAACCTCACTTTTTTGGACGACGCTAAGAACATTGGATTAACACACCGTGCTCACGGCGGTGAGCTCTCTGCACTAATCCTATACTGTACGAGTATAGCAATACGTGTAAGCTCACAAGGTTGTCCTATATTTATAGGCTGATGTCACGGCAGGCGGTAAGGTTGTAACCTTTCAGGACGACTGCATGCAGTATTCTTTCAGGACCGCAGGACCGTTTTGGGGACAAACTACTCAAGTTCCAAGTAGCTTGTGCCCCTCAAACGGGACTGTCGGCGGGCCATTACCGCTGTATGCGAAGTATCAAGTACCCGTACAGCAACAGTAGTAGTAGCCATAATAATAGTTGCACGCGTCAGAGTTTACCCTTTTAGAGTTACCGCAGTCCCGTGTCGGGAACAAACCACTCTAACTATAAATAGGAGTAGCTTGTCCCCAAAATTGGACTGCTATTAATACTAATATCCTGAAATGATTGAAATCCTTTCATATCAGGTATGTTGGTCAAGCCTCGTGGCTTATTGTGATTTTATTAACGATGAGCCAAATACGTTGGTGGGGTTTTATTCCGGTGTGTACATTTTACCGGGTACCTGATAATACTACTTACTGCTGCTGTTATACGTATAGATTTGGACACCAATACATAAACTACTATAAATAATACCGAGTTTTATTTTGTGTCTGTTTTCAGACAAAGCTGCACAGAGAGAAAGAAGAGTGAAGTGGGGCGTGCGAGAACCAAATTCTTTCTAGACATACATATATCACTCAAGATAAATGACGTGATAAAACAGCAGCTCGCAGACGGAGTTTTTCTATTTGACGTCATATGATGACTGATGCAGGAAATTTGAAAAAATGAACCGATACAAGTATTTACAGGACTTAGACCAACTATTATTGTGGAAAATTATTTCTGAGCTCCCACATCAGAACTGGGTTTTTAGGCCGAATGTACGCGTTTTACTCGGTGGGAAAGCCAAAAACACCGATAGACTCCTCAGAATGCTCCCCGTAGTTTTTTTTTTGCGAGCTTTCAGGAACAATTTCCCGTTTCTCCAGGGTCCCAATTTAAATTTTGGAGCAGCTAATCAGTTTTCTCTGGAGGGGGTCAGAAATAAGGCTGTTGGTCAGAACTGGGGCCAGAAATAGTGGATCTTCGAGGATTTTTGATGAAAAATCAAATTGTCCTCAGAACTGGAAATATGGACGAACAGTAGTTCAACTACCACTAGTCACTCTGGAGAAACGGAAAAGTGCTCGAGAAAGCTCTCGGAAAACTAAGGGGAGCACCCCGATGGGTCTACCGGTGTTTTGACAGTCCCGTCGAGCAACAAATAGCGGGTTTTCGGCAAAATAGCACTGATGGCAATTTCGGCGATTTGACCTAGTTCTGGCCGTGGAATTCCGTGTTTCGGGCAATTCCACTTCCGGCCGGCTATTAAGGCAGACGGGGGGCTCCAGAACATCGAGAGGGGGCCCCGCAGATTCAGTATCTCAGCTATCAGGGGTGTTTTTTTCTTCTGTATCCTCATGACAGCTTCCGGAAAAGCGCAAATGAAGGCCAACAAAGCCCCCAACGTTGTATCTTCGACTGTTGTGTGTACGTGTGTACACGCCGCTCAGCCATTTTCAATATTTCGAGCGCAAGGCACCACCGCTGCCTGTGACGCCGGATTGTATTATTGATGTATGGTGCCATGTGATTTGATAAATACTTCGTATATGAGGCGGGGGAATGCTGATGATGATGTGGCTCGTCAGCGCACACTACGTGTTGCCATGCCTTCTTTTATATTGTATATTTTTTTATGTCGTACTACTCCGTTTCTCCGTATGTGACGGCCTTCAACCGAGAGCACAAGAATCCAAGACAAACAAAAAATAAAACGTAAAACAAGCTGCAATGTAGATAATACTCGAAGTAATTAAGTATTGCAACGCGAGCGCGTAACTCTCCGGCTCTCGATATCCGGTATCGTTAAACCTTGAGAATATGAGAATATGCACGTCCCACTCCCGACTCCCAACTCCCAACGGTGCCATCTTACCAACGGCAGGCAGCATTTTCCTGCAGACAACTTGAACAATTTGCAGATTTCGAGCAGGCATCGACGCCCCCCTTATATATACCGCGGACCCCCTTGAGAATTTCAAAACTCCGGGGGGAAAAAAAATCCGTCCGGCTGGATATAATTCCGTCCGGAATCGCCGGAATTGCCGTCACTGCAAAAAACAAAAAAGCCAGTTCTGAGACCCCTTGAAAAATTACCCATAATAGCAGTAGTATTAATAATATAATAATATTAATAATAGTGCGTTCCTCGCTGAGCGCGAATGGTTGACACTGCTGTATCAGGAAATTCGGAAATTCATTGTACAACTAGCAGTACTCCTGTGGGTATACTATTATACGATATATTCTACCTGGTACGAAATTCGGGAATTCTTACCATATTAATAAACAACTCAGCCAGGAATTATAAACTCCCAGATTTTTCAACGCATCTCGCGTACGTGTACGTATACCATCAAAACTACGACCAGCAGTACTCCTGGGTGTACTATGATATATTCTACTTGGTACGTATATATTATCAATACGTGGGGCTGTAAGTGGACGGATCTTGACGGGAAATTACTTGTTGGGCAGGCAGTAGCGCCAATTTATAGTATACTTGTTCGTAGCTGCTCTTCAATTAACCCGAACTGCAGTCCCGGTTTGGGGGCAAAAAAACTCAAACTCTAAGTAGTTAGTCCCCGAAACGGGACCGCACAACCAAGGCCTACCAGTGAGAAACATTTATTTTCCTCGCAAGGCCCAAAGTTCTATGATCACAGCATGACTCTGAAAAAGTTACAGCAGTATAGCATGGAGCACACCTACCCCTTCTCGAGCAAGGAATCTGGCCTGGTGGGCCAGTGTCCCCACTCCTACATCATTGAAGGGCCGGTAACCGGACTGGACATGTCCTTCCAACCAATACTTCGGTTAGACCTGAGGCCACACAACATCGACAGCTGAACTCCTAGCTGTTGATCACTGGCGCGTGAGCTCGCCGATTTCAATAGCTTATTACAGTTTTGGATTAGGACGAACGATTGACGCCCGCGCGACAGTAGGGGTGCTGCATCACTTTTGACCCCATCCATGTTGTTTTTCTCACGTGGCTCTTCAACTCTCAAACTACCCAATATCTTCGGATTCGATGTATGCTTGACAGTGAGTAACGATAGTCGGTGGATTGTGCTTTCGTTAGTGTAGTTAGTATAACAACAAATTTGATTTGTTGGCCGAGGTATCGAGCCCTTCAAGTGAGGAGCCTCCTAAAATGTTTAGGCACCATCCTTTAAAAGGCAAACACGCGTCGATTGTATTGTGCAAACGTCCCGGCGCCATTACGTCAGTACAGGGGTCTTAGCCGTGGGCACATTCTTATTGATGTGTCCTGTTTGTCTGCTGCCATGCGCAGGTTCGGTTCCAGCAGCGACGCACAGTCATGTTTCAGTCGTCATGACGTCGGCATGCGTGGATGATCCCGCAGGAGAAAGAGCAGGTAAGCCCTCGTCATGATTTGTGTACATTGATTCCGAGAGGTGGTGATCGATGTGAGGTGTCCTCTCAGGGTTAATTATTCATGGCACTATTTTGCCGCGATTCGATGTGGCCCTTGACATGATGATGAAAAACATCCTATTTCGTTGGGCCATGTTGGGGTGCCACCGTTGTTGTGACTCGTGCTACGGTCCAGGGGAACACGTTTGAGCCCAAACTTTCTCACCGATGGGGCTTCCTATCGGAGAAGATATCCAATATGTTTAGATCCGATCTTGTGGATTTTACGTTGTTTCGGTTAGATATTTCTATTTCAGTAGCCCGTGGGATCGTCTATCGTGCTTGGCTCAAAAGGTTTCGCGACGTCGGAGGGCGGCGGGGTATATTACTCCTCGAGCGACGGACCCCACTAAAACTCAGCTGCTCCAGCTACCGTTGCACGCGTCTTACACACCACCGCATGAGATGCCTGTTCAGGAAGGCAATGGTCAGCACGGAAACTCCCTAGTGCCTCGAAACCAGCGCCAACCCTTGCATCGCCCACGTCTGTATTTTCCGCCCTTTGCAGAACAGCGAAGGCTATCTCATGTAAACGAAGTTATCCAAAGGAGGCGCAGCTCGTCAGGATTCTCCCCGAACAACATAGGTGAGCCTGTAAACCGCTCCTTCCAGCCTCGTTGATCAGGCATGCCTCCGAGAGGTACCAGCCCGGCGACTTCATATATGAGAGCAGGTGTGCCGGCATCTCCAGAAACAATCCTGCGCTGATGATCGTGGATTCATTTCGCTATTCATGACATGCAAGAGGAGAGGACCCTGAGACTCTTCTCAGCGAGTAGGAGTGCACACTTTTGGCTCACATTTGTTTGAACGGGTGAGCTCCTCAAGTGAGCAACTATTAGTATACCGGTTAGTATGTTGCCTATGCTATACCAGGCACCAGGTATTTAATAACACGTATATTGTGTTTGGGACTACTGGTAGGGCGTAGAACCGTTGGTTCGGGTGGTCGAATGAATTTTCTTCGAAGTCATGTGTCGGGTGACATGTTGCGCTCCTGATATGCGAGCTCATGAAATAAGGCATACCTTAAAGGCATTGTTCTTTTGCGCGTCATATGGCAAGGGATGCCCTCATTTACAGTACCGTGTTCACACCACTAGAAAGGACGGCTCTGTACTTCACTCAAACACGGACTCGAAAACATGGTAGTAGATATCGCGCGAACAAGAAGCACAAACGCTCAAGGCCTGCACGCCGATGGGGTAGCCACGCGCGCGTGTGACTCTGAGCCGCTGGCATAAAAGGCGCAAATACTGTCGCCCCTACCATATCTTTGGTCGACGCCGAGTGAGCTCCACCATCGTTGTTTTCTTGTGATATCATTATACGCGCGGTGGCTATGCGATTCGAAACGTGACACACTTGCATGTATGCACCCAGGGACTTGTCGTGTTGAGGACGCCACCCCGCTACTTCCTCCGCCTGCTCCCCTTCACCTGCCCCGTTCCTCGAAACTTGTCTTGGATTACGGACGACCTGACCAACAAAGCCCCGCCTCGCTTACGACAAATGCAAGCTCTTGATCCGCGGGACTTAACAAAGTACGTACATAGTTCACCATACTCGAAATCGTTGTGCATCCATTGATCAACGCTATGCCCTCAAAACCGCGCGTGTTGTGGCGTCGCTATGTTTGCTAAATCTTATGTCGTTATTTTTGCGATCCCTAATATGGCAAATGTCTCCAGGGGGTTCGACGGACGCCGTGATTACGATGCACAAGATCGAGGAGGACTCCCGCCTTCTCGCTCGACTGGGCGCCTTGGAGATGCCCATTTTGGTGTCGACGTTGCTCGCGGGCTTCACTTTGGTGATGTTTGACGTAGCCTCGACGACCCTCGCTCGAAAACTGGCTGTGCTCTCGTTCGCGCTTGAGTCGTCGGCGAGCATAGTTCTCTGTCTCATAGCCTTCCGCGGGCAGCAGCTGTACTCTCACGCGACGGACGTGAACCCTCTCACCAAGAAGTTCTTGCGACGAGTGAGCCCCGTGACGGTTGTTGCGCTCCTCACGTTTTCGTTGGGGGTGGTCTCGTTTGTGATGTCGTTCGTTATAGAGGCTAGCGAGGAGCTGGGGGCTTCTTGGCTGGCGGTCGTGGCCCTGGTCTTCTGCCCGACGATGGTGGCAGGGGTCTTGTTCGCCGTGAGCACCGTGCAGGTTAGGAGGCACTCCATTCCACCAGTCGATTCGGAGTAGAATGTGGACACATCACCTCGTTTGACTAAACGTAGAATTGAGTTTCGACTCAAGAGAACGACACTAGACGTTGGCGTTTGCCACGGGCGGTGGGCTCGCAGCTAAGGATGTAGGTCTCGGTGTGTTTGTCTTGTTTTTACTACCGTATTAAAACTATCCGGGCAATCCGTGAGAAGGGGGATTTGCCGTGTCTCCGTTACGTTTGCGGTAATCAATTTTGGGGCGGGGTGTAGAAAGCTGTATTCTACTTGTACCCACACCACTGTGGCCTTGAAATATGATACATAGAAATCCCCAATGGAGACCTCCACCCAACAACGTGTTCAGTTTTCCAGCGATAACAGTACCCTATTACTTTAGAAAGTACGAAGTGGGGTCGAAATGTTGAAGAGTTTTCGCCCACGATAGTATAATTTCAGACCGGGCTGGTGCTTCTGTGCGTACACTCTTTCATCAACGTGCCCAATGCATGAATAAACTTGCGGAATGACGCCCTTGCCCGTAGTGATAGGAATAATATTCCCATCGAACACACATAATGAACCATGTACATACTTGGCCTTTGTCACGGTGTCACTGCCGATGATACCGCCCAAACCTCGCTTGCTGTTGTGACTTATTTTTGTCTCGAAGACTTCTAACACGTCGTCTTTATACCTGACTCCATACATACTATCGTTTTCTTCTGTGCGTTTAAATACGTATTCCACCATATTGGACAATCGCCTTAGGTTCACGATGATGTAGCCGACCCCAGTTTTCTGGTCTGGTAAAGACTAGGATTGGTACATCCTTCGTGCTAGGGTCGTATTCCATGTTCAATCGAGCGGTAGCACTTCGCAAGGCACTCTCTAATAGTCTCAGCGTCTTCGAAGGAGCACATTATTCCAACAATCAAAGCAGTGAGCGCGGATGACCGGCGATGCGCCAGAAACGCTGACGTGAACGATAACACTGGTAGAGTATGCACGGCCGGAGAGCCGTGAGGCTGGTCGATTGAAGTGGTGCGCTCTACAGTGCTGAAATGTTTGAGCGTTGAATTTAGTTCGTTTTATGTTGTATTGGCGCCACACCGGATTGTTCCTGTGGTCGCACACTGTATTCTACTTGGAGACATTAAACCCCTGCGGCGTCTCCTTCCAACCTCGAACGATCTGGCGGAGACGTGAAAGTCCGAAGCAAGCATGGTGGGAAGCAGCGTTCCATCGACCCATCAGAGATAAACATTTGCTTTGAATTTTGAAGCACGCATTGCGTGAAAAGCCAACCTGTATTTTACTGAAGACACTAGGGCCCGCGGAACCAACCCCGTGAAGGTTTTTTGCCTATTCAGCGCTCTGATTCGCGAACGGAATGTTCCTTTGTAATCTGTGTGATGTTGTGCTGTGGCTGTGGACCTCTCGTAGGTCGGCCAGCTTTTGAGAGGGAGCACATGATTGTGAGCTGTGGATATGTCGTTCTTGGGCGTTATCAGCGTCCTAAACGACCGGAAGAAATGCCTTTTAGCTCCTCTTTTCGTCTGAATCGTGTATATCCCTCACCCAAGTCCTTAGTTCTGACCTCGTGTAGGAGTAGAAACCCGAGCAGTTCCGGTCCAGTTGCCTGTTTGCAGAAGGGCCGAAATTGGGTACGTACCTCTGACATACAGGTTCGGAACCCGAACAGGGCCGATACATTTGGCTACTACAGGTAACTACAAGTACGGCCCCGCAGGCGTACAACGCCAACAGTTACAACTTTTACAACCATCACACAGCAGAAAATTCATCTCTCTTTTGCGAAAGGTTGATTATCGTGTGTCCGAACTCGGAAAATGAAAACTTTAATCTATTTCCAGTATGAAATACAGAAGTTGCAAATACTAATTATATATATTTGATCAGTTTGCATACCCGAATCGAACAAACGTTTAAAAAAATAGTATTTGTGTGCGTTGTCTTCACATTAAGTCGTCCTTGCTACCAGTACACCCAGTTCCGCCCTGATTCTTTATCCTAAAGAGATTCTAATTCTGTAGTCGACAGAGTAAAGCAAACATATATTTGTTTCCGCAAATTCATGGGGAAAGCAAGTGAAATGTCAGCGTACCCAGTACGAGAACACAACAACACAAGAAATACCAGTAGGTAAGAACAAAAAAAAACAATACAAAATATGAAATAAAATAGAATACAAGTGAACGCAAGGAGGGCTGGTAAAAGGAAAGCATACGTACTCATGAAGGACAAATTGCTGTACGTACGAAGTAACACAAACGAGGGGGAGATACTGGCATAAGGACGGCGCGGGGGGGGGGGGGGGAGCAAAGGAGACAAAGGGGGACACAAGGCAAAACATCAAGAAGGAAGAGAGAGGGGAAAAAAAGAAGAGAGAAAAACCGCACTCCAGACGGTGATAGTAACTTGGGTGCCCGTCGCTGCTAGGAAATCGATTCGGGGACCAAGACACACTTTCTGCTGCCGTCTCCTTCATACTCTCGTCAAGAGCGGTGTCAAGTGTTCATACTGCCGCGGTCGCGCCCGCCCATTAACCCGCTCAAGAAGAATAAAATAAAGACTGCTAGAACTTAAGGGCTGGTCGTACCGATACCTAGCCACCCAATCTATCATTTCGTTACTGCATTCGTCGACAGTATAAGGACGTCTGCCCCCCCCACCCCCCGCTGCCGCCGTTCTTGGCGTCCTCAGCTGCGTCGCGCAGCCGTCTTCTCTGCTCCTCGTCCCTGTGCCACCTCGCCATGGAACATTCCGCCGCTTCGACGACCCGCCGGTACCACTTCCCGCTCTTCATAGCTGCCCTCAGCCATAGCAACGTCTATATTCTGAACAGCAATGGCAATCCTTCCGTGGACCCCTCGATGGCTTGAAAAACCCTGCGGTCGTCTGGTAGGCGTTGGGCCCAGTAATTTTCTGGTCGGCCTGGTCCCGAGTTCTCCCCACCAGTTATCGTCCCAAACATCACCCAACGGGTCAGTCGCTCGTTGTTTGTCCGCTGGACGGCCCCCGACGAGAGGAGGCGTCGTTTGCGGATGGTCGTCTCAACCCTCTCGCATTGTGTCTTTTTGAGGGACTTGGCGCACGACATGAGATGGACGATGCATTGTCGGCGCTGGAAGCCAATGATCCGTAGGAGGATTTGCCGTTCGGAGATCAGCGAAGTGCTCCTGTTCAAGAGTCCACGGCACACACCCGTACAACGGGGTTTCCACTACCTCGGCCTTTAGTAAGCTCATTTTTTGAGTGAAGGGGGTATCTTCTATATCGTACAGCTCCCGTTCGAACCGGTTGTAGCATGCCCGTGCATGTCGGATCCGCCGTGTGATCTCTGTGAATATTGCAAACTTCCCGCTTCTCTCCCCCCTCCGGAGCTCGTAGTGCATTGATAATAATTTGAAAGCCGGGGGTTGACCCGCAAAACGCAATGTTGGATAGTTTACCCAAATGCCTATTTTTATCGTTGGGTCGTACGAAGAGACGCACAGTATGTGTACTCTCGGGCGAATACGATTATCGAACGGGGCTACAGCTTTTCCTAGACCCCAAACCTGGATGCCCTGACCACCACGCGGTCCGCTGGGATTTGGGATAGTCGTTGTAGTAGACCACTGAGAAGAGAGAGAGAGCAGAGTGGTCGAACTCTCCTCATGAACAAGCGGAAAAAATCACGTTAACGCCTGTGAAGATATTCGCAACCCCCTACAACTTGTAACCGTCGCTACTGGAACGATCCAAACGTACACCCTCCCTGGCTCGTCACAGCAGCAGTAACGAGAACGAAGAGATGCTCAGGACATGGTAGAACCTAACTACAGCCAACGACAGTCCCGCAGGAGGAAACCCGGCCACCGGGTAAAAAACCCCTGTATAGCACATACACTCCAAACCATTGCAATTGAAACAACCACCGCATTCCAAACGATGGCTATGGCCACAAAATAAGATGCCAAGTGGTGCCCTATTCCCCCATGCCCCTCAAGGTAGCACGAGGTGCCGACCTAACAAATTATTCATCGCATCACTGAAGCATGGAAATTATCAAATATTGCTCATACCCCCTTATTCACCCTTCAAATACAGGTTTAACGAGAACCTACGGTGAGACTTGAAAGGGGTCGTAGCAAGGGATTTCGTCCAAGTCTCCGCGTGCTCTGCTCTTCGAAAGCTATGAACTGAATGTTGATCTTGTTAGCTCGATGTAGCTCTCTAACAAAATAAAGCGCACTTCGATATATTTGCTCCAAGCAGACCTAAGAGGGCTCTCAGCCAACGCTATAGCCCCCTGGTCATCCTCGAAAACCCAGACATACGACCCGCTTAGCTCTGGATAAATACACGACAGCACTGCGCCCGTAAACAAAAGCTTCCTCTACCCCTTCACCTAGGGCGACATACTCTGCTCCTGCTGTAGACAACATAACACACCTCTGCGTGCTATTTTCCCAACTGACGGCGGCACTCCCCAGGGTAGTTATCGTCTCCGATACCGAGCGCCTATCGTTCGACTTCTCAGCATCGTTAGCTTCACTATACACAGTCAAATCCAATCCCGAGCCCCGCACCTGACCCCGTGGAGGTAAGCCATGTTCTTCAAACTTGCCTTTCAGTGCCTCTCCGTAGGGGTGTGGGAGTAGCGTGCCACCGCGCGCGCAGCGTTGGAGATGTCCGGCCTCGTTACGGTTGACAGCCGCATAAAGCTTCCGACAGCAGTCTCCCTGTACGGCCAGTCTCCTCCACGTTCGCCCTCCTCTCGTGGATCTAGTTCTACACCGGGGGTCGTGGGGCTACCAGAGGAGGAGATACCGCCAAAAAACAATTCAGCATGTTCTCAAGAAACGCTTTTTGCGTAATATCCAATTTTCCCAGTTCCCAGTCGCGTTTGAAAGCTCAACCAGTGTACCGAGTCAGTTCAACGAGACTATTCGTGGGGAATTTCGTAAGTTGTGCGGCATAGAAGTCTCTGCGTGTCTCGTCCGATCCTGCGATCACGATGTCATCTACTTACACGCCCGTGATCAGTTCTACCTTGATGTCCACAACCATGCGAAACACACTCACGGGATAGAATTACACTGCTCCATACCGTACTCTGTACTCTACCACGTCTCTACCAATAATCCGACCCACCGCCGTCCGCTCTGTTTCAAACCGTACAATTATCTGTTTAGACAGACGATCTTTCTTGAAATGCCACCACACCCACAGGGTAGTTTCATATATATGGGTGTCGAGTTTCGCGCGAGAAAAATCGCGTGCGCCGTCCAAACGGAAAATCGTTAAACCATGTTCATTGGCAACGGCGGCCAGAATATTAACCGACGCTGACGAGGGAGTTTTGGTGCAGACCTTTGAAACAAATCTACAAGCTGCATCTGGCTGAAACCCGTTGCCATAAGTCAGGCATTTGACTTTCCTATCAGGCCATCCTTGTCCTTGTCGGTCTTGGAGGTAAACACCCACTTCACACCTTCAGGTGTCCGCCGTTGTGGCGGTGTCGCGGCTCCGTATGTGCCTGTCGTTTTGTGACCGTCTAACTCAATTCTCATGGCCTCGTGCCACGCCGCTCTATACTGGCAACGCTCTACATTGGTTACGGACTGCGGGGGCGGTTCTACGTCTTCCGGAAAACCACTCGGCATGCACACGCTAAACTCCCCTATATTCCCCACAGCAGACCCTCCGGTTATCAAGGCCATTGCGTCGTCCGTCGTCCGAAATGTACATTTCGGAGTCCCTCCTGGATTCGTCCACCACTCGTACGCTGCCGCAAGCAGCGCGTCTGCGGCTTCATCGTTCATCCGTTACCAAGGCCATTGCGTCGTCCGTCGTCCGAAATGTACATTTCGGAGTCCCTCCTGGATTCGTCCACCACTCGTACGCTGCCGCAAGCAGCGCGTCTGCGGCTTCATCGTTCATCCTTAGCTAGTGTACAGAAGATTTTCCCTTAAGGCGTTGACTCTGACCCCGGGTCCGGCCCCGTACTGTCGGGGGAAACTGACCCCAGCTGCTGAGCTCATGTGCTGGCCTCCCCGACAGGACCGCAGGGGGATCCTCACCATAACCTTGACCGGCGTCGGAGGCTGATGCTGCACCCAGGTCGCTTTCTGCCCTGCCTGTCGGGACCGAGGAGGCGTCCACGGCACCCCCTTTAGACTATTCCCTCGTCTCGACTGTCCCGTCGCCGGCCTCGCCAGCGGCAGGTGCCTGCTGTGCGCGCTCCCGCAGAAGCGCATCCAGATTAAAACCCTACGTCAGGTCGAGGTCGTTCGAGTGAGCCAGACCGTTGTCCAGCACATCCACCACCCCCGCACCACGTCGATAATGCCATGGGGTATGTGTACAAACACAGTTGGAAGCCCGTAAACGAGCATCCAATTGAACCAAGAAGCGGGCATCCAAGCACGGCAAGCGAGACGTCCTTGTAGTTGAAGCGGTGGTATGCATCACGTGTTTGGCTTGCGAAATGACGTTATACAGTGGTATCGATCTCGCCGAAAGGTACAAGCAATGTTGGTGAACGTCCATATTAAAGATGCATACATTATTTTCGATAATGTGATGGAGCATGTGTACAAGCACAGTTGAGGCTGGTAAACGAGCATGCGATCGAAGGAAGCAGCGGCCATGTAAATACAGCAAGGGACACTGCCTGGTAGTTGAAGCAGTGGTATGCATCACGGGTTTGACTCGAAAGTTAAGTTGTACAAGTGGTATAAATCTCTCCGAAAGTTACAGGCAATGTCGTTGGTGAACGTCCATATTAGAGATGCATACATTATTTTCGATAATGTGATGGAGCATGTGTACAAGCGCAGTTGAGGCTGGTAAATGAGCATGCGATCGAAGGGAGAAGCGGTCATGCAAGCACAGCAAGCGACACTGCCTGGTAGTTGAAGCGGTGGTATGCATCACGGGTTTGACTTGAAAAATAAGTTATACAAGTGGTATAAATCTCTCCGAAAGGTGCAAGCCATGTTGTTGGTGAACGTCCATATTGGAGATGCATACATTATTTTCGATAATGTGACAGAGCATGTGTACAAGCACAATTGAAGCTGGTAAACGAGCATGCGATCGAAGGAAGAAGCGGTCGTGCAAGCACAGCAAGCGACATCCTTTGTAGTCCAATGGTTAGGATATATGACTTTCACTCATGAGACCCGGGTTCACTTCCCGGCAGGGGAGCCATGTTTCAGGAAGCGACCCCATGCGCATCACGATTTTATACACCTGTGTATTGACCTATGATTGCGTGAGACATCCTATTAAAGCATGTTTTTCATTCTACGGTCTGACCCGTGTGGGTTCCCAGATATCATGGCAAATCTGAGGGGTAGGTCAGGCGGGTGACTCACGAGCGTGCAGATAACGTTCCAAGCATTCAAAAGGAGTGCTCCGTGCGTTCAGGGCAAGCGTTTCGGGCCAGGGATTGATAAGTTCATCACATGTTCTCAGTTTGGTTCAAGTCCGTGCTTTCCAGTGATCGACATACCCAGCTCCCTCAGAGCCCCACGCACGTTTAGTCGATCCCCTTCTATGCTATCCTTCCGAGGTACTACAACTCCGGGTCTACAAATAAACTGGTGAACTGCCCTCTGCTCGCCGTGACACCAACCTTCGATCGATCGAGTGGATGTATCAGCGATTCGCCGCTCGAGGTTGCATTCTCGATAGTTGAGCATGCAGTCTACTGAGGGTGTCATGTGTGTAGACGCACCACTATCGTATATTCAGGCCTCTTCTCCTACCTGCCAAGCCGCTCCCCTGCTCCCGAACCATCACTGCACTCGCCTGTCTTTTCGGCCTTGAAAGCTGAGGCCTGGATTGCACCTTCTTCTGGGCCATCGTCCCGTAACCCAACCTCGCTCGCTACCACCAGGACAGCCTCCTCCTTCGAAGTGGGGAAGACATCAGCAGCGTGCCCCCGTCCGTGACATCCACTGCACAGCTTCACCGCGCCGTTTGCAACCCTATTGCCCTTCTTGCCACATTTGAAGCACCTCCCTGCGAAGGTACTACTACCTTGGGCGGCTTCGGCACTGTTGCCAACGCCACCGGTAGACGCGAATGAGTCACCACCGGACTCATCGCTGAGGTAT
This sequence comes from Macrocystis pyrifera, assembly GCA_031763025.1. Taxonomy (NCBI): domain Eukaryota; class Phaeophyceae; order Laminariales; family Laminariaceae; genus Macrocystis; species Macrocystis pyrifera. The sequence continues at coordinate 4,040,697 of JASSKH010000008.1, read as the reverse complement.
GCACCTCTCTCTCCAGCCCTCCCTAGATGGTCTGGCTGACCCTTCACTGGACCAGCCTTGACAAGAACAGCAGTTTCACCACGTCCCGTCGGTACGAAATTGCGCGAAGCACTATCACGCCAAATCTTATCATCTTCTGCTATAGTGTCTCGCAAAGCGGTGGCTACTGACCCTCGTGGGCTCCCCCCTACAGCAGCGCTACCCTCAGCGCTGCCAAACTCCGATCGACCAGTGCCTGCTTCAACAACAGCGGTAGTCTCTAGTACTTCAGCAGTGGGTACGGCCCTTGTGGGCTATCCGCTACGGCAGTCTCGTACTTCAGCAGTGGGTACTGCCCCTGGTGGGCTTTCCCCTACAGCAGTAGTTTCTATCTCTGCTGGGTTTTCTACTACAGCAACGCCGCCCCCAGCACCGCCGGGTTCCGATCGACCGTTGCCCCTCATGAAGTCGGCCATCGTGCTCCTCATGGCGTACATCATCGATGCCTGCCTTTGCTCGAACACCAGGTCCAATTCACGTCGCAGACTTTGAACTTCGCTCGAGCAGTTGTGCTCTACGTGAGTGGACCTTTTCAAAGCAAAGACATCATTGGCTTCTGGCACCAGACCTCAATCTTTCAAAGCACTATTAATAGTGTGTTCGCAGAGTCCGAGCCTGGATGCCCCGGCCACCACGTGGTCCGATGAGATTCTCGATAGTAATTGTATTGGAGGACGGAGGAGGAGAGAGAGGGGGGCGGAGAGAGGAGTGCTCGAACTCTCCTTATGAGCACACGGCAAAATTCATGATAACGCCTGCGAAGATATACGCAATCCTCTCCAACTTGTAACCGTCGCTGCTGGAACCAATAATCAATGACGTTAGGTTTTTTTATCATCACTTCACTTTTCAGCTTGAGGGGACGCTGGCACCCAAGCGTCCCCTGGTTCCCGGGTTTCCGGTCACTCTAATAGCTATATGTTATTTCGGATTAGAAGAACACATCGCCAGTTTGACACGCTGCGTTTACAGCTTCGGCTGGTTTGTGCTTACCAGAGAGCGACGGTGACTTGAAAGAGGTTCATCACAACAGCTTGTGTTACTCTCGAGATGGAGCTCCCGCCCTTTCTCAACAGAGGCCTACATCTCGACTTGGAGGTGCTGCGGTGGTCAAACTTGGTCGAAAATTGGGGTGCATTAAATGAGACAAAAACAACCCCCAGATACAGCTCCTCACAGGATACTGCAGCCCGCGAAATTGAGGGATACTCTTCGTGGGTATCGAGTGCACCAGACGGCAGTCGTTGCAACCAGAAGCGACTCACGAGCTGTTTTTGTGTACTCGAAGTTGCGAGCGAGTGGCACAAAACACTATCATAAACGCTAAAATGTTCCATTGTTCGCAACGGAGCATAGCACAATGGCTACATCACCGTAAATCGTCCTTTCTACCCACCTTCATTAGTACACCCCGTGTCCGTCCTGATTCCTTATCCTAGAGAGATACCAATTCTGTGGTCACAGACTGTGTGACTGAGGGAGACCAAAACCGAACATAATCCATAGTTCATGGGTCGAGCAAGTGAAATGCCAGCGTACCGGGTACGAGAACACAACAACACAAAGCAAGACCAGAAAATAGGAACTAAAAGACAGTGAAACATGAAATAAAACGTAATACTAATGACGCAAGAAGGTCAGAAAGGCTGCTAGAAGGAAAGCATACGTACACAAGGAAGATAGATAGTTGCTGCACGGACGAAGCAACACGAAATAGAGGAATATATCGGCGTAAGTACGGCGGGGAGGGGAAGCGAAGCAAAGAAAGGGAGATACAAGGCAAACATAGGGAAGGAAAAGAGAAGACGGGAAAAAGAAAACCTTACTCCAGGCGGTGACACCGTAGCAACATGGGTGCCCGTCTCTGCGACAGAAATCGATTCTGAAAGTTAGCCACATCCTTTGCCGTCTCCTTTCTACTCTCGCCAGTAGCGGTGTCAAGTGTCAGTACTGCCGCTGTCGAGCCCACCCACATCGAACAACTCAACAAGAAACAAACAGAAGTAAACAGAATTGGAGGGCTAGTCGAACGATACCTAGCCACCCAATCAATAATTTCGTTTCTGCATTCGTCGACAGCTGTATCAGTACGTCTGTCCCCCCCCCACCCCTTGTCGCCGCTCTTTGCGTCCTCAGCTGCGTGGCACAGCCCTCTTCTCTGCGCTTCGTCCCTGTGCCACCTCGACATGATATAGTCTGCCGCTTCGACGACCCCTCGGTACTAACTCCCGCTCCTTATAGCCGCCCTCGGCCATAACACCGATTCTACTCCGAACAACAAAGGGGAGCTTTCCGTGGACCCCTCGGTGGCTTGAAAACCCTCCTTCTGCTAGACGTTGGGCCCAGTTCTTTTCCGGTCGACCTACTCTTCGGTGCTCCCCACCAACCATCGACCCAAACATCACCTGACGGGTCAGCCGCTCATTGGTCGTCCGCCGTACGGCCCCGCAAAGAGGAGCCGTCGTTTGCGGATGGTCGTCTCAACGCTCTCGCATTGTGTCATTTTGAGGGCCTTGGCGTACGACATGAGGTGGTCGGCGCATTGTCGGCGCTGGAAGCCAATGACCCGTAGGGGACGTTTGCGGTGTGCCGTTCAGAGCTCAGCGAAGTGCTCTTGACCAAGAGTCCACATTACACACCCGTACAGCAGAGTCTCCATCACCCTGGTCTTTAGCCTGTGGACTTTTAGAGTGAAGGGGGCATATTTCATATCATACAACTCCCGTTTGAACCGGTTGTAGCATGCCCATGCGAGTCGGGTCCGCCATGTGATTTCTGGCATAACGTCAGTACTTGCGACGACAAGACCGCCCAGGTACAAAAACTGCATCTTCTGTCTACACCTTTGTCCCTCTGCTTCGATGACGAACAATGAGGTCCGGGGTGCCTGGTTAGATGTCCGCAGCAGCATGGTGGTGTCCGTTTTATTTTCGATTAGATGTCCGCAGCAGCATGGTGGTGTCCGTTTTATTTTCGGATACGGTGAGGGCTGGTGCTTCGAAAACCGTCACAATGGCGATCATCATCTTGGCAAGGCCTTCCGCCGACTTAGACACAATGCCTGCATCGTCCGCGTACAGAATACCCCATACCGCCCTCCGTACGCACGTTAGTGGGTCAACCTTCTCCCCGTCCTCCCCGAGTTTTTCCTCGAGGTGAACCAAGTCCCTAAAAATATCTGGGTCTTCCCCGAAGCGTACCAGCATGACGTGTATTACAGCAGCGAAGACGACATTGATCAGAAGCGGGGGCAGCACACACCATTGACGCAGCCCCTGAGTGACGTCAAACTATTCCGAGTGCTCACCGCCATCCGTACGCACGCGAGCTCGCATGCCTTCGTGGAACTGGCGGATAACGGTCAGCATCTTCTCTGGTACTCCGAAGCGTGCGAGCACCACCCACAACAACGCTCTGTCGACAGAGTCACACGTATGCTATCTGCAGGTCCGTGAAGCACATGTACAGGAGAATTTTTCTAGCTCGTCCGCGTTCTTGCAGTCGGCGCACGACAAATAGCTTGTCGACTGTTGATTGTGCTGGGCGAAAACCGCACTGTCCCTCGGGGAGTATCCCTTCGACCTCGCAGTAGTAACTGAGGCGGGACGCGACCAATTTCAGCAATACTTTGCCAGAATGGGCAACAAGCAGATACGAAGAGGGGAATCGTACATCACCACCCCCCCCCACCCAACTCCTACTGTTCACTTCCTTAAATTCTCATCTCGCAGCCCCTTCTATAGCAGCACAGTTATCCTACTGTCGCGATTTCCCCGCATACCCATCTCAGCAGCAGCAGCAGCAGAGTAGCAGCACGGCGGTGGGCGATCTCCGCGGTGTATTTACCAAGCGTCCCAGTTGGGCTCCGGGCGTGCTTGGACCGCAACGCTCGGGCGCGGTTGCGCCGGTAGGCTATGCGCCGTATAGTGCGTATCATTCTCAGTAGCAACATTTAAAAGGAAATAAGCCACTCGCGTCTGGCCGTGTTGCTACTACTGCGGCATGTTGACACTGCTGCTGCTGCTGCTGTCTGCTGCAGCTGCTGAGCCTCTAGTTTGTGCGTACGATGCTCCTGTTGCCAAAATAAGGCGATACAGGCAGCGGCCCTGCCGTTGCTATTCTCCTGGTATGCTGTCGCTAGTGCGCGCGACCTGGGACATATTTTGATATGTTTTGTTTGTGCCCGTTATATAAAATTATGAAGTACGCCAGCTGTGAATTCGACTGATTCAATGGGTGATATTCAACTTAATGCAACCATTTCCTTGCGTCATTTGCATTCTATTGCAGGACTTTTTCATTGTATTTTTGGTTTATTTTCTGGTTTGCTTGTCTTGTTGCGTTTTCGTACCCGCTACGCTGGTATTTCACTTGCTTGACCCATGAATGAATTCGCGATGATCCTCCTCTGTCCCACAGGCTATGATGAGATCGCATAATTAGTATATCTGTAGGACAAGGAATCAGGACGGACACTAGGAGTACTGACGAAGCTGGGTAGAACGACGATTTGATATGAAGACAACAGAAACAACTTTTGGTTTCCGGCGTTTGGATCTGATTAAGTCTCGTCGCAAAAACCCGAATCTAACTTCGTGACCTACTCGATCAAATTCCCAATCGACCTTCGTATACGAATTCAGATAACTTCGGTAGCTTTTAGTGCACAATAGTCGGGCGGTTGCGCCCGCGGACTTTGCCGCAGAAGACCCGCCGTATGCCGGGTAGTTCGCTGGGCTCCGGCCGAAGATTCTCAAACAGGTGGTGTGGCGACCGTTGGTTTCGATGAAAACAGTTGATTTTCTGGCGTTTATTCTGCTCGGCTCATGATGATATTTGTCTAGTTCAGCGCACGTAAGTCAGGTGGCTGCGACCGAAAACGTTGGCGTAGAAACTCCGTGGTCTGGTAGTTGATTCGCTGGACTCAAGTTAATATTGAGCTACGATGATATTTCGGCCTTATGTATGACGGCCGTCTGCTCACTTTTGCCGAACATTTCTCGAACGAGTGGTAGGCCTAGGCTTATATGCTGGACCGATGTGGGCGCAACTTGTCATTCACAATTTTAGTTACTGTACTAACGTACTCAGACACCAACGCAACTCGTTATCCACACTTTCTGTTATTGTATTAACATTCACGTAGATACGCACGGAGTTGCGTGGTCGGTGTTTGTGCAATCGTCATGTTTTCTCGACGACCCGCCTGGATACACAGCTTCGCTTCGACGCTTGCTAATAAAGCATTACTTACTGTTACCAGGAGTGGCAGAATTCTGCCCCCATGTTGAACCGATTACCTCAACAATGTGTACACGCGCGTTTTCGCGGGTTTATCTTAGCGCTACACAATATTCCGTGTAGTTATTAAATACCGGTATCCATACATCCTCTCCACGTTGCGCTGTATGTGGTCGCCGAGGGTTGGCTCGAACGCCTCGATCGACGCCACGCACACGTGTCGCCTTCCACGGGCAGGCTGCGCGCGAGCAATGGCTGGCAGCGCGGGAGGCTACATACGTAGCAATGTTGGTGTCGTTACCGGGCGGTCAGTCCCGGTCGGCCAAGAAACGCAACTTCTGGCCGATTAGGCTGCAGCAATATCCCGGAATGTTGTGCGAAATTGACACCGCCACCTTCCGGGTTCCACAGAATGAGCTAGATACGCTGCGGCAGTTGCTACAAGCAGCCCTATACGCGAGATATCTGTCCTTTCGTACGCTTCAGCGCCTCGCGAGCAAATGCACGAGCAGGACGGTGGCTATTCGGCCGGTATCGCTGTGGACGCACGCTATGTTTGCGGTGCTTGCTGACCTAGAGAAGTCAGGTTTGTGTATTGTCGAACTTACGCGAGACTCCAGGGCTGATATGTTGAGGCGAATTCAAGCAGTAGCAGACATTGTCGGCTCCCTCGCCAGAGGGGCCGTGGCAGCTATGGTGCAGCTCGCCACAGTAAGGTCGATCGAGGTGGCCCAAGTGGCTGAGAAAGGGTGCTTTCAGTGGCGCAGTTCGGATGGTGGCCTCAAGAATTGGCAATCCCCTTGCTGGGGGATGATAGCGTGCAAGAGTTAGACTTTCGTACTATGGGGTGACGATTACCCACGTTTCGATGACCATCGTGCAATGGCGTGCATCCATCTCGGGAGTAGCGCGCACGTAGTTAGCCGTATTCGAACGCTTTCGAACGCTCACCGAAGTTCGCGGTACCCTTTCCCTTTGGTGTTTTCTTTCAACCAGAACGACGCTGACGAATTAGACGCGTTTGTGTTCCAATTGGGTCCCGCGGTTGGCAAACAGCTATTCCGGACGATGTCTTTTAATTCTTCTCCCCTTTCTTGACCCTCCAGGAAAAAGCGCCAAGATGGTGCATGAAACATCTTGCCCTAGCGTGGGCCATGGGGGCGACGATGTGTGCTTGGAGGGGTCTTCGTGCGCTTGACCTTACGCGGCCGAGTCTATTTGAAAAGGTTTTGTCTCTAAGCTGAGAAGGTCGACGAAAGAAAACGGGAAAGGACAAGAATGTGATCCCGTCCACCGGGTAGGCAATCCTTGCTCGAATCTGGTAGGTTCGTACCTTACCTTCGTATCTGAGGAACAGAAGCAGGTTGGGGTTCGGGTCAATCGGGCCGCGCCGATGTTGAAGCACACACTCATATACCTGCTGAGCGACATGCGGTCGCGCGCACAGGTGGCCAGCGCGCACAGGTGGTTGGCTCTCTGGCTGAGCGTATGTTTCTTACACGATGTATAGCCTTGTATCCTTTGACTTTCTATTCGAGGCGTAGGGGTTACGATATTTCGTTTACAATGGGTTTACACATCCTAAAGCTCCGAGTATCTGAGGATTTGGTATTCAACCCTCAGTTGGGTAAGACGCTTCGGGCCTCTATAGCGAGGCAGTGGCAGTGTTAGCAGACCGGGACTGCCTGGCGATTTGCGCATTTCGGCCGGTTATGGCGTACATCTCTGCCGCACAACGGATTGGGGGAGACTTAATCGCCGGGTGCCTTTCCCCCGTTGCCACGGCAGAAAGGGGCTAGGGCCGTCTCTCCCTCTCCGCAGTCCGTAAGACGGCGAACCTGCAAAGCGATCTGCGGATGGCAGAGCCGCCGAACCATTTCACGATGTGAGCTTTTCGAGTGGGAGGACGGACGCTAGCGAGCTGCCACTGCCTCCAAAGTTCGAAAAGGATTTCGCGGCGCGTGCAGGAAAGGATTGAGTCAATGTTAGAGAAGTCTGGGTGAGACAACTCTGCCCCTGACCAGTGGTCAACTACAAATACAATCTAAAAGAGGCGCAACGAAGTATGGGCGGGACCGCAGGCCGGCGCAGGAGGCCTCACCCAATCCAATACATACATTAAATGATCCACGGTAGAGAGACAGAACACAACAGTAAAATGGCGATCCAATCGATGGGCTCAAGATTTGGCATAAATAATGCAACCATCGATTATATCGAAATGTCTCGGAATTTATATCGCAACGAGGTCAGTTCTTCTTTTCGCTCCCGAAACCTAGGGAGTAGAGTTGGAGTCGCAACATTTCTTGAGACCATCCCACCCACCCGGCAGTAGGATTATTTTTGTTATGCTTGTATACCCAGATCATTTACAGGTACTAACCCCGCGCAGAGTACGTGATACGCTAGCAGTCTACTCAGCGCGGGGGGAAATACCAGGCGAGACCTCCTGCCCGGCGCAGGAGGCCTCATCCAATCCAATACTTACCTTAAATGATCTACGGTAGAGAGACATAATACAACATTATAGTTTCCCCTAAATGTTTTGCACATATCTGAGTATATTCTGGGCACGTGTTGTTCATGATACATAGTGGTTTTGATCTACGGATACGGGGTTGATACTGTGTGGCGAGGTTTTTCAGTTTCACGATGACGTGTCCCCGGATGCGAGCAAGGGGGGTGGAGAGACGGGCAGACCCCCGGGGCTGCCCCAGTAGGAACCCCCTGCTAGCATCCGTAAACCGGAGTCAAACTCCGTCCCCAACTAGCGATGTCGATCTCTCGACGCCAGCGTAACAGACTCGAATGACAATACATAAGGTGGCAATACGACGAAAAGAAAAAAAAACATACGTACCGTATGTACGTAACATACTTACACACAGTACGTATACGTAGTACCAGTATGCAACAGACCATACATACGGAATAAACTGCGTGGAATATACATGGTGTGCATATACCAACACTAAACACAGAACACGCACACCACAGGAGATGCACTTCCCGCCCCATTCCATCCCTCCGACGGATAATAACCTCTGTCACACGTTTCAGACTGTGTGCATGATCCGAGCTGATGACGTGACACCATCGATGACATGCACGCAGAACGTCAAACACTCCGCCATTTTTTTACGTGTCAGGCGACGCATGTCGCCGCCGCCAGGGGAAAGAGCACCCCGAGCCTGGGGACGCGCGAGCACAAGATAAAGCGAAATAACCAGCAAAGTCCCCCGCGTCATACCAACAATTGACGCTACCCGACTCACACCGTTTTGCAGACCGCAGGGAAGCAAAGGATGGCGTACCGTGCACCTCAACACAAGCATTAACCGCGGCTAGTCCCTACCGCAACCCGCACAATCTATTACACTCGGGCCGTAACACCGGTGCCCACTACAGGGAACAGCAGCCAACATGCCATACCGCTGCTGCGACCAGGTAACCCCCCCCTTCACTGACATCCTCAAAAGCACGGGCAGGCGAGTGGGAAGCTAAAACAGTCTTTGCCACACCTTCAGCCTGTCTTGAAGACTCTGCCTCGCCGGGTCCTCTCGATCGCTAGTCAACTGCTAGATCAGAATTGATCCCAGGTGCCCTTAGGGGCTATACGGGTGGAACAGCCCGTGTTGAGCTGATTGGTCATTCCCCCGTACATACAATACACATATCTTCTCATATTCGATAATACTCCGCTTTGCATTTTTCTTTCGAAATTGGATAATACTGATGCGTACCCCCCGCTCGGAGCAAGAAGGACGGAGAGAGGGCAGATCCCCAGGGTCTCCAGTAGCGACCTCCTGCTGGCATCCGTAAACCTGTGGCAAACTTCATCCCCAACTGGCGATGTCGATCAATCAACGCCAGCCTCCAACATGAGGTTGGTTCAATTTGCGGACGCTAACGCCCCCACCCCCTCCACTCCCTCCCGCCGCGCATTCATTGAGGTACTTCAAAACTTCTCCTCTCTTGCACCTGGCATGCACAACCGCAGCCACACCCGTCAAAGTGTTACCTCTTCCCACCCAGCTCAGGGACTTAACTCACTTGCTCCCACTCCGTACCCTGCCCCGGCTGGATCCCGTTGCTCGTGCCATCTTGGGCCATCACACTTACCACTCAACCGGCGTCGTCCCCGTGACTACGTACGTACGCCTTGTTCGCGTCGGTCGCCCACCGATCCTTTCGCTGCAACACCTCTGGTGTAGCCCCCCCGGCCGACAAGTGAGTTACGCGTCCAATCCTCAGGGAATGCAGCGTGTAATTCTCTGCCCACACACCTGTCAACGCAACCATTGCTCACAGATCAGCCGTCGCTTGTTGCTGCGTCCACACGGATCATCTGCCGTTGCCGGTGCCAAACGCAACCAGGGGGGCCGACGAAGGAAATAAAACATAACAAGACATCACATCGATCATACGATCGACGGCCCTCCGGTGCCCACGGTCCTCGACGGACACTTCCGCACTCGCGTGAGAACAGCCCCCTTTCGCATCTGATCATCGTTTCACCTGAAAAATCGGACCTCAAGGCGGTCCGCGATGGACCGGAGCGCTTCCGTCAGCCGAGATTCCCTGTGAAAGAAGGCTACGTCGGCCGCAAGCAATACAACTCGTGGATTCGCGACCTAGTTTAGGCTAACACTTCGGACGCGAGAGTCAGAAAACAAAACGATGCGCACAGAGCAAGCCACAGGACCCGACCCCAGGGTCAAAGCCTCGCGAGCGAGCAACAACACACATGAAAAGGGCCAACGAATGTTTGCTTGGTTGCCCGCGCCAGCGTACGAACGAGTAGCGCCTTTGAGAGCGCCAACGATAACGGGATGAGTTCTGTCAAGCTTGACACCGCGTGAAGTACGTTAGGAGTATTTAATCGCCGACAAATGATTCTCGATGGTCGCCGAATGCAGTATCTTCGTGGCGAACGCGTACGCTACGTACTTAAACAAGCACCACAAGTTGACCATATGATCATTGCCGTGCTGGAGAAAAACCGGCATTCCACAACGTACCCTGACGTCTACCCAGGCGTCAAAATACCCCACATAAGTCTGTCCAGACAAGACCTCAACTGCGTTGCACATACGCTCGAGGCCAAGTCCAGAGAGACTTCCCGGCGTCCCCATCGTCCCGAGTCTGTCACGGAACATCAGGATGGATAGAGAGCAGGTTACGGCCGTTTTGGAAGCATCCGAAACGGAACACGTTGGGCTGGGCGCTCAAGCAAGTGGTACATCGGATCTGTCAAGGTATCCCTATCAAGGTATCCCCCGCACGTCAACCCCTTTAGCAACAAATCAACGCCAAATCGAGGTCTCCGTGAGACTCTGGCCCGAGGGCGACACACCGCCCGGGATTGGCTGTACGGCACGCGAAATCAGCGGAGGCGGTGATGCCCGGAATCACCACAGAGGCCAACATGCTCTGCACAAAGAACGACCCTGGACAGACGGCGAAAGGTAGGTGAATGAGGTAACCGACGAGCTTTGGCACCTGCTTCGCGGAAGCTAAACCCCGAGACGGAGGCCACGCCGCGATAAGCTCACGCAGCTTCCTTTCTTTAGTGGCCGTAGCGGCACCATATGAGCCTCAGTGTCAATGATCAAACCCAACACCTCTAGTCGACCGTCCCCGTCAGTGATTTTACTGGAAGACGTGAGGAGAGGGTAAGGTATCCCACGTTCGCCCAGCAGGTGAACGTGGTCCGACGCGAGCGACTTCACGCGACCGTCTGGCCTGCATTGAAACTCGACAAGGATGCCGTCGTCGACGTAGTAAGGTACGAAACAAGGACTCCCGGCATTACCCCATGCCGGACACGGGCTGACAACCCCCCGGGAGCTGCGCGACCGAACCTCCCCACGTCGGGGCGCGTACGACGTGCCCCACGGCAGCCGCTCCGTGGGGGAACACCAGTACGTTTTGAAACCTAGCGCGGATGAGAGAGTGTTTGAGCGCAGACGCCACAAACCTCCAAACCAAGGGGCTGTTCCGCCACCCGAACTGCAACCGCAGGTCCACACCCACGTGGCTGCGGGCCAAATACCTGAAGACCGGTGCACCGGCAGGGTCCAACGGAGCCTGTTGAAATCTGCCTGGCATAAGACAATCCGGGCGTTCCGACCGCGTTTCTGATGCAGGAATAGAACCCGCAGCAGCACATCGTGAAGCACCCTGCCGAGCTCTCAAGGGGGCGCGGAAGAAACATTTGTGTCGTTACTAACTCTGGTACGCCCCCCTGCGCGCGCAAAAGTGAGATCGTTATTTATACGGGAAATTTGGGTTTCAGAGCGACAGCCTAGGTTGAAATACGGAGCCCCCGAATAACAGCAGAGGAACCCAAACCAAACACCACGGCACGCCCGGATGCTACATCGGCGCATCGTAAATAACACCATCATGCGAGAGCGAGCTAGGGCGATTACCGTAAGCAAGCTCAGTAATCAAATCGCCACCACGTGCAACACAGACCGGAGAGCCCAGAGGCAATACGCGGAGCAGTTGAGTAATTGCGGGAAACTTCTCCGCGGTCCCGAACCAGTGGTGAACCGTATCCGGTCCGATGTGCGGAGCAACACGAAACGAACCGACGGTGGCTAGAAACGACGCAAGAGGAAAGTACCAACGCTAACGACCTGATCGAGGCTCGCAGAGCCTAACCGTGACATAGACTGCGCTACACTACCTTGCGCGGAAAGCTGCCTCTCGGCCGCAACGCTCCGAGTCAAAGCACATCCAGGATCACTCGGTAACGTTGGCCCAGCCTCACCAAATTCATCTCCGTCCCCAAAGGAGACGGGTCCCGGAGACAGGGCGACAAGCTCGCGGCCAACACCACCGTCGGCAGCTAGAGCATCCAATCCACACCCCCGCTATCTCCTCGCGGCGCCGTGCTTATCCGTCCGCTCTGGAGCACCTCCACGCGCAGTGGGCATTGCAACCGCCCCAACGGCGGTTGGAGCCGCCGCCGCCCCCATAGATGACTTTGGCCTAACCGAGAGGAAGGGCCCGAGCCTTCATCCAGAGCTGGAGTCGCCGCCCCCAGTGGCTCCGCCGCTACTCACAGCCCAAGGCACAGTGTTCGCGCGCAGAGCCAGAGCACGCAACCCTGCTGCCGATCTGTCGCCACCCTCGACGCTGAGAGCGACGGCAGACGACGAGTCCGCTAAAGGAAAGTCACGCAGGTAAATGCTATCACGCCGCTTGCGTTTTTCAGTGGCTGCATACATGTTGCAAGGCTGGGTGCTCTTTTTCCTGGTGTGTCTGGCGTCATGCGAGCAAGGCTCGGCAGCGGCCTGACGTATGTAAGACCTCTCCCCGCCCGGGCGGTTGCCCCGGGCGGTTTCCTGGACGATATTCAGGAGTTTCACATCACCCTGGCAGAAGGATGTACGGCCAATTAAGCCGAAACCGTGGGCAATTCGAACATCGCGTCCATGAGAGGAGGCATCACAGGCGGGTGGCTCCTCAGCGAGAAGCGCATGAGCTCGTTCACCCATAGCCGAAGTTCGTGATTGACCATCTTGCATATACCGCTCCTAGCGTTGGCGCTCTACAACCTGTAGTAGTTATACATTGTGTAAGTGTGCAAGTCGGCGGACGCTGCCGAGGAAGACGCGCTGAGAGGAGCCAGCCGCTTCAGGCACGGGCGATCGGCGTCGACTACCTGCGACAACACAACGGACAGCACCTCAATAGGCTCCGACCGCACAGGCTAGAGACGGTTAGCGATCAAACTCCGCCCCTCGGGGGACCCATCTGTCCGGGGCTCAAGCTGGGCAACGTCAGAGTCGCTGACGGAACAGAACTGGGCGGAAACTCGCGCCTTGACGTTGACCGACTCCTCCACGAAAGCTTGGATATCGGCCGGAGAATCGCCGAGCAGGTGGGGCGGGCGACCCCGAAGAGTCCAGTGCTGTTGTGAGCCATTCCTCTTCCAGAGGGCAGCATCGTCGACGAGCTGTGACTTCTGTATTTGTCGCTTCCGCTCGTCTTGGCTGTCTCGGCAAGCGACACTCTGCGCGGCCTGGTTAGCAACTAGTTGTTGCAGCACGATATCGAGGTGGGTGCAGTGCGCCGCGCAAGTCGACACCGAGTTTTGGATGCCCGAGATGCGAGCGGCCAGGTGGTCGGTTCTTGATGAGGCTGCTTGCAGAGACCGAAAAAGAACAAACTTGCTTCCACCTGCCCGAGCCACTGGACCATGTTAGCCGACCGGGCGAAGTCAGACCCAGTGCCAACAGGGCGAGCGTCGGCGGACATTGCTTTCACCAAGCACGAAGCGCCGTGGGGTGTCAGGCGAGTCGCATGGAGGGTGAGGTGTATCCTGCTAAGAACCGCTCATGATGTGGACTGGCATGTGGATGGTAGCTGCAAAGATTAGTTTTGTTTTCCGGTATGGCTACTTCCAGAGACAGCTGGGAGGGTGGGGGTAAGGTTGCACTCGATATAATGCATGACCATAGTTATATGACCACAGGCCCTCGCATCCCTAAAACCTCGGGACGAACACGTCGGGATGTCACTCACAAAGGGAGGCATGCAAAGAGGGGGGGGGGGGGGGGTTGGGGGAAAATTGCCCAGGGGGTGGGAATATTGCGTGTTTTACGGGCAGCCAGCGATGAGCGAACATCGCTCATTGTTGGGGGCGGTGCGACAAAACATGATGCTGGGCTGAGGTGCAAAACTCACCACACTCGCAGTCACAGGGGAGTGCTGGGAGCGTGCTCGATGAATCCATGAGCTTCTGGCAGAGCTCGTCGGCAATATCTGGAGCAGCGGAATAGGCACGCCGTGGCGGTTTGATGGATTCAACGTGCAAATCATGACTATCGCTTTCTCTCGCGGTGATGGGAACCACCTAAAATAGTCGGGACGACCTCATGAACTCGGATGCCGTTGTCCCGTGCAGAAATGGTGCTAAACCGTTGTACGTGGTGACAACCGTTGGTGTAGGGAAAATACTTGAGCGTTGCTGAGGCCCCGGGGATGCGTAGCTCCGGGAATGCTCCCAAGACGGCAAGCCGATATAAACGTATGACGCACTTGGGTGAGCAGTAGCAGGTCAGCGACATGCTGCTGGTGGAGAGGTGTCGTAGAGAGTGACAGCCGTTCAAGCCTTCGCCAGCGTGTCGCTTCGATCGGCGGTGGGTTTGAAGATGGACAGTGAACGCCAAAGACGACGAATTAGATTCGGAGGTGAACAGTATCGGTCAGGTTTTGGCTGGAGGGGTTGGGAACGACCAGCGCTACGTTGTAGGGGTTGCAGGTTTGAACCTAAACGTTTGGATATCACTGACGGGGGGAAGTTCCTCAACCATTGCCGTCAACCACTACATCAACATTCGCATCAACCATTGCATCGAGCGTTTCACTGAACATAGCATCATCCATAGCATTAAACAAGGTATCAACCGTTGCAAACTTTCAAACTACCCAATATCGTTGCAGGTCCCATGTATGTGTTTGTAACATCATTCGAGTGGGATACCTACTGTAACCCTGGGATTGCGTACCGGGTTTAGCTTATACCCGGTGCGTTTTATCTGTATAGGTTGTTGGAGCTCCTACACTGATGAATCTCAGAGAATTTGGTCCAAAATTTATGTCGAGAAGTGCTGTATCGTTTGTAGCAAGGGTCGAAAGCTATGGCACTCTTACTTGGGGGTATGGCCTTAGTGGTAGCGGAAACCCCGACGGCAGAAGCGCCGCTCTTCCCCTTCTAGCTGACGGGTGGGTAGTCGAATACACCAGAACGCGTGTGGGGGGATCGAAGCCGTGTACCGGAACGAGAGACGGAGTTGATGTGATCACTGGGGAGGAGAGTCGAGACACAGCTTCACCCCGCTGCAACCCGACGTGTTCCACGCCTTGTGAAGGAAGTACAAAAGGCCCCGGGGGCGGTGTCGCCCACGGGCGGCACTACTATTCCTCCACATCGGAGGAGAAACGAGATCACGACCTGCCTTTCAAGTCGTTATGGAGGGACTAACCGGTTGGAAAACACAGTAACAGACAGGCACAGGCAGAAAAACAGGCCGGGAAGCGTGCCACAACAGAGGTAGCTTTGGTTGCGTTTTCGCCAAGACATATATGACGGCCGGGGCTCCTTTGGGACTCCGAGAAAGCGACCAAACCAAGGCCGATTCTGGTATCAACGGTCTTGCGAGCAGCGCAAGCGCCAAGCAGTGCAGTCAAGATCCCGTCTCGCCCGCGCCTTTCGACTCATTGCCCTGCAATGTTACTCGGACACCATTTTATAACCTATCCCAATTACGCCAGTGACCGGTGCTGGAATATTTGTTTGTTCACGATCAAGTTTCCCCTCTGAAACCCCAAGAGGGTTTGTTTTCTGCTGCTCTATCAAGTATTGTTGGATCCCCGTTCGCGCTTTTTTTGCATGTTTTTAATATCGGGGAACACCGTATTCAGGACCAAATATGCTTGTTATAAATGCTAGAATATATTGGTTTTTGCGTGTATGATGGGTGCTGATTGCTGTTTTCGCCCGTGATAGTTTTACGTCACCTGGTACATACCTACAGTGAGTAGGCCACCGATTTGTATTTTCATTTTTGATCAATGTCATCGGAATAGTGAAGAGCTCTTCAAGTGAGGAGCCTCAGAAGGCAAAAGGTGGAGCACTCCTTATTTTTTGTATTTTGGCTCATATGTCCGGTCTGGCTTGTGATGTCGTGATCTCGTACGTATCCGGCACGTTGGCATTTCACTTGCCATACCCATTAAGTTTGCGATGGTTTTGAGTTTTAGTTATTTTTCTTCTCCACCTCACAGGTTCTGGACTCACGTATCTCTTTACGATAAGGCACCAGGGTGGGCACTGCACTAGGTGTACTGGTGTAGTTAGGTGGGAAGAAACCAACACAATGATTGAGAACGTTCGCGTTTTCAACCGCATTCGAGCGGTGTGAGGGCCCAGAAGGTACGGGTGGGATCGTGTTGTGCCCGTGCCGTACGACTCCTTGAATTCAACCATTGTAACTCGGACACTGACGTTCATCATCCCCCAGTCTCGGACACTGACGTTCATCATCCCCCAGTCACGCAGCGGCCGTCGTTGGATATAATGTTTTTTATCGTCAATTGTTCCCTCTGAAGACCGAAGAGGGCTAACGTAAAGACAACGCACACTCACCCCCCTAACGTAGCATGTGCCCCGCGGACGGTCAGGCGGGCGCCCAGCACCATCATTTCGATGCTGGGTTCAAATCCCGGGTTGCGATGTTTTTTTTTTAATTCGCATCCGACGACTTTTGACCGTTCGGCGATTTCTGACCGTTTACGGTTCGTGCTTCGCGCTCACGGCCTCCGGCGGCTCCTGCTAATTCTATTTCTGCACCTTGTGAGGGGAGCAGGGTGCTAAATGGGATCACATGCGGGCGGGATCAGGTCCGGATGGGATCAGGAGAGCCAAGCAAGTTCCCGAAGTGTTTTCCCGCTTTAATGGAGAATATTCGGAGAACCTTTTTTATCTACCATATGGAGAACTGTACTGAGATATTTAGAAAATACAAGAAGAACAGCAGTTGTACCTGGTAGCTCTGTGAGATCGAGAGTTTTGTTGAAACTGATGTTTGATTGCCTGTGTGTGATACGTCGATCGCGCGTACTACGGGTTTTAGTTTAATTTATACGCCCTCACGCAGGATATACATCACGTATATGAGGAAGACGAGATCTGACTATTACGGGGACCATAGAAGGACCGAACTGATTGCAACAACTACAGAGGGATTTCGCTTGTTGCCCACGCAGGCAAAGTCTTGTTGAAAATCGTCGCGTCGCGCCTCAGCAACTACTGCGAAACCGAGGAATTACTCCCGGAGGAACAGTGCGGCTTCCGCCCCGCACGACCAACGATTGACATGTTGTTCGTCGTGCGCCGGTTGCAAGAGCTTGGAAGAGAGAGGAAAATCCCCCTGTACTTGTGCTTCATCGATCTGCAGAAAGCGTACGACTCTGTCGACCGAGAGCTGTTATGGGAAGTACTCACACGTTTTGGCGTACCAACCAAGATGCTGAGAATTATCCGTAATTTCCACGATGGCATGCGGGCTCGCGTGCGTACGGATGACGGCGAGCACTCGGAATGGTTTGATGTCACGCAGGGGCTGCGGCAAGGCTGTGTGCTGTCACCGTTACTGTTCAACTGCATTTTTCGCTGCTGCGTTGCACGTCGTACTAGTACGCTTTAGCCATGACGAAGCCATCGTAAGGGATTTGGTCCAACTCAGTGATGCTGGAGTAGTCGGAACGGAGGAGCAGGAGCCGTTGGCGTGCGTGCGAAGGGCTGCATGGGGCATGTTGTACGCCGATGACGCAGGGATTGTCTCGAAGTCGGCTGAAGGGCTCGCGAAAATGATGGCAGTCATTGTGACTGTCTTCGAAGCAGCAGGCCTTACGGTGTCGGAAAAGAAGACAGAGACTATGCTTCTACAAACGCCAGACCAGAAAACCCTCGCACCACCGCTCGTTATCGAAGCAGCAGGCCAGAGGTATAAGCAGACGGCCCAGTTCTTGTACCTAGGCGGCGTTATCCACGAAAATGCTGACCTCTCGCTCGAAATCGACCGACGGATCCGTCTCATGCGAGCATGCCTCAAACGGTTCGGCCCGGAGCTGTATGATAGGACGACCGCCCCCCTTAGCCTGAAAGTCCGAATGCTGAAGGCCGAGGTGATTGAGACCCTGCTCGACGGGTGTGTGACGTGGACCCTCAGAGCGGAACACTTTGCCAAGCTTAGAACGGCTCACCACCAAGTCCTGTTGCGAGTCATTGGCTTCCAGCGCCGACTTCGTACTGACCATGCCACCCTCTCGTACGCGAAGGCCCTCAAGATGACACGTTGCGAGAGCATCGAAACGACCACCTCCAAACGGCGTCTCTTCTTCGCGGGGGGGGGTGGCACGGCAAAGCAAGGATCGATTACCCAGCCGGGTGATGTTCGGGACGATTGCTGGTGGGGAGAACCCGAGACCTGGCGGACAGGTTAAGACTTGGCATAGATGCGTTGTCGAAGACCTTGGGGAGTTCCGCGCCACCGAAGGGTCAACGGAACTTGCTCGCTTGTTGTTTGGAGTTGAGGCCGCACTGTGGCCCACTGCTGCAAAAAAGGCGGGGAAGTGGTACCGGGGGATCCTGGAAGCAGCCGAACGGTTCATGGTGAGGTGGAACGAGGCTGAGGCTGAGCTGAGCAGGCAGCGCCGCGCATCCGCCGTGGGTGGTGTCCAAGGGAATGGGGGGAGGAGGGGCAACAAGAGGAGTAGCAGAACACCCGACCAAGGGAATGCGGAGAGGGGGGGGAAGAGGAGTAGAAGGGAAACTGCAGTGGACGAAAGTAGGAAGGAGATGGCATATAGGGTAGCCAGGTACCGGGCAGACTAAGAAGTAGAACATGCCTATACTACTCGTACCACCAACTGGTGCAGCTGGTTCGAACGTGGTCTTCATTTGTCTTCCTGTTGTTTTTGTTTATTTTTATTTCATTTTATTGTCTTCTTTGCGGTGACCCTATGTGATTTTCATTTCTCTTCCTTTCTCCGACTGATAAGCCTTATTGAAGGAGTCGTGTGGCGTGGGTGGATGACGAGCCTGCTTTGCTTGTTTCGTACTGTCTGACGCCGAGGGGCCGGGCATAGTTGACGAACGCTGGACGATGGTGGCAGACAGGGTAGCAAGGTACCAGGCGGGCCAGCAGGGAGACCCTGGCTGTGCTACTCGTACCATGAACTGCTGCCGCTACCTGGAGCATGCCTTGTGCTTTGTTTGGTTTGCCTGTTATTTTTCCCTTGGTTCTTGGTCTTACTCTGTTGACGACTAGTGGTGTTTTCTTCTTTTTCTTTTTTTTCCAGCTCGTTCTTTTCAAGTGTCTGCCACGTCCCCTATGGGGGGGTACGATGGTTTGTTGCTATACTGAAGTATATACATATACCAGGTATATTTCTGTTTCTTATTTTTGTTTCTTTTCTCTTTCGAATTGTCTTTGTTTTTGTTTTTGTTTTTGTTTTTTCTCTTTGTTTCGTTTTTGTTTCTCTAGGTCATGGAATGGGTATGTCGTGGCTGTCGTACGCAGTATGAGGACATGGCATTGCATTGCATACGTGGCAACGTAGTATCTCTGTGGCGTAGCTTTGTGACCACAGAACTTGTATCTCTCTGGATGGAGTGAAGAATCGGCACGGACACTGGTTGTGCTGGATGTCGACGGGTAGAAAGAACGGTTTAAATGTGAAGAGAAAACAACAACAACACAACAACAACATAGCAAGTAGGACAGAATATTTTTAGTAAAAATCGGTAAATGTATAGGTTTTTGTCTGTACCGTAGGTCCTATTTTACTAGGGTCCCCCCGTAATAGCTGCAGACTTCAAGGAATGCTGTGTCTAGATTTGGAAAATATATTTCCGAGGTTGCACGTAGGTTGCCATGAGCGGAGATTTTTCCAGTGGGAATTTCGTACCTGGTGTTACTACTACTGTACAGTTGTTTTATAGATATAAACTCGGACACCATCATCACTACTACCGAGGGCGTACTATGGGTTTTCTGTATGTTCTTATGCAAGATATACTTCCCCTCCTATATGAGGAACACAAAATCCGAAGCTGCAGGATTCAAGGAGTGTGCGTGTCTACATTCGGAAAATGATTGAAACGAGTTTCCGAGGTTGCACGTACAGTGGATTTCCACTATTTATAGTTAGTGGGGGGTTTTCCCGGTGTCTAAATCATCCCAGGAACCTCGTATTTGTTGTATATAGATACAAGGCGCTTCGCTATGCGGGCGGCCTACGCCGCCCGCTACGCTGGCTCAGTATGAAAAAGTACATCAAACTATGCGAAGTGGACAGAAGTTAATGATTGAATGATATAGTTTTTATGATTGTAGTTGCAAACTGGCGACTTGATAGTGCCAAGAATCCCGCCGCCATGGTTCAGGAGAAAACTGCCCGGACGCGACATAACCTTCACGTCGCGGATGTCGTACGCACGTACATAAGCTTCGCGTCGCGGGCGGTTTTCCGCTACGCTCGCTCGCGTGTCGTACGTACGTACACACCCCAGGTAGGGTACTTATTTTACTTCTTTCGATATGCTCTGTGTCTGTACGCGTATGTACGAAAGAGAAAGCACAGCACGGCACAACGGCATAGCAAAAACAATGAAAATGAAACCGAAAATTTCTGAAAGAAATAAGATCCCCGTCCCCTTTCGTGTAATAATTTACTTCCTGACTGGAACACTGTACACCGTACACCGATCAAAAAGAAAAAAAGAAAAAATTAAAATTTCGAACAGCAGAGCTTCTCTCTCAGCCTCGTACGCCGCCCGCGCCTCTCGCGACCATCTCGCCACCGATTTAGTCCGGGTAAAGCTTTCCTCCCCCTCTTCCACAGTGAGCCCCGTCGCCCGCCTCGCGTGAAGCCCGGTGCTCACCGTGGACCTCGACGCAAGCTCGACAATGTTGGTGCTCATTCGGGGTACCTCCCTCTTGTGACTTTCAGCTCGGTCGCAAAAATTAGCAACATTTTAATATTATCTTACAGTACCGAACGACCCTTAAACACTCGTACGTAATACATCAAAAATCACAAAATGGAGGCCAGACAGAGCCTATTGATGCATCCGTCGTGTCTCGAGGCACACGCGACGACTAGGCACGAAAGCGGCGACCGCGCTCCTTGCAACTCCCCCTCTACCCGCCAGCATCCGCTGACACCCGCGACGGTGCCGGGTTCGCGCGCGCAACCGTGCCCGGAGTACACGCACGCACACGAAACGAAGGAAGAAAAAAAGAAAGAAGGACTGGAAGTACGAAGAGAAATTGAGAAAACAAAGACCCGCTGGAAGGGTCCGGCAAGTAATAAAAGGAAGCGATTTCCAAGTGGGAGCTCTGAGAGGCCAAGGATGTACCGCTCAAAGATCGAGATCTAAGTAAGTAGTTCTATATATGTGGACACTACAGTAGTATCAAAACTACTACTTGTACCGAGGAGCAATGGTGTCTGTATTTTCAGGGAGAGAAAAAAGTGAAGTGGGGTGAGAGGACCGAGTTCTATGTACATTATTCACTCAAGATTAATGACATCATAAACACTGGTTCGCAAACGGATTTTTTATTTGACGTCATATAATACATCGTGCAGGGTATTTTATAAAATAACTAAGAAAGCACTTCAGCTGTGAGTTCAACCGATCGGCAGATCGGTCGATACTCAACTTTGCAAGCTGCGTGAACCGCGCGCGTTTTCATTATTTCCCTCGCAGGGTATTTTAAAAGGTGAACGGATACAAGTATACGTCCAGTTCGGGTGAAGATATATATATTCTACATGTGATCAGTAAGTAGGGCTGTGAGTTGACGGGGCTTCTCAGGAAATTATTTGTTGGGCGGCAAAAAATGTCAATTTATTGCAGAGCTCCTCAATGAACTCACCAAGAACTGCAGCCCCAGTTCAGGGGCAAACCACTCAAACTTTAAGTAATTTGTACCCAAAAACGGGACTGCAACACTAAGGCCCGTCAGTGAGAAACATTTGCCTTGCAAGGCCAAAAGTGCTACTACTGGATCACAGATTGTCTGTAAAGTTACCGTAGAATGGAACACATCCACCCCTTTTCGAGCAAGGAATCTGGCCTGGTGGGTCAGTGTCCCCGCCTTTTTTATGGAAGGGCCGGTAACCGAACTGAACATGCCCTTCCAACCTATACTTCGGTTAAATCTGAGGCCGCGCAGCATCGACATCTGAATGCCCAGCCGCTGATCACTGGTGCGTGAGCTCGCCGATTTCAATGGCTTATTACAGTTTAGGGCTAGAACGAACGATTGACACCCGCGCTACAGTAGGGGTGCTGCATCACTTTTGACCCCATCCATGTTGTTTTTCTCACGTGGCTATTCAACTCTCAAACTACCCAATATTTTCGGATCCGATGTATGCTTGACGGTGAGTAACGATAGTCGGTGGATTGTGCTTTCGTTAGTGTAGTTAGTATAACAACAAATTTGATTTGTTGGCCGAGGTATTGAGCCCTTCAAGTGAGGAGCCTCCTAAAATGTTTAGGCACCATCCTTTAAAAGGCAAACACGCGTCGATTGTATTGTGCAAACGTCCCGGCGCCATTACGTCAGTACAGGGGTCTTAGCCGTGGGCACATTCTTATTGATGTGTCCTGTTTGTCTGCTGCCATGCGCAGGTTCGGTTCCAGCAGCGACGCACAGTCATGTTTCAGTCGTCATGACGTCGGCATGCGTGGATGATCCCGCAGGAGAAAGAGCAGGTAAGCCCTCGTCATGATTTGTGTACATTGATTCTGAGAGGTGGTGATCGATGTCAGGTCTACTCTCAGAGATAATTATTCATGGCTGAGGGGTGGTGATCGATGTCAGGTGTACTCTCGGGGTTAATTATTCATGGTACTATTTTGCCGCGATTCGATGTGGCCCTTGACATGATGATAAAAACCCCCCATTATATTTCGTTGGGCCATGTTGGGGTGCCACCGTTGTTATGACTCGTGCTACGATCAAGGGGAGCACGTTTGAGCCCAAACTTTCTCACCGGTAGGGCTCCCTAACTGAGAAGATACCCAGTACTTTTACATCCGACCTTGGATTTTACATTGTTTCGGTTAGATATTTCTATTATAGCAGCCAGTGGGATGCTTAGCTTGAAAAGTTTCGCGACTTCGGTGGGCGGGGAGGGTGCACTACTCCTCGAGCGACGGGCCCCCTTGAAACTGAGCTGCTCCAGCTACCGTTGCATGCGCCTCGTACACTACCCTGTTCAGAAAGACAATGATCGGCAGTGCTTCGCAATCAGGGCCAACCCTTGCATCGCCCATGTCTGTATTTTCCGCCCTTCTGCAAAGAAGCGAAGGCTATCTCACGTCAACAAGGTTATCCAAAGGAGGCGCAGCTCGTCAGGATTCTCCCTGAACGACGTAGGTGAGCCTGTCAACCGCTCTTTCCAGCCTCGTTGGTCGGCCATGCCTCCAAGAGGTATCAGCCTGGCGAGTTCTCATATGGCAGCAGGGTACCGGCGTGCCCGGAAACAATTTTTCGCAAATGATCGTGGGTTCATTTGGCTATGTATGACGTGCAAGAGGGGAGGACCCAGAGACTCTTCCCAGAGGCTGGGGGTTTGAGCGTTTTGGCTCATATTTTTCTGAACGGGTGAGCTCCTGAAGTGAGCCACTATTAGTATATCGGTTAGTGTGTTTCTTGTGGTACACCAGGTAGGTAATAACAGGAATATTGTGTTTTGGACTAATAATAGGGCGTGGAATTGTCGGTTGGGTTGCGCGAAAGAGACCTGTTCGAAGTCATGTGTCAGGAAATAAGGCGTCCCTTAAAGCATTGTTTTTTTTGCGTGGCATACGGTAGGGAATGCCCCCATGTACACTACCGGGTTCAGACCACTAGACCGGGCCGCCCTGAAATTCACTCAAAATACGGACTCGACAAAATGCTAGTGGATATAGCGCCAATAAGAAGCACAAACGCTCAAGGCCTGCAAGTCGACAGGGTAGTCACTCGCGCGCGTGACTCTGAGCCGCTGGCATAAAAAGCCCAAAAGCTGTCGCCCCTACCATATCTTCGGTTGACGCTGAATGAGCGCCACCTTCGTTGTTTTTTTTGTGATATCCTTAAACACGCGGTGGCTATGCGATTCGAAACGTGACACACTTGCATGTATGCACCCAGAGACTTGTCGTTTTGAGGACGGCACCCGCTACTTCTCCACCTGCCCCCCTTCACCTGCCCCGTTCCTCGAAACTTGTCTTGGAATACGGACTGCCTGATCAACATAGCCCCGCCTCGCTTACGATAAATGCAACCTCTTGATCCGCGGGACTTGACGAAGTTCGTTTGCCATGCTCGAAATCGTTGTGCATCTGTTGATCAGTGCTATGCCCTCAAACTGCCCGTATTGTCGCGTTGCCATGTTTGCTAATATTATGTCGTTATGTTCGCGATTCCTGATATTGCACATGTCTCCAGAGGGTTCAACGGACGCCGTGATTACGATGCACAAGATCGAGGAGGATTCCCGCCTAATCGCTCGACTGGGCGCCCTGGAGATGCCCATTTTGGTGTCGACGTTGCTCGCGGGCTTCGATTTATTGATGTTTGACGTAGCCTCGACGACCCTCGCTCGAAAACTGGCTGTGCTCTCGTTCGCGCTTGAGTCGTCGGCGAGCATAGTTCTCTGTCTCATAGCCTTCCGCGGGCAGCAGCTGTACTCTCGCGCGACCGACATGAACCCTCTCACCAGGAAGTTCTTGGGACGAGTGAGCCCCGTGACGGTTGTCGCGCTCCTTACGTTTGAGTTGGGGATGGTCGCGTTTGGGATGTCGCTCGTTCTATAGGGTAGCGAGGAGCTGGGGGATTCTTGGCTGGCCCTCGTCGCTCTACTAGTCTTCTGCCCGACGTTGGTGGCTGGGGTCTTGTTCGCCGTAAGCACCGTGCAGGTTAGGAGGCACTCTATCGCAGCAGTCGATTCCGAGTAGAATGTGGGCACACCACCACGTGTGCAAAAACGTGGAATTGCTTGCCGACTCAAGAGAACGACACCAGCCAGTGGCGTTTGCCCCGCGCGGTGGGCTCGCAGCTAATGATGTAGGTCCCGTTTTGTTCGTCTTGTTTTTACAATCGTATTAAAAATATCAGGGCAATCGGTCAGAGGGGGGATTTGCCGTGTCTCCGTTACGTTTGCGGTAATCTATTTTGGGGCGGCGTGTCGAAAGCTGTCTTCTACTTGCATCCACACCACTGACTGTGGCCTTGAAGATGTCACATAAAACTCCCCAGTGGGGACCTCCGTCCAGCAACGTCTTCAGTTTTCCAGCGATAACGGTACACTACTGTACGTTAGAAAGTGGGAAGTGGGGTCAAAATATTGAAGAGATTTCGCCCACGATAGTATAACTTCAGACCGGGCTGGTGCTCCTGTACGTAAGCTTTTGCATCAACGTGCCCAATGCATGAATAAACTAGCGGAATGACGCCCTTGCCCGTCGTGATAGGAAATCCTACTCCCATTGAACACACAGAATGAAATATTCACATATTTTGCTTTTGTCACAATTTGACTACCGATGATACCACCCATGCCCCGCTTGCTGCTATGATTTTCACGAGTCTCGAAAACTCCTACCAAGTCGCCTATATACCTAACGCCATATACAACATCGACTTATCTTGTGCGTTGGAAAGCTTCATGCTGATGTTAATTATTTGCACTACAGCAGCATATCGGGAGCATATCTCAGCAAAAACGAGTTTTACCGAGCAGAGTACAACTTTTTTTACTGTCGCGGGCCCTTTGATAGTTGCGGCCGTTTCCGTGTCAAGCAGCCATGTGATCACGAACAGGCAACTATGCCCTGATAACCTTATGAAAATTATTGAACAGACCCAGCTACAGCAGCCTCTTCTCCACGTAGCTGTCACCAGTTCAAACCCGACTTCAAGACCCCCGATCAGACGTTGAAGCCCTTTTCTAGATATGTCGCAGGATTCAGGGGCCCGAAGCTGGAAAAACCTAGCGTACCAGACTCCAATAACATCTTTCTTTAATAAATCGCACCAGCTCCTTGGGTTTACCATGATTTGGCCGACCCTACTTTCTTAGTCTGGTCATAGCCAGGATCCGTACATTCTTCGTGGTAGGGTCATTCTCTGTGTTCAATCGAGCGGTAGCACTTTCCAAGGCAGCTCCTGATAACCGGAGCATCTTCGGAGAAGCAGAGTATTCTAATAGCCGTAAAGTAAACACGGACGAGCGACGATGTGCCGAACGTGCTGACGAGAATGATGGCATTCGCATGGTATGCACGACCGGGGGGAGACGTGAGGCTGGTCGAACAAAATGGTACACTCTACAGTGTTGACACGTTTGAACGCTAACTCTAGGCCGTTTAAAGTTGTATTGGCGCTGCACCGGGTTGTGCTTATAGTTTGCACATTGTATTCTAGGAGGAGGAGTTATTAAACCTCTGCGGCGTCGCCTTCCAACCTCGAAAAATCTGGTGGGTACATGAAAGCTCCAACTATTTGCGGTGGGAATCAGCGTTGCATCGACCACGAGCGTACCAAAATGCCGGACGAAACGCCTTTTTCCGTCTCCCTCCGTCTGAATCGCGTATATTCCTCACCGAGGTCGTGAGGTTTGGCCTTGTGTAGGAGTAGGAACCCAAGCAGCGCCGGCTCAGTTGTTGGTCTGCAGGAGGGTCGAAACTGGGTACGTACCTTTTACAGGTTCTGAAGCCGAACAGGGCAGTTACATTGTTCTACTACCGGCAGCTACTAGTACGGCCGCGCGGGGGTACAATGCCAACAGTACTGACTTCTGCAACCATTGCCCAGCAGAAAGTCTATATCTCTTTCGCGAATGGTTGATATAATGGGCACTGTCGGCTATGACACAAAACTGTGCTCGGTTCTGATCTACGGAGGTACAGGGTACTTTGATAGTGTAATAAAGCACTCTATTTGGCATTGCCTGCTTCGTACAACACTTGGCATTGAATTGATTGTCTACGTGATCAGATCTCGAAACATGAATTACATGGAGGTATGTTTTCCTCTCCGAAGCATTCGCCGGCACCCATGCGGAGTCCTTGTATGTCTCTTCCAGGTATACGTAACCAATCGAGAAATCGAACACCAGAAATGAATTGGAATATACCATTACCGAGCAACCCGTGCACTGTGCGTACTGGGGGTAGTCAGAAGACAGAGAGTATATGCCACACGTACCGCTGGTGCCGTCCAATGGCTTCGGTCACGTCCGCCGTGACCGACGCCCGTGATGCCATCCATGAACAAGCTGGCTATCGTGCCGCCTGAATCACACCAGGTACCAGGTACCAGGTACCAGGTACCAGGTACCAGCGTACGGTAGATGAAGCAAGTACTGGTAAGTGAAGATGCCACTGGGAAACATCCGTACTTTTTCACAGCGCAGATCTTGCGCTTGAGGATACAACCAGACGCAGGCGTCGTCAAAGATCAAAGGAGCTACTCTTTCGTGAAGGCCACTGCTACTGTCATGCAACCAAATATACTAGCGGTCCCCCCCCCAGTGCACAATTCGGGTGAAACAAGCATCACTGTGGAGACATTGAGCAATGGGGCAAACCCCATGAGGTGTCGAATTGAGTGTTTGCTACGTTGTTCCGTGTATCCACAAGGACATGTGTACACCACGTTGTGCAGGGGGGGGAGTCCCGACCAAGCTAGTGAAAATGTTCCGACGAAGGTCCTGGCATACTGTATCCCCTCTATTTAGACCAACTCTGCAGCCACGGCTCCGCACGGTCGCACTTCCCAATGACCACAAGAAATAGTACACTCGGCCATGCAAAGTTACACACAATTCTCACCGACCCGATATAGATGCGTTGCCTATTATACACGTGTCACACACTTGAACTTCCGCTACCGATGCCGTATTATTGCTTCGTGCGTGCGGATCACGCTGTTGTTTCTGCGCACGTAGGCTAATACCACGTGCCAGGTATACGTTTTCGGACCACTCGGCTCGGCCAGCCAAACGTCAAATCCTCATCCCTCCATAAGATTATTTACATTGTACAGTTACGAATCTTGCATGTTTAGAATATGCATGTATACGTATATACATATATATGTCGTCGTCGCATAAATCGGAGCACTTGCTTTCGAGTTATCTGCTTGGGGTGAAAATTCTGGGATTGAAAGCAGTTTCGTTTGTTAGTCAAGGGGTGTCTCACATTGTGCTAGCTGTTTCATACTGCGAGGTTTGGCGTCGGCATAGTACTAGTATCAGGTTTTTGTTTCCCGTCCATTTATGCCTGAGTTTCTCCAGGCTTTATCAGTTTTGCCCATGCACGTCGTCGGTGTATTACCAGACAGTGAGGGTTGAAGCTTGCTTGGTGTGGGTCAGAACGCAAAGCCCCCCTCCCACTCCCCGCTACCTTACATACAGTATACCTTCAGGTTTAGGTGTGCTACTATTGATCCAGGCTGACACCTGACATCAGCGCCCCTTACCCCAGCGGGTGAGAGTAGAGGGCCCCTGGAGCTTGCTCTCTAACGGTATCAATCGCGTTTCCCTACTATTGATGATCGACCGATACTAGAGTAACTATTGATTAACTATTTCATGGGGTAGTAGAGGCCGCGTCCTGTAGTCTTAAGAGCACTGTTTATTTCGACACGGTGAGCTCACCCCGACAATCGAGCCAAGCGATTAGCGGCGAGGTCGATGTCTACAACACGCCGTCCCTGTTGAGGCAGCGGGCCGCAAAACGATCGCATCGGTACTATTTTGTTGCTCGGCCCGGACGAGGTCATTTTGTCAGGCGGTTTCTTTGTTGAAATCACGTCAGGTAGGCGTGACTTCTAAACGATGTATTTTCTGGTCTTCCCCCACAAAAATTGTGTTGCTCCGTCTCTTACAACAAGGGGATTCCTGCAATCCAGCGTGGGCTGCACTACATAACTTGGCGGTTCTAAATATCAGGCTCTCGCTCCCACCAAATTGGCGGATACGACTCGTGTGTTCACATACAGTACTGGCGCTCTACGAAAAAGCTGACACGCCGACCCTAAGATCAATATCATATTTGAGAGAAATGTTGCTTTTCCGCGCACTATGGTGACTTGGGTACATCCGCTCTAGAATTCCCTACGTCACCGAAAATATCAAAAAGCGAAAATATCATGGAAGGCTGATATCCTTGAGGGGCTCTCGCATATGGCATGCCTCATCAGAGAACCGGTAGTGTACTATGTACTACGAGTGGACGAACATCCGGGGGGCCAAGCGGTGATGGTGCTGGCTGTATTGCTCTCGATCTTGCGCGATGCTGTGGTCCTAGGTCTCAGCAGCGTATTCTAAAGGGAGGTAGTCTATCAACGGGCGAACACGACACAGGGAACTATACTTTCAGCTGTTTTCTAGAAGTCCTCGAGCCATCGTGGGCAGGGATGGTGCGTCTTGATCCTGTCGATTTCTTCCCGCTGGATGTGCCCGTTTGGAACCATCGTCGTCGCCACATCTTGACGGCTCAACCGATTCTCAGGATTACCACTGCTACTACCAGGAGCGGGGGCTCCTTGTGGTCGTCCTCCGGTGTGAGTGGTGTCGGGGTTGCGAGCCAAAACGTCCTGCTGAGTTCATGCGAAGAACGAAGAGACCAAAATGAAGGCCAGATGCCAGACATTGTCAACAGTCCACATGGATGCGAACTAGAAGAGTGTATTTGGCTCGTGGGGGGCCTACTGTACATCAGTTTCCGAAGGAATAATTAGAAGCCGTGATGTGCTGTGAGAAGGACAAACTGAACATACCAACGAAAATAGACTCTAACCAGTGTTAAGTGCTCCCCCGTACCTCAATCCGTAAAAAAAACGTATACGTTTGTGTTTGGCCTACAAGTATTGGTGAACGCCCATTCTAGGAATCGCGTGGGAAGAAAGAGACCGTCACGACACGCGTAAGTTTGTATATTTTAGCCCCTAGTGAATGAAGAGACGGTGCTCCAAACATTGTGGCCACAGCTCTCGACGACCCGTCATAACAGCATAGCGGAGGCCAGGCGAAGGTGTGGCTAGTGGAGTTTTTCGTGTACAGCAGTAGGAACAGCGACTGCTACAAGTGGCCAATATCCATCCACCCCCTAATAGCCATCCACTCCCCAACGGCGGACTACCAAGCCAGACAAGGCCCAGTCTCGTCGCCCGGGATTCACCCGGGCGTGATAACAGCTGACAGCATACTACCCGTTATCTCAATCATGACTTTCAACGCAGTCAACGTATGGAGGGGATGAAGGCCCCAGCATCGCCGATAATAGTGGCGCAACACGTGGTTTAGTCTTTTAAAGGATTGGAGAGGGGGCGACACGATCTTGACCCTACTGCAGATGCGTTCCACGATAGAGGTTCACCCTTATTTCTCTGAGGCTCCTATGTCCCCCCAAGGTATATGGCGGAATTCAACGGCGA
Source organism: Macrocystis pyrifera (assembly GCA_031763025.1). Classification (NCBI taxonomy): domain Eukaryota; class Phaeophyceae; order Laminariales; family Laminariaceae; genus Macrocystis; species Macrocystis pyrifera. Next base: position 4,010,389 of record JASSKH010000008.1, on the reverse strand, counting down.
CAAGCACATGCATACGACTGATGCTACACGCATCTCAAATGTGGACGTGCGCATTACGCCCAACAATGTAGAGTATAAGTTACCTACTCACCCTCCAACCGGCGCCCGGAATAAGGACGCCGTGTTGGTGTCTCGAAGACTATTCCCCGAATTTGATATCTCTATCGTAGAACGCCTCTGCTGCACACGCATGCTGGCTGATTCGTGATGGGTGGCGGGAACGTAGCTACCAGTTCACGTGCGACTCATCACGCCAAGCACGATACCTCGTTGTTCGTATCCTTGTCATTAGAGCAATCCCACGATAGAAGTTGTACTCTTGGCCTTCTGAGGCAATATTTTCTGACAGGCTGAACTGCTCAACCGAGCAACTACCGGATGTAGCATGCTATTTTACTCCTCTTGTTAGTTCTAGGAACAGCTCATAGCAATGCTGGTGGGATTGCGCGGACGGATTTCTTCCGACTAGTGTTTCGGGTGAAACACTGAACTGTCGATGTGAGGAGCCCAGAAAAAAAGGCGCCACCAGATGTTGAGAGTTCTTAAAAGAAGGCTCCACCCCAGAAATAAGGCACCACCCCTGTCGTGGAATGGCTCAATAGTAGAACGAACCATCCCAGGGCGACTATGAATAGCATATATATCATATATATATATATACCGAGGCGTTCGTTGAAGGGGGCAGCATGTTTTGGCCACCACATTTTGACAAAAATGTTCTGACTGGCAGAGCTCCTCCACCTAGCATCTGTGAATACCTGTAGCATTTTACGCTACCATTCGTGATACACGTACTACATAGGCCACGGGATGGTTCATCGGGGTTGCGCTTTTAACTCTTTAAAAACTTCGGCTTCAGCGTGACTTATTAATTAAATAGGTGTCCTCAAGTATATAGGGCCTAATAAACGTAAGGTGCTACCCCTACCAGGCAAACGCGTTCCTACATACTGCACAACCCAATATGGTTTGGCCCCTGCTCGGACAAAAACGGGGAGATACAAGGTATGCCGAGCGATTCGTCTGTGGAAGTATGAAGACCTCGTCGAGGTATTTCCAAGGCCACCATTTTCTTTGTGAGTGCCGGTCTTGCTCATATAGGGGAATCGTCTCGGACCTTCGTGTCAAAGAGTGTGTTTTTTTTCGTGCTACGAGGCAGCCTGTAAGTGGCACGTCCCAAAACTCGCCTGTATGGTGTATTCTACGGCCGCCTCCCAGGCCTGCTCGAACTCCCTATATCTCCTGTCAGTCTCGCACACTCTTCGCGCCTGAAAACACGTCCAGCCAAACGAGAGGTAAAACACGCCAACCAAGCACGGATTTGCATGAGTTAGGGAGAAAAGTATCGCTCTTCTTGGTACGAGACTATCAAACACTGGCCAGGTACACTGAACATAACGAAAGGTTTCGATTTCGTCATGATAGGCTACGTTTTTCCTGAGTCTAGCACTTTGAATGGAAGGCTGCAATTCGTATTTTTTTAAAAGAAATCGCGGATGGTCCTCGGCCCGCGGCCATGGCAAGAAGAGACGCTACGTAACAGAGTCCGCTCGGTGTGACCGACAAAATAGAGTTTCAACCAATTCACGTTACAGAAACAACTGCTGATGCTGGCACGAATTGAGGAAATTGGGCATGGGTTCATACTCACAGTGCATGCACCCCTTTTTTGTTGTTGGTAACGAGGACAGTAGGCATCGACGGAGAGATATTTAGCAGACTGCGCACTGTAGCTCGGCAGGTTTCTCCGTTCGGCTCTCCTGACCGTTCTTGTGGTTTCGAGGCCGTATGTGAGTAACCGAGATGTTAGCACGGTTTGATGCGCATGGTCGGGTGTCATTCAGGATCACCAGTGTTGGGGTAACGACGTCGGCCACCCGATGTTATCGACCATATACTTGCGCTACACGTTAAAGTTTATATTGAACCTACTCATCTAGGGACGCCGATTAAAATCGCCCGAATGTATTGATGACTTGTGTCCCTACGAACGACGGTTGTAACTCGTGCGCATGTACTTATTTTAACTTTTAATGATGCTCTGATATAATCGGTAGTTTAATGTCCCTTCATGCTAAACGCTCACACAGACAATAATTCTGGACATCGGGTACCACACAGCAGTCCGCAACACGGCAGTCCGCGCGTGTTAGATACCGCCTGACTATTTATTTGGCTTCCCGTATCCACCATTTACCGAACGAGCTTCCACTAAACAAATCCACCTGTCCTTGTCCCAGAAACGCCATGCTACCTACGAGAGCGGTAAGGTTGGGCCTAGACACTACCGCCTGACGGAGCTCTTCATCCAAGAGAAAGCTAAATAATGAATGTAAGCCCTTCATGCTCAACTGTGATTGTCTTGACATTCCCAGCCCGTGCGACTGTTATGTTCAGCGGTTAACCCGTATGGGACTGGAGTTCCGTTTCGGGGACCAACCACTCAAAGTTTAAGTAGTTTGTCCCCAAAATGGGACCGCAGTACCTGGCGGTAAGAGTACAGAGTTGTGACGTTTCGTCGAATTGAGCTCAGAATTGTGACGCTTCGTTTTCGAGGGACGTCCATTCATGATGCAGATTATCCTGCTTCCGTTCTCGGTGTGTTACCGTGTCATACGTACGCCTTGAATCCGACAGTACCAGGTTATCGCTTGGCCCCACGCGTGAGGGGCTTGAGATAACGTAGGTAGGTGCACACCTACGGCAGCATGAAAAGCAAAAAAGGAACCAATGATGTTTCACTCACTATGCTGTTACATGCCAGCTTCGCCGCTGTTGCGGATGCCCCCCACGGACTGGCGTCGCCGCCTCGCGCTTCCCTCGCTTCGCCACCAACGACCGCCCCAACGCCAGTAGATGCCGAACCTCCATGCCCTGCCAGCACAATGGTTCCCCAAGCCGACGCCACCGCGCGGTCTCTTGCCTTAACAAGTCGAGAAAATGCCGCATCCACCACGACCGGCATCTCTCCCAAGGGCCTCCCCGAACATGTTGCTCGGAGATTATCGTTGTTAGCTTCTCCTTCAGAAGGCGGAGCGCCATCAGAGTCCGAAACATCTTCGATCGCACCTGCTTCGGCTAAAATGGTAGACTCAGCGAAGTCGCAATCATTTCGTCGAGCAGACGCCGCGCTCGCTGTCTGCGAGGGTGATGGTGCTGTTGCCCCTGCTCCACTCCGAAGGACGATGTCGCCCGCCGCCTCGATCGTGTACTCGTTGTTGTTTACACACCCCGGCCACCTCTCCACGGCGATGAATGGGTCCGCTCTGGGGGTACCCAGGGAAATAGGCACGACTCCTGCCCCACCGCGTATGCCGCTGCGATGATCGCGGGAAGCACCGCCGCCAACGCCTGCGGTGGCAACAGTCCCCCCTCCAACCAATTCCTTGCCGTTTAGATCTTCCTCCCGACGACCATTTTTGCGGGCATGGACTGTTGTCCGGCTTGTTTCCATGTTTTCTGTTGCGTCGGGTTTGAAGCAGCCATCGACGTTGCTATTGCTACCATCTAGCGAGGAAATATGAGGGTGGGAAGCTGCTGCTGCATGGGGCGGTAGAAGAATCGATCGAGTCTTGGTCGTCGTCGGTGACGACTGCGGAAGCTTGAGCATCGACGACGGCGAACCCCGCCGCTGTTTCTCCTGCACCTGCTCCTGATGCTGCGTCTGCTTCTGCTGTGGGGCCAGGTCCATCACGCTGATATGGGGCCCTAACACTTTAATCCATGCTCGAAGAGCGTCCGCAGAGGTGTTCCTGGCGACGGGATTGTTTCCCAGGTATAGCATGCGTAAGCTAGAAAGCAGCGGCCGCAATCGCTCCAGTTGTTTCATGCTGCGGAGATCGTTGTCCAGCAGCCGAAGGCAGGAGAGGTTTCTAAACGTCTGAAGTGCACAAGAGGGGACGGGGGGAGGGGGGGTGGGACGCGGGGGTGCGCGACATATATCCTCTGAAATCGTTAGGGTAAGAATGTCCCACTTGTTACTGTACCCGGTACCAGAAATACCTGTTTTCAAGGTTACAGGGCTTGAATCACTCATAACGCCAGGGCTTACGAAGAGCGTGCATAATCGTCTACAACGTGCACGTTTGCGCTCTCTGGATGGAAACCCAATTATCGTGCAACTCGCGACCCTGTGTGGCGCCATTGTAACGCAATGCCCTTGTTCGGCCCCCGATTTACTTGAGGGTCGGGTCAGGGCAATGAACCGTGTGGGGAGCTGACGCATGTTGCGGCAGAGGTGCACTTACGTTTTTGCCTGCTGAGGCACTTCACTTAAAGTGTTCCATACTGTTGGTAACTCGTTAGTAAGTCGTCCAAAACAATTGTGTTGGAGGGAAAACAAACACGTGCATACATACGCCCAATGAACCAACCCCATGGCCTAACAATAAAAAAATAACGTGTTGCAACAAGCGCAAGAATGAAATTCCGACGAAGACTTTGGGTTAAGGATCCCCGTCAATAGCAGACAAGGTGCTACCCTTCTCACATAGCCTGCGGCAACTTGTGTGCGTGTGTATGGCGTACGTTGGACGTGGGCGTCGGTCGACACGCAAAAAGATCCCTATTTTCTCGGAACCGTCGAGTTTAAAAACTTACATGCGCTCTTGATAAAGCAAGTTTGGGTCTGGTTACTTCGCGCCTCGCCGTAATAGAATAGGTACCCTGCCCCCGCTGTAGATATAGGTGCATGTAGCCCTGCTATCGTAAGGGTGCTGCGTGTTTTACCCAACCTATCTGTGACAGGAGATATCTTCGCCAATATCGTTGGGTTCCCTATCGTGCGTTTTAACGCATTGTTCATTTTAGGCCCAGCCCCATCGCGTTGGTTCAATTTTGTTGGATTTGTTTCATCATCTATGGTCGGGCTGAGCGCTCAACGTCTCTCGACGACGCCAGGTGTTCTTCGGTGTGAAGGATGTAGTGCTTGTCACGTTTGAAAGGGAGACTCCGAACATAGCATGCAGGAGGACCCGCCGCTTCGGAATGCATTTGCCTTTCTTCCTCCTGCCTGCCCGCCTAACCTTATCGTGGTAGGTGGGCAGGTGTTTTCTCACCTGGGCAATCGCCGCTGCCTTCTTCGCCACGCTAGCGGCATGCACCAGCGAGAAACGCGCCTCCACGACCTGCTCCTTAAGCGAGTACACCTTCGGGTCGCCTAGCCACCGCCACACATCTCCGTACACCTTCAGCGTAATCCCGGGCCCGATACCGGCACCGCTACCGGACGCCCCGCCAAGACTACCCACGGTCTCCTTCCCGAACCGTTGCTCCAGCTCGAAGTATCCCACTCCACGCGAAACCCTGCCTCGTCCGCCCCCCCCGCGATCCCTCGACCGGTCCCCGCTGTCAACTTTCACAGCTCTCGATCCGACCGAGGATGTCGTGTCGCGGCCGCCGGAGTTCGGTTTCAGCGAAGGCGTAGGAGACCCAGGGCTGGAGTTGAAACGTCCCCTGCCCTTGTTTGGGGAGAAGGTTGGGGTCAGGGTGGGTGGCGATGCGGGGTGGGCTGTGTGGTGGATACCGCCGACTGTGCTGGTACTGGCACCTTCGCGGCCGTTTCGATGTCGCGCCTGGGATGTGTTCGATCGACGGATCCGGTTCTCCCAGCACTCCCTGGTTCCGCCATGATGAAGACAAATATGGTGGGAGAAGGAAATGAGAGGAAGGGGGGCGGAGGATCTGGGTGGAGAGGGGGGGGTGGAGTGGAGCCCTCATGTCATGAATGGCCGCATGCGTATGATCATAGACGATCGCCTCCCTACGATGTCGGGACGAACAGATTGAGTTTTCACCGACCAGGGAGACATTCTTCACATCGAGCCCGAAGCACCGTGCGTTATTGGGCGAGTGTCATGAAGGATGAGCTGCATCGTACTATACCCCACCTGCGAGACGGACTTCCTTGAACCGGATTATAGCGCCGAAATAATTGTATGTGGTGGCTATTTCCTTATCCAGCGATGGGTATACTATGTAACTGCATCCTGGGTGCCTCCCCATATATACACTGCCTGCTACGTGATAAGATAATTCGCCCTGTGCGGACTCGAAGTTCTCCACCCCACAAAAAGGGCCCAATTCGATCACGACGTCCATACCTGGCAGCTTCGATCGCTTCCGCCCGCTCCTTCAGCGCCCTCCGCTCGCCCTCCCCCCGCCCCATCTTGACCGGCTCCACCGTTACCCCCCCCCCCGTGTCTTTCCGCTGGCGCAACGCTTGCTCCGCCGCCCGGATCACCTTTACTGGCGGCCCGTCTCAAGGCATCGAGGTGCTTCTCTCCCGGCCCAACCCTCCTCTCGCCTTCAAACTCCTGGAACCATATTTGGTTACGAATCAGTGGGTGAGTGGAGAGTAGACGGAGGGCAGAGGGTTCATGACGTGGTAGCGAGTGCACTCAGGTCACGCATGCCATGGCCGTCGCCGTGTGTCCATAGATCACTACATCTCCATAATGCCGGGAAGGGAGCACGTCGGGCGTTCAAGGGGTGTAGAGGGTTAACCGGGGGTGGGTAGGTGGGTAGGTGGTTGGGTGGATGGGTGGGTAGGAAACGGAGTAGCACCATGGTCGAGGTCAGGGAGGGGGGGGGAGGGGGGAGGAGGAGGGAGGAGGGGTATCTATAGGTGGTCTTTTTGTTTTTTTGGGGCTGACGCGGCACATCAGCGCAGAGGGCGTACCGCTACGTTTACGGTAGCCGACCCAAGTCGACGAGGAAAGAAAGGATTAAGGTCGTCTCGTGCTAGGCATTCAAGGCACAGGACCGTAGTGGCGAGCGGGGAGCACAACCTTTTAAGCAACCCCGGATCCAAGTTTCGGCTACCGTAGGAGAGGGAGAAAAACACAGGGTACACATACTCAATGGGGTGGACAAAATATTAAAACGTTATCCATCACAGGCCCACTCTCTGTTCGTGGCACCAGGGGGGTTGTGTAACACGTCACGCGTGCGAGTTTTCTCAAAAACTAGCTTTCGTCTGGCGGCTACGGTTGGGGTTGCATGTCTTGACTCTGTATTTTCTGACCGGTTGAGCTCCCCGAATGCGTAACTTCCGGTTAGTGCGATATTTTTTACTACTGTAGATTGTTTGGTTTGGGACTATTAATTGCGCATTGGAATGAACGGGTTGCGTGAACTACGTCGGTATTTGGTGGACTGTGGGGTGATATGTTGAGCTCCTCGTGCGAGGAGCTCCGAAATCAGGCGCAGGGCCTACCGTCGCATTTTTCGTCTATAGAGCTAATGCTACAAGCAGTAGAACGCTGATATAAAGTAACCCCCCCCCCATGATACCCTGCTGAATGACTCTGAAAATAGCGTTCAGCTGGTACCGTACAGGTTAAGGCACTAATGCTACAGTTGAGGATAGCAGGACCCCCTTGACTATTACAATGCCTCCCAGCTGAGCACGTACGGCAATATTTTTACACAGACAATGGTATATGTGTTGGGCACACTTTTCTCTTGTTATCCATCTGCCCATGTCCATGCGCATTCACGCCGATCAATTTATACACAGCTAGCTACGGAAATGGCCCCACCTGCTCAGATGCGCCGTCCGGAAAGACCGCCTTCTGATGACCATTTCGTGGCGGGCAGTGGTCATGGCTAGCGAAGCCACCGCTGTCACCACTGGGGGGGCAAGGCCTCGCCGGCCGTGTATCTGATGTTCTAGGTCGCCTGGCATCGGCATTGATGGTTTGCCTACTCGTCTTGGAGGGTGGCCAGTTGTAAGGGTATCCCGACGCGGGGGGTACACTAGATGCACCAGGTTCTTTCCGCCTGTACTGCTGCTGCTGCATCCCAGAATCTGCGTTTGGCAACACTGGAAGACCGCTGCCGCCACTACCATAGCTGTTTTGTTTGTCGTGGTTGCTGTTGTTGCTGCTGTTGTGGATGTTGTTGTTGTTGTTGTTGTTGTTGTTGCTGCTGCTGCTGTGCTGTGGTTCCCATTCTTGTGCGCGCTGTACGTAGTCGGAGATATAGCACCAAGCGCTGCCAAAGAGATGCTCTTCGTGTGAGGGTGGCGAGCCGGCAGGTTGTTGGCGTTTCCTGTCGGGTTGTGCGCTTCCAACGGTAAGGACTGATCGTGATTGGTCACACGCTTGAGGTCAAGGTGGTGCAGACCCGGAAGGTGTTGCAGGATATATCGGCGGTAGCTGGAGCCGAGGCCGTTCTGTCCCGCCACGGGGTTTCCATCCAAGCTTAACTCTAGCAAAGACCTGGCACAGGGACGAGACAAGGGGGGGTAATCATGTCACGCACAAGCGTGGTCGCATAAGGATTGAACCCCGCGTGCTTACAACACCGGAATGGAGTGCCCGTCGGGTTTTCACCGACCAGGCAGACATTGATTGGTTCAAGCGCGAAGCGCCGTGAGGTGTTAGGCGAGTCGCATATCGGGCGTGCTGTATCCTACTAAGAACCGCCTTTGCACCGGATTTGTTAGAGAATCTATGTTTATTTTACATCTTACCTATTTGCGGGACCCCAACCCGAACGTTGAAGACTCCAACAATGCCAGGTACTGTACCAACCATACAAAGTACCCCTTAATGAAACAATAGTATACTTGAACAGGTCACGTTATCCAGGCGATGGTATCGACATGTCAGCGTTGAGGATGGGCCACTCACTCCACCGAAAAGATGCATCGACACTCCTGAAAGTTGTGAATCTTGTTGTTGCTCAAGAACAGACGCTGCAGTTTAGGCAGGGCGTCCAGCTCCGTGACCTGGCCGATGTTGGGTGTACAACGAAAAAGAGCAGCAGACTTACTGTACATGCATCATGCGCACCTTTTGTCTCTGCGTGGCACACCACGATACGATATTGAGCCGGCAACAGAAAACGCCTACGTAGCGCAAAACCCTGCTGCAGTCTGATCGAGAGTTGAAACCTAAGGCCATTTCTTATGCAGTCGGATTTAGAGTCAGTTGAAACAGTTCCTTTCAGCACGTTCGCATGAGCATTTGCCCCGGAAATGTTGGAAATTGTTCTTTCTCGCCTCAGAATGTGTCCGACCGTTCTCCAAGATCTATCTGGGGGTGTTTCCCGCTTCTCCAGGCACCTAGATACAGGAAATTGCCGGCCGCACGTTTTCGATTCAACTAGGTCAAATACGACCCAAACGCCCAATCGGATCGAAAAATGCGTATTTTTCGATCCGATCCACGATCACAATCATATTCACCTCGGTTGGATCGGAAAAGTGCGGACGGTGATTTCTTGCAACCGGGCCCCTCGAGAAGCGGGAAACACCCCGTGATAGATCTTGGAGAGAACTCCGACACATTCTGAGGCGAGTAAGACCAATTTTCAGCATTTCCGGGGCAAAATCGCATGCGAACGTCCTGAAAGGGACTTTTTCATCTGACTCCAAATCCAACTGCATAAGAAGTGGCCCAACTGTGACGCAGGTTTTGATTGATGTTGAGCAAACTTCGCCATCGCCCAATCTACGATATCGCTTTGTGTAGCACTCCTCATCAAGGGCGCGTTGACGCTTCAACTAAAGGAAAGTCCCCCCCACAATCGTGAGCCCAACACCATTGCAAGGCTCCTTATTATCATTGGGTCCGTACAGTATCACGCATGGCTGCAGCTGATACACGTAACGACGAACAGTCTTTGAGGTGGATGAAAATGCGTCACGTTATTAGTTGGATGGGCGCACAAATTGCATGCTGCAGTGTTGGCTGGGGGTCGTCAAGGTACGGTCCCCGAGCAATGCTGATTTTGTGTACGCTCTCTACGTCCGCGTGGGCGGGAACTCGATCACCGACTCCTTAAAAATAGTACCAGGTACTGCACAACGCGCACGATACCACCCCCGTCTAACAATCGCAACGTAGTATCGACACTGCAATCGGTCGTCCCGGTGGTCTATGGTGGTTACCGTTTATTGGTGCTAGCGTTGATTTCGCTAGTTTGAGTCCCACCCCTGCCTGGGACGAACGTTCAGAAATATTTTCCCGGAAACCAAGGTACTGTACTGTACTGTAGGTACTGCACGCGGAACGAAAATGGCGACTCTGACAAAAACTCGCCGACACGTCTCCGCACGCGCATTGCACGGGAGTTTGCGCTCTCCGTGCTGTCGAGAAACTCAGCTAGGAAAAATCTGCCCGAAGAGGGCGTGTTACATGGTACACTGTCGGTCTCCCCTAACCCGCTTGTAGAACTCCGTTTACCACTGTGACCGAAGACGCCCGGTGAGACAGAATAGCACGCCCAACCATTACAAACACGTTTGCACTCGATGATAATACCTAGGCCGCTTGGTTGTGAATTGGGCTACACTGTCATTTTTCTCAGGTTTTAGTTTTGGACAAGGTGCAGAGCTATTTAAGGTAGGGCCCTCAGAAGGCAAACGTGTGCCACGTCGGCCGTAGCATGCCTCCAAAGAAAATGTTGATCCCGGAACTCACCGAAGTTTGTCGGAATGCCACACACACCTCGACGTGAACTATCATTCTAGCAATGCTGCGCACGGGGACCTACCTTCTCGATGCTGTTTCTCCGCAGATTCAGCTCCGTCAGGGAGGTGAGACAGCTCACATTCTCCACAGTTCTGCAAGGTAATGTGGCAAGCGCTGTTCAGAACCATGCTGCCGTAGAAAAGTACGTCTGGGTCTAAACCTCTTCTGCCAAATGAGGCTCCCCGAGGGAGGAACTACGTGAGCTGCGGGTCGACAGGGTTCTACGACAACAAAACTAACCAGAAGGTGCCAATATCAGACTAAGTCACCTTTCGTCGTCACGTCGGATGGCGAAGCCAACTGATGGGCTCACCGACGATGAACAACTTACACTATGCAAGCGAAGCGAGTCTGCTGTACTCAGGGCTCTCTGGCGTAGGGGGATCCTCCGCGATGTTAAGAATAAACCCCGTCTTCGACAATATTATTTGTAGTGGAACTCCTATGAGTCGCCTAGTCGGCACCTTCGGGCAACGACTAACTACGCATTGCGGCAGTCCTTACAGTATCTGATTGGTGACTTATGTCGTGACGTATCACAGGTCTAACCATTGCTCGAAGCCATGGTTCACTGGTTGATTGCTCGGAGCCGTGCTAGGCTGGCCAGAAAACAAAATGCCTCCTGTACAAAGGGAGTCGTTTTTTCCCGTTAGGATGGGTTTGCTGTTTAAATGAGGCAGCAATTCGGTTTGCTTGCCGTATGGATATCAATTAGGCCGGAAGAGGAATGCCAAGGTGATGCGTGTGTTCATACACTTACTTCTGTACAACAGAACACAGCTGTAGCTAATTCACATGCCAATACCTACAACCTACATTATCCTCCAAGAACTAATATACCCGTTGAAACATATAATCGCTCAACCCCACAGTCGTTGAACATATATATTCGTGGAAGCATATCGTCGGTGAATTGAATCGTCGTTGAGATGTGTCTAGAGGCCGGACAAAAAACTAGATAACCTTTCCGTGGGTGAACAGAGCGTCACTGAGATATCGCCGTGGGTGCCCCTGCCACGGGTAGGGTTTCACCTGCCCGCTTACGAGGGCCCTCGATGGAGGAGCTCTACGAGTATGATCACTGCAACGTTAGGGATGGTGCCTTCATTTTTTTGTGAGCTTCGTCACATGGAGAGCTGAATATCTCACCTAACACATGGCTTCGAAGAACCTTCGTTTGCGAAACAATCCGGCCGGCGTCTCATCGCTCAACCCCACAGTCGTTGAACATATATATTCGTGGAAGCATATCGTCGGTGAATTGAATCGTCGTTGAGATGTGTCTAGAGGCCGGACAAAAAACTAGATAACCTTTCCGTGGGTGAACAGAGCGTCACTGAGATATCGCCGTGGGTGCCCCTGCCACGGGTAGGGTTTCACCTGCCCGCTTACGAGGGCCCTCGATGGAGGAGCTCTACGAGTATGATCACTGCAACGTTAGGGATGGTGCCTTCATTTTTTTGTGAGCTTCGTCACATGGAGAGCTGAATATCTCACCTAACACATGGCTTCGAAGAACCTTCGTTTGCGAAACAATCCGGCCGGCGTCTCTATACGCTTGTCCTTGAAAAAAAATCTCTTCTACGCAGAAAGTCTGATCGCAGCCGGTAAAAGCTCACTTGACGGCGAGCTCAACTAGTCAGGAAACGGTTGGCCAAAAACATTCAGCCCCTGCCGTGCGATGAGTCGTTCTGCCTCTTCAAAAACCAGGCCTTTCTAAAGAGCACAGGAAATATCAACCCCGTGGCCTACTATAGATCTTATGACGAAGCCTGTTGAAATCGAAACGATGCTGAGTAGTTTCGCTGTTAGACTTTCTTGTGACTTCAGAGAGAAACAATAGACGATGAAGAAGTTCAGCTACGGTAACTGCGTGAGGGGGAGTTATACACGTGTGGTCCCGCGCGACAAATGCGAGAAACACTGCGACACGGGCTAGCAGACGATTGATCACACCATAAGTTATCATTGTTTTCGATAGGTATCTTCGGGTCCCGAAGGAGAGAAGGAGCCACACGTCGGCCGCAAAACGTTTGGACCAACAGAGCTTCGTACCGCCAATACAGCACGCGCCTTGAGGGACAAACAACGCTCGGCCGCCGCCGAAGCGGTGAGCTGGTGAAACGTTGAAGTGCCCGCACCTTAGACAGTTGCCGGCCAGGTTAAGCACCCGCAAGTCCTGCAAGCTGCTGAGCCCCTCCATGTGTTGGATGGCGTTCGAATGCAAATCTAGCACATCCAGCTTGCGCAGGCGATCCAGGTTCGATATCTGCGTAGAGCGTCGATTCGTCGTCCACACGGTTACTGCAGCACAGAACAAGTATCGGACTTATGCTGACCGTCACTTTTCAATATTTAGATATTTCGGGGTAGACATGTGCGGATCCAAACGATCCAATTGTTTTTGCCGGAAGGGAGTCGTATGATCTGCGTAATGTTGGACACGCTTCCTGGCTTAGCTGCAGCATTATATCGAGTCTAATATCCGGCATACCACCCTCATAACGGCAGATACGAGATTATAGTATGTCCTATGCGAGAACAGTTGGGATCGACTGGAAAACGCCTGGCGACCAGCGACACTACTTCTCCAAAAGGCCGGCCGAACATCTGCCGGAAACAAATTACGAACCGTTTCAGCCTCACGATTTGTTTCGTGACCTTTTTTCTCAAAACCGCAAGTACGCCCGGCACGAAGGGACCTCCTCAGACATGCATATGGAATCGTGATGGTGCTGCCCGCGAATAACGACATGTTTGGATGTTGACGTCCAGGTACACTAGGGTTGTAAACGGAGATGCTACTGACGAAAGGGCATCTTACGTTCAACCTGGCCTTGACTTGCGATGGACCGCGCGCCGTGCGGTATCATCATCTGACACCGCGGCATCGTGCGACCAAATCTATACAAGTTGCGATGGCTTCGTGTTCGGTCCACCCGTGTTTGAGAGTTTTGTTTGCGTCAGTTTGTTTCCCGGGTTATGATGTGTTCTCCCAGGTAACATGATATTCTTCTGATCGGTTCTTCAAGTGAGCAAACATGGGGCGCAAGGTGAACATTGCCTACTTCGACGACAAGCATAGCTTTTAAGGACGGGGTAAAACGCATGGACCGTCTCACGGCAACGCCGAGGGGGAATGTCCGACCAGCTACTGTACCGATCGCGGCTGCCATCGCAACCGACATAAGTAGCAGTAGGTTACGCGCGCTATACGGTAGCAGGGATGCACCACAACATGTGCAGGCTCTTCACTTGAGGGCCTGTGTGCGGCGCCCAAACCCTGCCTTCATTTGTGAGAATGCTAAATGGCAATCAGAAACGTACAACACAGTTGCATGGTCTTGTACAGTAGGTATCTGGTACACGTAGCAAAGGGTACAATTCAACAAATGTTGCAGCATATTTTGTGGGCGATGCTCCGGTAGGGGTGATGGCTTATTTTCTGAGGTCCTCACATGAGGAGCTCCACATCTCTGCCCGAAAATAGACCTCGAACAACGTTGTAATCGCGCAACCCAACTATAATTTCGATGCGAATAGTCTTGAAACAAATATAGTACCAAGTAGCAGACACATCGTACTACAGTAACCAGTAGTTTGCTCGCTGACACGGAGCTCAACCAGTCAGAAACGGTTGGGACAAAAAGTACAACCCCTAGCGTGGGATATGTATGGTGCTGCATTGATACTGCTCTGTAGTTTTTGACGAACCACACTAGTAAGACATAATCTGGACAAGCATGTATGTGTACCCCAATCGTAAGAGCCGCGTGTGTTGTGTCACCTTTTCGATTCTGTTTTTTCCCACCATGACCACCCGCAGGGCGCTCATGGTAGACAACGGCCCTTCCAGCGTGTCGATGAGGTTATTGTACAGGTCCAGGAAGATCAAGTTCGGCAAGTTGGCCAAGTTGGTGATTTTGCGGATGAGATTGTTCTGGTAATTCAGCAGCCTCAAGCGACTGTCACCCTTGAGAAGGTTCGACGCAAGACAACGAGGAGAATCGGGCGTGAAAAAACGAGATCAAAGAAGCAAGAGCGACAACAGCGAACCGAGTGCAGAAATACCTGCTGCAGTTGACAAAAAACTAAACCTCGCACCTCTAACCGCGTAGGAGCACGCCGGGAATCACGGAACTTCGCGCATACGCCTTCTGAGAGCTAGTTAGACAACATTTTGTTTTTCGGAAACCAGCTGGATACCGAAGCATAGCGCAAGGACAAAGCATGATCCACATGCCGGTACGTTTCGGGTCGGTTGATCGAGTGGACGGAATTCCCACGCTGGGGAACAACCCAATCTATTCGCGATCTAGTTCACATTCTAAGTTGTCGGTTGTGTGTATGTTATATCCATCCGATGGGAGTTTGTTTTTCGTGAGTTGCGTTACGTGCACGAACTCTATTTCAACCGATGTTGTTTCGGGGGTGACGTACTACTGCCGTAATTCGTAGTATAGAGCTGCTCATGCGAGTACCTCTGCGAAACACTGATGTAGATATAGGTCTACTATTAGTATAGTCTACTGTAGTGCCCCAAATACATCGTAAAACCGTCAATCATTGTAGCCCTGACAAAGCATTCACGAAACCTGGACTAGTGGGACGCCACGAACCTCGAATTCAGCGATCAACAAACAGAAAACTAAGGACGCACAATAAAGAGCTAGGAAACACATAGAAGAGCACTCAAAGCAAACAGCATCACCAACGTAGTCATGACCCCGGATTGGCGAACACGGTAACTACTGAAACCCGCCAGTACCGACGAAGGAATACGAGTGAGGCAGCAAACTATTGCGCGAGGGAACATGTCTAGCAGCACTCAAACAAGAACACATTTTTGCCGATAACACCTTCACACAACCAAACTAGCGCGCACACGACTTCCTCTGACGTCGGTGTATATCCAGTCTCCCTTTACAGCAGCATGGTTCAAAACATACCTGTTCAAACCAACACTCAAGAAATGCCGGCTCGCAAAACCTGTCACCTACCTGAACAAGCGGACACGACTTGAGCTGCCTTCGGTGCAAGTTCAGCCGCTCCGGTGACTGTTTTTTCTCGTGCCAGGTCCTCCTTACCATAAGAACGCCTTCCTCCAATTCCCGAACCTCCACACACCCCTCCGGCCCAGGCAACGGCATCCCCCTATCCTCGCCAACATCGTGTCTTCCCTCTTCTACCCTCATGCCGCTATGCTGCGGCTGCTGCTGCTGCTGCCTCTGTTGCTTCTGTTGCGTCTGTTGCTGCTGCTGTTGCTGGTGTAGATGGTGACTATTACCAGACACGGCGGCACGGTCTCGTTGGTGTTCACCCTCTCTGTATTGCGAGCTGCCGCCGGCGTCCCCTCTAGACGGAAATATTTCCGTTGTCGTGCCTCTGGCCGTGGCCTCGGCTTCGTTCTCACCGTTCTGAAACCGTGAAATATCGTCAACCCGCCCCCTTCTCGACCTCTCCTCGCCGCAGGCACAAGAGCCGCCTCTACTCCTGCTTCGCCCTGCACCTGTATCATTTTCTTTGCATCGGATGCAGCCATTGTCGTCAGAAGTTGCCCCGCCATTTGAAGGTACCCTGTCGCTCGAAATAACCCCACCAATAGCAGCTACCCCGTCGTTTCCAGGTATCCCGCCGTTATCAGTTACCCCGCAAAATTCAGCAACCCCGCCATCATAAGGAGGTATTCCCCCACACGAAGGCCATCCTTCCGACTCGTAAGCCACGGACGATGAAGAACGTTTGGTTAATCTTGGTGCGGAGGGTTCATGCACCGAGGGGGAAGACGACTGACGCGATAGCTCGTAACCATGAGACGTCGCCAACTTTACACCCGAACACGATTTTGAGGGGGTCGGGGCTGGAGGGACCCGGCCGACGATAAGCCTTTCGCCAGCCTCGATATCGAGTCCAAAGGATTGCGGTGTAACTGGTTTTTGACCCTCCGCCGTCTTGCTGCCCCCGCTACCTCTCCATGCCTTTCCAGCCATGCTCTTCTCAGTCCCTGTCCTTGCGAGGGGTGCAACCCCTCTGAGTCTGCCACCGTGCGTACGGTTATCGTGCGAGGGTGAGCGTGTGGGTTGTGCGTATGTTAGATCGGTTTCTCGTTGGAGGTGATGCGCTGCCTTCGATAAAAACGGGCGTGATTTCGACTTGGGCTTAGTTGGTGCCCCGCCAGCGATAGAAGATGAAGCGCAGGCGGTGCGGCTGGGTGCGGTCGCCGCTGTTGCTTCCACCGCTACTGCCTCTTTTGCCATGTCTGTGGTTGACCAGTTATCGGTCGTGCCGTTAGCGGGTTGTCCATTCGCGTGATGGAGTTGTTGGTGCTGATGGTGGTGATCATCGCCGTTGTATCGAGAATGATATCGCTCGTGAGCGTCGTCGTCCGGGGCCAACAGAGGTAGCATGGGTGCAACCTGCGGTGTATATAATATATTAGAGGGTAGAAGGGGGTGAAACTATGAATTATCTACTTAAATAGTACAATGAAAGGTAGAGGTGAATGAAATCCGTTTGCTATCTACTCGCATACAATATTCAAGGGCAGATGTGGGTGGAATTAATTGATAACTAAATATATACTTGAACTAGTGTGAATTGGTATACGTTGTTCATTTGGGAGGCGATATCCAAACACAGCAGGGCACAGAAGGCATAGAGGTCAAAATTAACTGACCACGATGAACGCAGCGGAGTCATATGTCACGAACGTCCTGGTAAGTATCGAAAACCTTTGGAGCCATGTCAAACTTTTGGCGGCTGAATTTCGGAGTCAATGAACGGGTATGTACGGGTCTTCCTGCCAACGCCCAACACCGACACAACCGTCGATAAGTGCATCATTCAATAATGAGTTCAAACAACAGATAGCCCATTTGTTTCCATCCAAACCATGATAAATAGTGCACTGCGGCCACGCACTAGATGTTTCAGGCATCTAACCCTAGAGAGCTGTGACCAATGCTGACACGAGCGAGTCGGAAACAATATCACACAGATTCCACCTCGAACGTGTATCAATAGGCAAACAGTAACAACATAAACCAGGTACCTAATACGTATCAGGTTTAGCACCGACGGAACAAACCCACTCCTAGCCGAAAAACGCATTGCTGAACGTTTTATGTCGACCATGTAAGCCCTGACCCACCTGAGTTGACAGCCGATGCTATAGTCTCTTTCGTTGGCTACCATAAGGGACACCTACTGTAATGAAAGCACAAGTTGTGGGACAAATGGCTGCTAAGCCTGGGCCTCGTGTGTATCCACGGGTCGAAATGCCCTTAGTCGTGTCTTTTGTCAGCACTACCCAGAACAGGCGGGAATAGGAAGCTTCTAGTCACAGCGGTGGTCACGGCATATTCCTCATGTGCTCAACGCTTCGCACTTTGCACGAACACCCACGAGAAGGTTCGAGCTTTCGAAAAAGGCTGTGATTGACACCGGTACGAACGCCTTGCAGTCACGATATCTATCGAATCCTTTTACCGGTTTTCAAACGCTGCACTTCTCGACCCGCGACACAAACGGGTGTGGAGAGAACGTGAATGATAACACTATTGGGAATATACGTGTAGTCCAAACACGTGGCAACACGAAAGACCTTCCGAGTTCTAGGCCCGGGATCTGCTAGCCGCGAGCTCTCGGCGTGAAGGTCTGTCTTGTAGCAGACGCACCGAGCGGCTTGCTAACGCTGCAATTTTGTGGCGGACGCGTGGGGCGCGTACGCCCCCCCCCTCCCCTTCCCCACCTCCACCCAGTCCCTTCATACCACCGCCCCCACCACCCTGCCCTCCACGTCCCACCTGCACGGCGTCACTCGTCGATAAGCGACCATCCCCTAAGCCGCTCCCGGCGGTGGCGCTCCTGCGGATGAGCGGCGCGTGCGTTGGAGATTCTTGTGCGCTGGAAGGGCGAGGCCGCGGTCGCCCCATCAAGTGTCCACCCTCTGGCTGCTGCTGCTGCTGCTGCTGCTGCTGCTGCTGCGGCTGCTGCTGCGGCGGCGTTTTTTTTGTGAACCTTCCACCCATAAGACCCACCTACACCAGGATTGAGAAAATTTAAGCATTTGGGAAGAAGGTGGACGGCAGTTTGGGGTAGAAGAGGTGGATGGTACGTTTATCCTAGGAAATATTTTCGGGTGGACGGGGTTCGTCAAATATATGCACGACGTTCTAGTATAGATGCCATCCCATTTGTTTTTCTGACACTTCCATTCTCGTTCTAGTCCATTGTATTCTTCTTTGTGCGCCTGCTACGCCTATAGAGTAGTAACAGGCAACAGAAGTAAAGAACAGTGCGACCCCGGCCACATGCCACGCGAATTGTTCCAGCTGTGTTTAACAAGCGCTAATTGTGTGCCTCCACAAAACGCGCGGTGGGGAAGTGCGATCGAATGGCGACGGCGGTGTGTCTTTAATGTTTCTGCTCGGCTTGTCGCTTGGTTCTCCGGACATGGTTCTTCAAATACTGCAGGTTTTCAGTCTGAGGTACACAGCTGACACCAACGGCATAACAACTGTGGGTCCCCTCCTCTGACGTGGCAGGAGTCTGCAGGGAAAGAGAAAGGTGATAGCTCGGGAGCATAGATTGTGGAAGCTGTTCACAGGAAGCCTCGCTTTATGTTGTCTTGGTACAGGGCGTTATGGTTAGAACTAGGGTTGTGCTCAGATCTAGCGGCGGATTTTCCCCTCCTGGACCGATTGCTCTCCACGGGGTGCAAACCAAGCAATCAACGCGGCTACTCCACATCGCACACGCGCCGATCTTGATCTTGACCAAACATTTAACATCACCCACGGTGGTCCGCCTTTTTTTGTGTTGCGTAGTCATCGAGTTCTCGTCAAACTTCTCAACAACGATCGACCTAAATATATTCCGATCTGCGATTTGGACGTTGACCGTATCATGCAGTATAGCACGCATGGCCATCTACGCTGGCCACGTATCATACCCGATTTTCTCGATTTTCGCCAGACTTGAGGGAGAACCGATCTGCAGTATATACCTTTCCATACCCTCAACAAAGTAATCTGCATCATGCGCGGCCAGCGTGCCACGCAGCTTCGACGCCGAATATCGACGCCAGTCGATATTTTGAACGCGCAACTTGAGTTGTCTGAACCTGTGTGTGTGCTGTGCAAATAAAAAAAGCTAAAACGGAGATTTTCGGCCGTACGGCGCGAATTTGCTGCTTCGACTATTATCTCCATTTCCCGGTTTAATCCAGCTCTAAAAAGAGGCCCTGTTTTGTTTTGCCTTTTTGGTAAGTAAGCAACTCGCTTAAACTGCAGGTTTACTGCGATCGCCCAGTCTCTAACACGCGCGGTTGGTTGTTTGAAGCGACCCGGGCTACGATAGGGAGTGGACTCCGTTTTTTACTACAGTGTCCAGGCCAGCTAACGCGAGTGGTCTTGCTACTCATTCAGCGAACGGACTTTAACACAGCACTTTGCTGCCGCGTAACTGGCAAATCCAACGGTGCTATTAGACCACCGCGAAACCAGAAAGCGAAAGCTTAAAGTAAGAATAATAGAAAAAACATGTACGTAAAGCCCTAGCAGTGCCCTCCCTTGCGCGTACCCTGTGTCGAACATACCGTTTTCGTAGCCTCCTCTCTCGCCACCTTGTAGGCCTTTCGCTCCTCCCAAGGCTAAGTTCGAGGTGTGCAGAGGTGTGCTCTCTGATACCGCTGCAGAGGGCCGACGACTGAACGATCGAACGTTGGTCACTTTCGTCTGAGGCTGCTGGTGATACTGCTGCCGTGTATAGGAAAATGTGGCAGCAGGGAGTTGTATAAGTATATCATAGAGCTGGTACCCGAAAAGTCCGTACAGCACGGCCTTCTAATTGACCGCGTTTGTTTTTCTGGGAACACGGAACCTACAGGCGCGGCGGCAGCGTGTGATTTATAACTTGCACACGTCGACACATCATCCACAGATCCTACAGCACGGTACTGCAGATCATCTACAGGTTCTAGCCTGCCGTCACGATGCTTTTGTGAATGATCTGTATACTATAAAACAAGATATTACACAGGGAGCTTGTCCAAGGTCACAAAAATATACGGCTCCCAAGCGACAACATTAGCTTTGTACTGTAGAGCGTGGAGATCAGGAATATAACTACCATGCAAGATGTAGATCATGAAATGGGATTCGATTATATGTTCGACATGTGAAACTATGTCAATGTGCGTAACAGAACGCGACGTAAGCACCCTCGACCAACACGATTCAACAACTCATGCTGGCCCACTCGGTACAGCACGACCCTATACACGGCTGTTGCACTCGGGCCCATGGGTACCATCCTTTTTGTGCTGGATGTAAATTCAGTTGTAGGACCTTTACTGCAGTATGTATACAGTATACGAGATGATGCTATGTTATATGATATCGGAAAAGCTCCGAAACATTTTATTTCTGTAGCGTACGTAATATATCCGTGGTACAGATTACCATACCATGAACTTTACCGGCAGGCGTACTACGTACGTACGAAGTTATTTTTTGTTGTCGTCCGCCCCTCCGTCGTACCTGCTACTATATGATAGCTTCTATGCGTGGGGATACTCTTCACGTCAAACCGTTTTTTCTATCCATTGACATCCAGCACGTCTAGTGCCCGTGCTGCGTTTTGATCGTACGTAACGAGATACAAAAGCTCCGTGGGCACGAACGAAGCGACAGGGACAATCAGGCATCGCAAATATAGGCGATGTGCTGAAGCGAAAATGCAGTCTTACCTAAACGTTTATACGAAAAGCTGCTGTGCTCGCTGATAATATCCCGATACTGAATGTGTCAATAGAGATCAGTCTGTGTGTGGCGTTGCGTGAGATCATGCTTGAGATCATGACAGCAGAAAAGCGGGGGGATACAATTTACTACCATGGTACCAGGTAGATGTACTGAAGACTTTTCACACGGGTATCATATACAGCAAAGGAACAGAGCAAAATGTGCAGCCTACATCGCGCTCCCGTCCTTCCCCTCGGCCAACGCCCGTATACAATCGCGAGCCACAGCTCAATCTAGGCATGCCGTATGCAGTGTTCTCGGCGCACCGTAAGCAATACGAGTGTGTACAACTTTTCGTATTTACAGACATTTGCATTCGATGCACAGTCGTCTAATCGCTTGCGGCGTAGAGTCCAACCATAGGCAATCGAGTGCTGAGCACGGGAGCTCCCTCTCTATGCTCATCATCCTCGTCTGTGACCTGCCCACTCAGACCACGCACATACCGGTACCCTTCATGCATTCTCCTATTTTTATATTGTGCATGCTCATAACAACCCTGGCTATGGCCTCGCTCAATAGCCGATCTCCGATACAACCCACCTGCTGCGGTACCCCAAGGTTATGCAGCTCAAAAGAGGACGATCTCGGGAGTACCGGGCGTTTACCACACTCGACGTTCCGGCCTAGCACAACTTGTTGCTGGTCCTGTTGCTGCTGCTGCAGCTGCTGCTGCTGCTTGGGGCTGGCGTATCCGGCGGTGGCATTCCCGTGGACCTTTCTCGAAGGGGAAGCTGTTACGCCGCTTCCCCGGCGTCTCGAGGCCGATGCACGAGCACCTCTCGGGGCCTGTACTAGGCTATGGCCGAGTTCCATAGGCAAGATTTTCGCTCTAAAGGGCCGCAACGATGTCACCGCATTGTGTCACCGCCAGCACCACACTCCGGCCCACGCAACACAGCAATGATCCAGCGTTGGTATCTTCGATAGACATGGATATTATTAACAATTAGAGTAACTTCATACCAGGTACCTGGTAATTTTCATTTTTTACGACCACGAAGAAGGATAATTCGAAAACAAAATATGTGACGGTTACATGATTGCTTATAGCGACCAGTGTTTTGAACGACGAGTCCGGTACAAGATCTTGCTCAAACTCTCAAAAATATTTTAGACCGAAGATATTTCCGTGGGAGGCTTTAGATATTTTGGATCCAGCCTGTATTAGCAGTAGACTGTGCGATGTTGGATACGGTTCACAATTGCTGCACGAGTACGAAGTATAACAATCTCGAGGTGCACTCTAGTGCTGGGACGTCGAGCTCAGGGAGCAAGGAACGCTGTTTTGTTCCGGATACGGAGACCGCGCGGCAAGATCAAGCTAAGAAGACTTGGGGCTAAACAAAGGCGATGGCGGCAGCAGCGCAGGATACGAGCCGCGGCAATAATACCGAGCAAACCCCAGAACCTGCAATCAAATCGGATGAAAACGTCAGTGAAAATGCAATAGCGTACGATGAGCCTGAAGACTATATGGGCTTGCCTCCTACTGCGGAACAGCTCAGGCTCCAGAGGTAAGCAAGCCGCGACCGCTTCTGTGTGACTACTGTTTGCTACCGTTGCAGCGGGAGCAAGTGTGCCCTTACCCGCCAGCACCATTGAAGACAGAAATATTCACGCAAAGATGGCAGACGCGGCTCTCAGCTCAGAGCGTACCCCAACAGTAGACTACTCTGTATAAGGGTTCGTAGACCAGGCCCAGATGACAAAAGCTTGACTTACGTACAGACTTCACCTGGTATTACAGTACTACTGCTGTGATACTGCTGTGTATAATACCAGAATGCTACACGTACATACATACAGCAGTAGTACGTGTCTCAAACGTATTTTGTGGCCATATCTTCCACGAGTACGTACTCGACAGCTGTGGCGGCAATGAACAAGATAGGGATATCCACGATAACAAAATAATAGACCCATCCGAATTAAGCACTCCTTGGATATTTACATTAACGCTAAACGGTCATCATGGTATCCGGTACCAGGCACCAGGTACCAGGCGAAAGAACAGGTGCCAGATACGTAAGAGATACGAGTACTATTATTGTACTCACAACACAGGGGTAGCTCCTCACAGCCAAGGCTCTCGCTCCACCACAACGTCGAACTATACTTAAATATCGTTGACGTTATTTTTATGTATACGTCGTATGTATATATATATATTCATCGCTTTTACTTTATAGCCTAACTCGTGGGAGGGTTTACCCTCAGCGATCTTCTGGACAAAAAGCCGTGGTCACAGATGTCGTCACTTTCCCCTCCCCGGCACGTGTCGCGCATAGGGTTCAACATTCCCTATGTACACATGCTAACAGATGCTCTTAATATTAATACAGCACAGTAGTTTTGTTTTTATCATCACTTTCGCTTTCTAACTTACGTAACTCGTATGAGGTCTCACCCCCAGCGATCTTACGCAGAAGCCGTGGTCACAGGTGTCGTCCCTTCTCCCCCCCGGTACATGCCGTCATTTTTTTATCGCGCATAGGCTTCAGCATTCCCACTGGTCATCGATTTTCATCGAATGACGCTAACTCACGCTCTCGCGCTCTCCGCTATTTTGTTACGCAAGGAACAGGTACGTGGCATACTTGTACGTGTCGTACTTGATAAAATTACTGAATACATTATTACTAATAGCTCTGAGTTCGACTGGTTAAATGTTTAATACGCATTGTGCAAGCTGCGTAATGAGCTTGTTCTATATTTCTTTTATGTAATACGGGGGTTGTGCACAATTCGTAATGGATTTATCTACCAGGTAGGAAATACTACTGATTGTTATAGATTGTATGATAAGCCGTTCGCGCGTATTCTATGCGTACTACATTGTATTAGAGATCGGTCCTATAAAACAGGTCGGACTGGTATTAAAGCTCAGTGACTACTCTGGACGCTACCCGGGTCAAAAGGACAATTTTTATAGTCATTCTGCGCACTGATACTATGTAACCCGAATATTCGCTAAGATAAGATGATTCTACTAGCACAGACAGTACATGCGAAGATTTGTTGTATATCCTTCGAATTGTCAGGTTATTAATTTCTCTGCGACGTTGGAGGGGGAGTCTCCTGGCATGGTACGAGAGCCGCGGCACCGGCCGCTGAGTGTCGTCGCCTGTCGTACTGCCAGTACCCGGGAGTCCCTCCCCCCCAGCCGACCGGCCGGGGCTCAAACAAACGCAGTCTCGGACGACCGAGACCCCCAATGGTACTAAACCATCGACAAATACCCCACTCTCCTAGTGAGAGCCCCGAATCGCAACCAGTTAATGGCAAACAATAATACAAGTATAACACGGTGTAGCCAGCACCATGTGGCCGCTCCGTTCCACCCACCTTCGAAAGAAGAAAGGGGCGGGTGGGCGGGAGAAACCACAACAGTAGGCCTAGCCTCTAGGCCTATCAATCGGCAGCGAGCAGTGCCGTGCTCTACTCGTGCACCTATCACGAGAAGCTAGGAGGGGAAACGGGGCGAGTATGATCGTTCTTCTCTTCTCTCTGCCTCTGAACAAATTAAGCCATTTAGTTTCCGTCGGTAGAGTCCATGGCTATAAATAATTACTTCCGTCGGTTGTGAACAAAACAGGCATTTCACGTGAACTTAGAGATACTACGCTTTGTTGTATATCCTTCGAATTGTCATGTTATCATTATTCTCTGCGACGTCGGGGGAGGAATCCACTGCGTGGTACGAGAGCCGCGACACCGGCCGCTGACTCTCGTTGCCTATTGTACTGCTAGTACCCGGGAGTTCCCCCCCCCCCAGCCGACTGACCGGGGCTCTAACAAACGCAGACTCGGACGACCGAGACCCCCAATGGTAGTAAATCATTGACATACCCCAATATCGAGGTCGCGTCGATACTACGGAGTTAGGCCCCAAACAGTGCCCTGGCCTGGCTGCCCCTGCTCTATTTTCCCGTCTCTGCTAGTTTACGAGATACAATACCCGCGTCCTCTGGGTTATTGTGGATGTACCTCTAGGAAAAATTTGAAGACTTCCATCTACCTTCTCTCAGGTCGCCCTCTACGGCCCTTCTCCCTGGCCGCCAGCGTATTGGTTGCGCAATACGCAATGAATGGAGGCCGACTTCGCTGGCATCATCTTCTGCTCCCGCTACCACTTCGCGAAGTGCCCAGCGGGCCTGGGTGTACCTCCTAACTTTGTCCTCCTTACCGTACCGATACGACGACAGGGAGGCGCCTTCTGGCATCGTCGGATATCCCGACAACAACTCCACCATGAGAGCGACGGCACCGCCGCCTGCTCCTACCCCGGAACTCGCCCCGAAGGCGTCGTCGCGTGTGCGCACGATACCTGATCTTTGCTGAGCGTGGAACCTTCATGGCCCCGGAACAGGGCCTTGATGCTGTTGGCCTAATGCCACTGCAACGCAGTCAATCACCGCTCGCCGCGAATAACGCTACGTCACCCCCCGTCAAGCAATGCACGGGGTGAACAACTCTTGACGAATAAGCGAATATGTCGTCGGACTTCGCCATGAAAACATATATATATAGCCCAATGCCAACGACAGCCAAAGAACTCGACCAACCGGGCCCCACGCCACCGACCGGCCCTGTCCTCCCAACAACGTGTCCCACGAAATAGGGCGACGAATTATTTGTGTGAGATACCGGCGGCAATGTGCGACGGTGCCCCCCTTGCAATGCACGTTTAACAAGCGGCGACGACATGGGAAACTCCACTTGCAAGTTTACTCGATGGAACACGGCTGATAGTTTACTGGCAACAGTACCGGCTTGATTGCCCTCCAACGCACACCATGCTACGAACTTAAGCAACGCCTGAATCTTGTCCGTAGTGGAGGCTGGCGTGTCGAAATACGCAGCCACCCTTATTAACCCCCGAAAAAAAAAACAATTCGAGACCGGAAACCTGACGTGTAAGCTCGATGAGATGACGGCGTAACCGACTGGCGGATGAGCTGGCTACCGGTGCTCTTGAGCATAGCGCAACACCCGCTGGCCCCAAGTCCTGGGCTCCCAACGGACGCCGACCCCGGACGTACAAGCTGTGCAACTAGCGCTGCTGTTTCCATGCGCCCTATGATCGCCCTCGCCCCCACTGAGGGACGAGGCCCGTCCCCCTATTCGTCATCCTTGGCAGTCGCCGACCGAGTGAAGCCCCCCCCACTCGACGCCCTGCTGCCGCTGCCACTGCCGCTGCCACTGCCGCCGCTGCTGCTCCCGTTACTTGTACCGCCACCCCCAGCCCCCGCCTGCCCTTGCACTTGGCCTTCTTGGCCAAGCTCCGGATACAGCACCGCTGGCTGCGACGCCGCTATCGGCCGACCTCCCCCGCCGGTGGCCGCCTTGCGCTTATTGCCGCTGCCCGTCTTGCGAGTGGAACCGACGTGGGAGAACACACAGGTGTCACCGAAGCGGCGCCTGCCGCTCTTCTCCCCCTGCCGGCATTCACCACCCCCCCCGGCGTCGGCCGCCGGGGTGGAGAAAAGACGAGGGTTGCTGGACTTCGGCGTTGACAGAGCCGCCGAGGGCGACGCAGCATGAACGGAGGGGCCAGTGCGGCCCCGGAATGGCGGGAAAGGGACTCCGCCGGCGGGAGGTAGGCCCAAGCGTGGCCGCAGCAGTCGGGGACACTGCGCAGGTCGAGCGCGAAGGTCGCCAAGTCTTTGGTGACCAAAGCCGCCAGTCTGGACTAGTTTGAAACCACAACAGTAGGCCTAGCCTCTAGGCCTATCCGTCGACAGCGAGCAGTGCCGTGCTCTACTCGTGCACCTATCACGAGAAGCTAGGAGGGGGCACGGGGCGAGTATGGTCGTTCTTCTCTTATCTCTGCCTCTGAACAAAGTAAGCCATTTAGTTTCCGTGGGTAGAGCCCATGACTATAAATAATTACTTCCGTCGGTTGTGAACAAAACAGGCTTTTCACGTGAACTTAGAGATACTACGCATTGTTTGGGGGGTGATCTTCTGCCTCGGTTGCTGCTGTGATGCCCAGATGGTATTTGATATGACTCGAGGTGGCACCTCTATCGGGTATCGGCATACCCGAAGCCAACTTGTGTACACACACGGCTTATACAAGATAAGGTTTCCCTTTCTTAGAAAAGCTCCAGGTGTAGAGTGGCCAACACTACTGTGGTCTACGTATGTGTATGGTGAAGTAATATCCTCTATTAGTTCTACGCGGTAGGTCGTTTCGTGTGTGTGTTTCCACATTCTTATATCGTTATTTCTGCCCGTCGACATTAAATCGACATCAAGCACAACCAATGTCCGTGCCGATTCTTCAATCCTAGCGAGATACAAGCTCTGAGGTCACAAGAGTACGTCACAGAGAGACTACAATATATAGTAAGCAGAGCAGGCAGTAAAATGTCAGGTCATTGTACCTCCGTTCCTCTGGCTGCCTCGGCAAGGACGCATGCTGCGAGGCATGCCCTATCAGGCCTAAAGCGAGTAGAGTAGGTCTTTCTGGCGGGTGTACGGCCGGACTCACCCTCTAGGAGTGATACCGTCTTGCTGCTGCGTGTGGCCGCGAGGCTTACTGGTGCCAATAGAGTTGGGTCGTGCGTTGTGCGTCAGGCACGGACACCTAAGATTCTCGCGTCTTCTTTAGGCAGCAGCGGCAGAGCAGCTATGTTTGATTGGGATGTCCTTGCGCGGAGGCAGGCGCCATCACAGGCCAAACTACGGCACAGTCTAAGTGCTCCCGTAGGAGGCTGGATTCGACGACGAAGGAGGAGGGAGACAGATCGTCAGCGAGCGGGAAAGAGACGATTTGAACTCACCCTGCGCGAGATATTTTAGTTTTTCAGATCAGCACCGCAAGGAGCACTCGGTTTTCGGGACGGGGGAGAAGGAGAAGCGACTGGGAGGGAGCGGCAACGAGAACACGTGCGAAGGAGCGGGCCGATTGGGCTACGGCATTGAGGCGGCCATGGAGAACGGCAGCGGGACGGCACAAGGAGAGCCATGACCGGCGCGCAGGCCATCACGACAGCAGAAGTCATTTTTTGTTTCTGATTTTGTTTTTGATGAAGCGGAGTATGTCTTTGTTATTCACCTCGCTGGCCTTATTAGTGTTGGCGAGTAGTTGTATACCCTTCAGGAGAAATGACTCCCGCAATTGTCAGGGACGTGGTATCATACCTTTGCTGCAGCTTTTGTCAGACATGGCGATCATTGATATTCTTATGGTGGGTTTTAGTCAGATTGCTCTTTTTTCACTGCATGTCCGAGAGTCGTCGGTCTGACAGCACCACAGACAGCAGGCGTGTCCATCTCTGTGTTCATGGCTACCGTGCGTTTCGTTCGGTGCACGCAGCGCTCCAAACAGCAGCCGCTGTAGTCAATAGCCACGAGCTGGTTAGTTGTGGGGACGGGGGGAACTCTATGCTGTAGTGAAGTGGATGCCCGCGACCATGTTTCTGTAGTTCAGTTTGCACATTGATTTCATTTCGTGTGCGCCTTGCGTCTTCTTCGTCTCGTGCATAGTTGGGTGGGAAGCGTGGTGCTGGATACGACAGGCATGACGTACGCATTCCAAAAAGAAATAAAGAAACACTCGTACGTATCGGGTTGCACGAATTGATTTGCCCGCAACGAGAGCCCCTGAACCACGGGTTTCGTAAACGTCACTACAGCAGTGCGATTTATATTACACGAATACCCATGTACTATCAATACCGTAGTGTCATGCGGTGATAGAGGCACGGCCGGACTCTGGCGGAGAAAATAAACCGCCTTTTACTTGTACTTGTGATGAAGGTACCGGAGGACAATCAAAGGTGAAACCAAACTGACTGGTGCTACGAGAACGGCAGGGGGACTTTTTTTTTCCAGCTTCGCAGAGCTACCCGGCCGAGCGACTGCTCAAATAGTAGGAGTCCTAAATACTTCAAGCCATTATGTGGTGCGCTGTACATGTACCTGGACTTGAGTCACACCACTAGTGGCTGAAATTCCCGAACATTTCCCAAAGCTTCGCCTGTCACAAAAGTTAGCACTATCGAGATAACTCTTGCTTGCTGCTGTGTTCGTGTGATAAAGGTACGGAAAAATGATGAAGCGAGCCGGGTTCACGCCCGACAAGCATGTGGAGCACCTTGCGCGAGTTCAGAAGAAGGAAGGTGCAGACTCAGTCAAGCTAGGGGCGGTTTCGGGGCAGCAATACAAGGACATCTTCAGGCGCAGAGCTTTCGACCAGTACTTCTTCCAGATACCCCCCAAGAAAAGGTGGGGACGCATGCATCGGTTTGCTACACAATACCTGGTACGTAGGGTGTCCTAGAACTCGCAGTATAGCAATCATTTCGTCCCTGCGCTATGTACCTGATGCCACTAAGTACACCAGGCATATCCTTATTCCTGGTGTTTGATACTCGATGGTCGTTCGTAGTGGAGATGGTGATGCCCAAATGACTCTTCACGGCTGTGCTGGTCTCGGTATGCCTCACTCGGCGTCGGCTTTATCGTGCGTCACGCGACCACCCGCGGCACCGCGATATAGAGTACCATCATTAACTTAGGAATAATGCAACGCATCACATGCCGGCGTTGCATCGTCATAGAGTGTCGGCGTCCCCGGTGGCTTGGTAGGTGCTCCGCGTGCCTATGAAGATCAATTTCGTGGGTTCGAGTCTCACTGGGTGCATGCTCGTAGAAACGTTTTTAAAGCTTAAAAAGATGGATTAGCGTAAAGCGCGAGAGCGTGAGTTAGCTGCATTCGATGAAAATCGACGAGCAGTGGGAATGCTGAATGAACCCTATGCGTGACAAAAAATAAAGGCATATACCGGGGGGGAGAAGGGACGACACCTGTGACCACGGCTTGTCCAGAAGATCGCCGAGGGAAAGACCTCCTGCGAGCTAGGCTGGAAAGCAAAAGTGATGATATAAACAAAACAAAAACAAAAAGCAAGTACGTTCGAAACAGGGTTGTTCTGAAAGCAGAATGCCATGTGTATTGGTAGCGCCAGCACAAGTAGGTACGATCGTACAGTACAAGGAGCCTGTAAGGATTGCTGGGTCAGACTGGGATGAGCTGTTGGAATAGGGTGTATTCTGCACGAAGTCCAGTGCATACGTGTCAGAGTCGGAATTTCGTATTAGTATCAAGTACCTGGCAGTTCTTTTGTTGTGTTCATGGCATGCGCTATTGTCGTATGCGTAGTATAAACACCTGCAAATTTCGCCTCTGACCCAGTTTCATCCTGGGATAATATTTACACTGCGTTAGACCATACACCATGCTTGGCCCGTGGGAGTTGCACATGCCGCTACCCTCCATGATTTGAACCAACGTTTGCAGGCACTGCGCTCCTAGATTACTACAGTACTAAGGACATGGTCAGGCTAACTCTACTGGATCGCGCTTCCGCAAGTAGCGCTTGTAATGTGGAAGGACTATATTTATCGCGGGACTATTGTTCACGAATCGATGTATTCCGATTGTTTTCGCTGTCTTCACGACGATGAATACACTCTGAACAGTTTCCTTCGTTGGGGCTGTGGCTCCGGCTGCGGCTGCGGCTGCGGCTGCGGCTGTGGCAACGACATTATTGGGGAACGCACACACATATATACACGAGGTACATGCATTGTACAGTATTCCTTGGAAGAACACGTGTTTTGCGGGGGAACCTCTCGTTGGTTTCGACTTATTACGTTCCTGGACGTTTTCTTCCTCTCTTTGTGAATTAATATGTTCTGAATGCTTCCTTCGTGGCTGTGGCGACGCAGTTCTTTGGAGATGCTGTCAAGGGTGGCACAAAAGATCCTGTCCAAAGACCCCGTCGCCGAGGAGGAGCGCAGGAAGGGTGAGGAGGAAGCCAAGCTGGGAGGGGGGAATTACGCGGGAACATCCAAGCAGAGGAATCTCAAGGTACGTACCGCCCTTTTGTGGTGTTTTCTCATCCAGTCTCCTGAAAGCAGCACCTGGTAGTTGCTTGCGTCACGCCACCCCCCCCCCGCCGCTACACACAAAGCTTACAGAGGGCTGCCAGATATTTGGAGCGTGATCACTGCTGTAAGCAACAACGTTTTCAGCATATGAAAAACTTGAAGCCGGAAACGTCCAAAATACATGCTGTGCGGGTAACGAGGAGCATAGACGAAAATTCTCGAATTCAAGGCAGGGGTAATTGTGCACGCAAACGCAAACAAGAGAGGTTAGATACCTGCGTTGGAAGTTCGTGATTTTTTCTCCCTGCTGTGTCCCGGTCGCCTGCTAAAATGGGTTTTAGATTGGAAGCTCATCGAACCCTCCATGGAAGCTCCCACGGCTCCCACAGACGCTTCCCCCACTTCCACGGAAGCATTCGCCACTTCTATGGAAGAGAATGCAAGCGGGAGCGATAGAATCTTCCGTGGAGGTGGTGGAATTGCTTCTATGGAATCTTCCACCTATTTCCATTGAAAAAGCCAGTAACGCACCAGGCCAGCGTCTTTTGGCAGGAAATATTTCCCTTTCGCTCATCCCAACATGTTGAGAAAGGATCGTTATCTATCAAAATTATTAAAGAGAACAGGACAGCCCACCGGTCACCACATTTTGAAACGTACACAGCAGGAAAAATGTATCCCTGACCGGTATCTGTACAATCTAGCCCATGTTGTCGGATAGAAAACCTATTACCCGTAATGTCTCCTGCCACATACCAGGTACGTATGTTTTTCGTTGGATATATACTACCTATACAGATCCTACGCGACTAGTCATTACGGCAAGATCTGCATACCTCTATTACGGGGGACCATAGTAAATAGGACCAAATATTGTCAGTAAAAATAGGGAATTATGTAGGTTTTTGTGGGCAACATAGGTCTTATTTCCCATTCTCCCCCGTAGTAATGATCTACAGTACAAGATCGCGCTATGTCCGGTATGTGCGAACTCCTTTACGCCTGCCTGGCCCGATTCTCCGCAAGGAACCGTCACGCGCGGAAACCGAATAGAAATACCACCCTCCTACACGAGAAATCAACGCAACAACGGGTGTTCATGCTTGCTTCGAAAGGCGGGCGCCTGAAGGTTTCTGAAGCTTCTCTCTGTTCAATCAGAAAGTGAAAGCCTGACTTAGAAAAAAGGTGTGTGACCAATCCAATGGCGTAGGTACGCACTCAACGATCCATGCAAAGCACAAAAATTGCATTTTAGCGATATTGGGTAGGTCCTTGGTTGAGGCGCCACATCGGTCAGAACCATGAGAGCCGGAAATTCCTATCCCTGTCGTAAAAAGCAGGCAGGCATGCATGCGTGAACATATTCCCCCTTGTACCATTTGCTTGCAGACGCGTGCTGTGAAAAATGTGTCGCTTTCCGGCTAAATATATTTCGGTCTAACGGGGCTACTCAACCAAACAGACCGGGGAACGTTGGTTGGGAAATCATGTTCGGTTCGTGCTGTTTTTTTCCAGAATGGATGATATTGCTCGTCTGGGCGAAACTAAAGAATATAATGTTTGTTCTAGGCCAACTGTTTTGGGAGCGGCATATCGAGCTAGCGCTTCAGCGGAAGAGCCACATCAAAAGTTAGGTGGCCCCCACCGTAGAGCGCAGGGAATTCCTCGGGATTTTGGCGGCGTGATTTATCCCGCGGTTTCGGGCGGAATTGGGGATAATCCTGTGGTCCCGAAATATGATGTGAAATTATGTCCCCACACGAAGGCGTCCCGTACAAAGTAAAATATGGTAAAAAAAACAGGTAGATGTATCCCGCGGTTTTCGACGGGATTAGGGATAATTCTGTGGTCCCGTGATATGTGCGAAATTCCGTGCCCGCAAAAACGTGTCCCGCACAAATGATAATATCTCGTTCTCGCGCCACGGAAAAGTGTAAATCCCGCTCCCTCACGAACGCGTCCCGCGCAAATTCAACTACTCAAAACACCATTAGGTGACCTCCTACCGTGGCAAGTGATACGGGATGGTATAGCTGGGATCGTTAGTACCAACCCATTGTGTACCCTAGTACTGCGCCTATTGGTTTGTATGGTACATGTGCGGTTCATTTCGCCACGTTGATTTGTTTGTTTAGACCTGTTTTGTTTATCACTGGCGAGACTTGAGGGGGGAAATGAAAGAATGTTAGAACACCATCATGATCAGTTCTCAAGGGGTTTCCAATCGATACATTTTCATTCAGGACGGGTAGTATTGTGTGTGTTGTAATCACGAAACCACTAACATTCCAAATCCTGTGTATAGAACCAAGGAACAGACAACATCAGGGCCGAAAGAGATCAAGAATGCGGAGCTTGTGCACATCCTGCACATCGTAACTGCAGCCCAAACTCTTAAAAAAGCAACCCAAGCTCTCCTCAAGTTTTCCCACGGAATTTACTCCAGCTTCCGGTTTAATTTTGTTGTTTGTGAGGGTGATGGATCGTAACATGTATTGTGTACCGTATTGCATCTTTCCCACTTGAATGAGCAGGAAGGTACGAGTCGCCATCCAATTGGGTTCAAGGAGGATCTGTTCGGGCCACCAGGCCTGGCGCCTCCTCAGAAAAATATTCTAAAGAGTGAGGGGAGAGAGAAGTATTTCGGGTGAGTCTACTACAACACCAAGCATACATGGCATTCAACATCACCCAAACATTCATGCGTGCATGAATGAGTCATTCGCGTGGCTTTTGTAGCGGTCTGAAAAAAACACACCTTTTGGCCGAGCAGGCCCCTCCCCACCCCACACGAACACGCTCAATGTACTCACCTCAAAACGAGAGAAAAAAAACACTTACTAAGGTGCAGCCTAACAGAAAAAAAGACACGCCATCCTGGTAGCGCGCACTACTCTTTACTACTACGAGGGACAAAATCATTTTTTCGCAAAAATAATTCCTCACTCAGTGTCGTTGACGAGAGCTCCTCAATCTGACAAGCTAAGCCTCGTATCGTTTGAGGTCAACGTTTGCAGTTTACAAAACCATCCGTGGTTCACCCTGGACCATAAGGTTGTCCTTCTCCGGTTGACTATTAGTTTTTCGTTAAAGTCAGGTTTCGCGTCGGGTACAGAGAGCTCCTTAAGTCCATTGGGATCCCCCTAGATTGTGATAAAAAACAGAAATATAACGATTTTGGTGTTATCAATCGTATCCAATACGAGCCGCGGGCGAGCCCGGCGGTATCGGTAGGATCATGTTGCGCTGTTGCCACGTATCTCTTTTTTTCATTGTAACTTGGACACCGACTTTTATCATCTCCCAGTCGCGCACTTTTCATGGACAATTTCTCCCTCTGATGTTCCGGAGAGGGTTAAGCGAGCAACCCCAGAAACGTTGAGTGAACCGCTCCCTTAACGTGCGCGAACTTACCAAACGGCCAACCCTGTTCTTGTGGTTCGTGGGGCGATCCGAAAAGCACGGGCACATACAGCACGATACTATTACGGGGGCCCATGGTTAATAGGACCTATGGTATACATAAAAACCTACATATTTACCTATTTTTACTGACAAAATTTGGTCCCATTAACTATGGACCCCCGTAATAACCGTACTGCGGGCCGCTTGCGATGGTTGTAGACGGTTGGAAACACCAAAGCTATCGACCATTGTTTAGGAGGCGTCCCCTAAAAAACATCCCAAAGGGGCCATACCATTTGCGATGTTGTCCACAGTGGAGGCGGGTGCTTCCACTCGTCCGTGTTTGCCGCTTGAATGATACGAACGCCGAAAGAAAACCATGGTACACCTGTCAACCGAACCTCTAAATTCACTGGTGTGTCGCCAAAGCAAGTCATGCTGGGAGCGTGTCTACAATCATGCAGTAATGTGTTCAGCACAAAAACCCTGTTTTCTCCGCGCGGACGAACCCGAAACACTCGAAACGTTCAACACGTCGGGTACTTAATGTGGACCACATCGAACTAAACTAAAACATGTACGCATCCGCCAGCCGGCTGCAAATAGGCTGTACCACACAGAGCCCACCCGGCACGCATGTGGGGAAGGGCGGTGTTGTTTAGTTCCCACCGGGAAAACGTCGTCTAGGTCGTGCATATGATTTATTGCAACAAGCGTATCAAGGACACATCTACCACGACAGATCTACGAAACATATATGATGAATGGGCGATCTGGACTGTACGTTGCCTGAACCGTCTGACCTATTTTTTAACGCCTCGGTACAATCGACATACTGACCCCGGCTGTCGAAGCTACGACGGAGGTTGGCTGGACGGAAAAATGCATGGATACGGCACTTACCGATTTGCTGACGGGATGACTTACGAGGGAGTCATGCGGGACAACTGGCCTAGTGGGGAAGGGACCGCCCGCTATTCCAACGGGGGCATGTATGTAGGGGGCTGGAAGGACGGCAAGTACGAGGTAAGCGTTATTCGAATGTTTCCTTTGAGAGTTTAGTACGGCAGTCCCGGTTTGGGATAAACCCCTCGAATTTCGAGTAGATTGTCCTGAAAACGGGCTGATGTCCTAAAGGGGTTTCCATCGTCACAGGTAGCCGGGAGCGCCCCCCCTTGCGCAATGTGGGCGTAAACAAACTCGCATGGAGACTTGGAACATTGTAGCCAAACACGCAACGCGTCGACAACCTCTCAATATAGTCGTGTCGGCAGATAAAAGTGTGTCACATTGTTCGATGTTTCCACGAGGGGTTATCTTACGCCTACAGTACCCCCGAATGGCGTGCAGTGTCTGCACAAAGATGTGTTTGCGCCCACAGATGGCAACGGGGAAAAGTAACGGTCGCCTGTGATTTGAACACTCGTGCCTGTATGTGGTGATGCATGCCATCTCTTCAGGTGCGCAGCATTTTCTGGACTACTGATTTCCGACTGACGGCGCTCTGAGGAAATATGTGCTCAATGTCGTTGGAATCCTATTCGTATTGTACGAGATCTGTAGTGATTTAGTACAGTAAGCAGGCCATGGAACCACTCATCGGGTCAAGAGAAAAACGATTTGGAGCAGCAATGCCTTTTAGCGGTGGTGCCTTATTATCTGAGCTCTTGACTCGCATGAGCAGCTCAAAATCTCACCCAGACCACCATCCTTTCAAATTAATAATGCTCAAATCAACATGTACAATGACAACTTGCATACTAACCGGTATACCCACACGGTAGTAGGATGAGTCTTCGGTCGAGGGCATATTCTGGTGGGGGGTATGGCGCTCCTGAAGTGAGGGGGAGTCATAGCATGCCAACCGGTCAGAAAATGTGGAGCCGATAAACAGTATAGTATCCCTTACGGTAGGATGAGTCTTTGGTCGGGTTCATGCCTTGGCGGAGAGTATGGCGCTCCTCAGGTGAGGTGGAGTCTCAGAAAGAAAGCCGATATCATAGGTGCAGCCTTGGCCCTCTTGGGGCTTTAGAGGGGGGGATTTTGTCGATCAAATGTGACCACTGCAGCTACGGCCACTGCGTGAGTGGGGGTGGTGATACGAATTGGTGTCCGAGTTGCAATGCGACGAGTCGTGCGGCACGGGCGCATCTTCATCCTGCCCCTACGGCTTAGCTTGGGCGCGCACGCTGCTCGTAGACGGGCCAATGGTTGATGACACAAGAGTTATCATAGATTTGGCCGGTATCTCGGGGTCCCAAACGGGTTGACGTACTGTAGCATGCCTATGGTGTATGGTTCTCCTTGTGATAGGGCACTGCCCGACAAGGGGTGTGCGGAGGTATCATGCGCAGCGCTTGTTGCGTCGCATTTGTATTGCCGTACTTCGAAGTACTTATGTATGTGCTTAGGGCCGACCCTAGCGGAGAACTTTGTGTCAAGGGCCGTTGTTATCGGAGAACATTTTATCGTTTCCTGGATTCCCCAGATCATCCTCGACATTTATGAAGTATGTATCAAAGACACGGAAGCGGTCTGTCACAGTTGGTGAATTTTAACAGAGGGCCAAAAACCAGGGACGCTTCCCATTCTCACGTTTAGAACAAAAAACAAAAACTGGAAAATCTGGAAATATAGGACACAATGCCCTTCGAAAACCCTCTTCGGACTTGAGACAGACCAGCTGACGGGGGAAATGACGATTACAGTTACGCCCACTGCGTAGCCGGAGGATGCTATATATATATATATTTATGTCAGAGTTACAATACAGGTGTTAATAGTCGTACGGCACAGGCGCAACGTCACCCTGCCCTTGCAGCAGGGTGCTCACGCTGCTCCTAGACGGCTGATCGATAACACCAAAGTTTATCTATGTGGTCGTCGCTATCAAAGGGGCGCCATTCGAAGTTAAGAGGATAATATACCAGACCGGTGTCTTCTCGCCGTTTATCATGCTGAGTGATTATAAACTTGTGTTCATGATGTGTATATCGTTACATCAAACCCATGAAACCGTTAGTTCTACCGAGCGGTAACCGACACTCTCAAGCGGTCAATACTGTTTGT
Organism: Macrocystis pyrifera; assembly: GCA_031763025.1. Taxonomy (NCBI): domain Eukaryota; class Phaeophyceae; order Laminariales; family Laminariaceae; genus Macrocystis; species Macrocystis pyrifera. The sequence continues at coordinate 3,972,723 of JASSKH010000008.1, read as the reverse complement.
TCGTCCAATTATTGTACCACAAATGCATTAAAGGCTGAGCACTGACGAAGCATGCACCGCCAGTAGCGATATACTGGCAGCATATAGCAGTACAGTTGTCCAGCCTGCCAGCTGGTGCCGCCGGTACATTGACTTCCGTGTAGATTAAACACGCCATACCTCGTACTGTACTATACAAAACCCGTCAAAGATCGTTTTGGAAGGGAGTAGGACATAGGGCAGAAGAGAGAGAGAGAGAGAGAAAGAGGAGACGAGAGTCTCGTTCATTCTCATGCTTTGTCTGCTGCTGAGAACTCGCTACCCTGTGCGGGGGCCCCCCGCGTGTAGGAGGGCGATAAGGATACACCAAATATCCGAGAGTTTTTGTATGCGCCTAGTCCTCGATCAAAAATAAAACATTGTCATCGTATCATCACCGAAATTTGGCATTTTCGTTGTTTATCTGCTCGTCCTGGTGGATGACTGCTATCACCCCCGCCCATTACAACGCCCAGTACACTGGTGCAATCCAATACACTGATTGCTCCTGTAGACAAAATAGTACCTACTGAGAGTCGCTGTCAGGGATCGGCCCTCGAGAGTTTTCCCTGATCTCTAACTATTGGAAAGAGAGCACGCATCGCAGATTCTACTACTCTGCTAGCAGGTAAGCAAGTACAATGAACTATTACGGGGGTCCATAGTTAACAGGACCAAATATTGTTAGTAAAACAAGGTAAATATATAGATTTTTATGTATGCCATAGGTCCTGTTAACTATAGACCCCCGTAATACAGACCAAACGTACCGAATGCGCAAAACGCAGATCAGACAAACGGTGAACGGGCTTACAGCCCATAGATATGCCGCTTGCTGTTTCTCTGCTCGGTTATTGCGTGGATGGGGATAAGGGTTTCGGCAAACTGACCTGTCCGGAGGGAGGGACTGTCTACGAAGGCGGCTGGCACGATGGGCAACGGTCAGGCCGCGGGACGCTTAAGTTCAAGGTAAGACACTACTCTACCACTTACTTGCTGCATACCTGGTACAGGTTCGGGCAGATCTGGCCGGCGCTCGCATTGTTGACGACTTGTCTGACATCGGTATCCTACCGTGCTTCATTACAAAGGCCGGGACCCCCCTGACAACTAAAAACAAACTTGTGGAGACATATCACAATGTAGCACGCCATCACGCGCACCAAGTTGAGAGATTGTCAACACCTCGTGGGTTTCGAAATATTGCTGCATGTCCCTTCAAGGACCTTGTAACGCTCACGATGTCCAAGGCGGAGGGTCCTGGCTACCTGGTATACAGGACTATATGCAGCTTCAAGTAGAGATATGATCGGCTCCGTGTTCTTGATGCCTTCCTTGTCTGATACCGGCGATTCTACAGTGCTTCACAAATCGAGCTTAACTCACAATAATGTATACAATCAACTATCAATGCATCGAATATATGACAACATCAACGGCAGCTTAAAATGTATCACGCCATGAACCATTCCCCGACATCGAATGCACCAGTAATCATGGCATCCAATGCATCGTCAACCGTTGCACCAAAATGGAGGCTCCGCTATGTGCAGGACTGGTCAGCACAAAGCTTTCTGCAGGACGCTTTTGCAACCTTGCACGTCGAACTAGACTGACCCGACTCCAGGCCTAACCCTGTCGCTTACCCTAACCAGACTCCTATTCCTACCTCCAACCCTTTCGGGGGCTCGAGGTCGGCAGGGGGAGTCACGCCGCACCGCCGCGTCCTTTCGCGACGCTATCTCTAAAAACCGCCGGGCGGTCGAAATACCGGCCTTGGCCAATAAGGCCCACACCTTGCACAAGTTTTGTTTTTCAGGCCGCTCCTGCACAGATAAAGTGCGACTCCAAAAACTGACCACCGACCATTGCTTAAAGTGCACCATCAAACAACTATTGCATCGTATGCATCTTATGTCCCGTGTCTAGGGCATCATGGCTGCACGGCGTACAGTGGCAGTACCCCGTGTCGACTCGGGAAGGGAAACAAGGCGCTTACTATGACGATCGCCTCTGTATGAGCCCGTACACAGCAACCCAGCGCTGTTGGCTTCCATTGAAGTGATGGGAACAATATTGTTTCCTGTAGCACCGGAACTCTAACAGCAAAAGACATTATGTGGAACCACTCGTCAGCAACAGAATACGACCGAAACCGTAGGAGGTATTTTCTTAGAGGAGCGGGGGGGGGGGGGGGGGGGAGGGCTTCGTACCACCACAGCGAGTGTTTTTTTTGTTCGCTTCGACGAGGGGTGAGTTAGCAGGAGTTCTGTTTTGTTGGGAGCAAAGTCGTAGTGTTTGGTGCGGCTCGCTCTGCGCCCCCCGCCTTGCATACAGTACCTGGGACCCAAGAGGGGGAATGGGGGCACACCAAGTCATGCCACGCGGTAAAGGTGGTGTTTGAATACCAGTATTCTGATCGTAAAATGTACCCGGTATAGTACGACTACTAAGGTACGCAACATCGAGTATTATCCTATTCCGGCCACGTCTCACTGCTTATTGTGATGTCAACATTGAGCGTAGGCTCTGAAATGCTCTTATTATATAGGATGAAGAGCGGCGTTCTTCGCTGAGCACAGATCCTTAGTTGTTCAGGCTTGACAGCTAGAAAATCCCAGCCTGAAACTATTGAAACTCCTATTTTTTTACACATGTCGCGTACTGTACACTCGCCACCCGACTGAGTCACAAAATTCTACCCGCCATTGGTATCTATAGCCACCCGCGTCACGTAACTCAATAGGCCTGCTTTCAAGGTAGTGCCATATATCCAACAAGTAATATGGCGTGAGTTCGATTTCTTTCAGGTGCTTCCTAAAATATCACGAGGGGGGAGGCTATACGCAGTATCCCTCCCAAGTATCTACCTTTGAGACGAAGTACAATGTACGGGCAAACCCCGACGATGAAAACAATGTCGCCAATCCCATCAATCCCATGGGCTGAATCCCGTGGGCTGGCGGTAGACAACGACAACAGTTACCATGGTTCTCCTCGTAGTTTTGTTTTTCAACCTTTCTGGGCTTGTTTGTGAGTGAGTGATCAACGTGGAAGCACGTACTGCACGTTTTCGGGTATCACACAAAATATACACAACAGTACGCGGGTAGACTATGCCGCGTTTTTTAACCGACAAAGTACACCAGCAAAATTGCTAAACAGGGGGTTGAAGTTTTCCGAAAAGCAACAAGGATGTTGGGTGGATGTTGACGTAGTTATACTGTCGTGGCATTCTGTCGTCGCTACAGTTCAAAAAGAGTGCGGCACCAATGAGACCCCCCTGCCGCGATTAGTCGCGGACTCTCACCCAGGGATGGTACCACCTTCGCGTCGATTCGCCTGTTGATCGACGCGGCACCTCGTCGCAGAAAGCAGTGTTTTCGGTACTATGAACACTGCTTCATACAGAAGTAGTACACCCAGCCAGCCGGATGTGTTTGGTTGGAGCCCAAACATACCCCACACCCTCCCAAGGAACGACTTGAAGCAGATCGATAAACGTTGATTTTCTGTACCCCTCTTTTGACCCGCCGTGCCGACAGAGTGGTAGCAAATATAAAGGCGATTTCCTGCTGGGCGTGTACCACGGCCGAGGGCGATTCAAGTCCGCAAATCTCGACGTGAGCTCACCACATCTTTCCTACCGGAATTCCGTTATACTACGCATCTTGTGACTGGGGCTCTTCTGTATGGTTGGTGTTTTTGTTTTACAGTAGTGGATGTCCTCGTTCGTCTTCGGTAGTTGTTCGTGTCGAGTTTTTTGTTTGTCACCTGTGATTGATCTCCTAAATTTTTGTGTATGTTACATGCGTTAGTGTTCTTGCTTCGTGGTTGTTCGTGTCTGCTCGAACTTTAGTATTCGACATTTGGTTGATAGGTGTGCCTATGACGCGGCCGGGTTATTGATAGTTCGTTTTTTTTTTTGACGTATTTTTTTTTCTGGAAGTCTCTGCACACGTACCCTTAGTTGGCCGGAGGTCCTGTGTGTACCATCCGGTGCGCTTGAAAATAGTGCAAGTCTGGACAGAATATGAGGTACATTTCGGCAATGTGTAACCTCCACCATGTTTCTCGTTACACTGGTAGCATTTATATTGTCGGGGCATGTTTATGAGCTATCAACGCTGAAGCTCATGCCAGACACTGCCCGATGGCAGGCACGAGAATAGGGAAACACCGTCACATGCCCCTCTGTTCGGAGATGTAGGCTGCGCCTGCTGTAGAGTTTGACATGAACACCCCAACAAACTCTATGCTTGGGGAGATTGTGATAACCGACGTACTGAGGCATATATACCTACACCAATAGTGTCGAAAACATGGCATCACGTCTGCATGCTATTATACTAGCGCTCGTGACCCACTGCGGCAGGTGTCTTATGATGGCTGGTGGGGCTCGGGCTTCATCTGCGGGCACGGCACCCTTACAATGCCAGACGGCACTACAACCGTCCGCTCGTGGCCGCAGCAAAGTCGGTAAGTAAGTCAAAGTCCGCATGTAAATCGAAGTCTATCAGACCAAGTTGGGAGGTCAATTTTGGTCAAGTCGAAGTCGGTAAGTCAGAGTCGGCAAATATTTCAAAATCAACACGTCAAATTCGGTACGTCACATGCGGTGAGTCTACTAGGGATGACAACTAAAAAATCAGTAGAATGTCGACATCGGTGCATCATAGTTCGGTACTTCAAATTCGGTGAGTCAAATTCGGCCAGAGAGAGTCGGCGTGTTCTGCGTCAGGGTTGCACCTACCCGTATTATGAGGATCCTCACTAGGAGGGCGCTCACACACAAACTGATCAGTATGGACACGAATTAGAGACATATCAGGTACATTTTTCACGAAAACTTAACAAGATGAAAAAACTAGTGAGGGTACCTTACCCCTCATGCGAGTGCCACACAACTACTGTGTACGAGACGAACATAACAAACACAATCCCTAACCCATTTTTTTAGCCAATCAGAGCAATCCCAACCTTGGTCCTGAGCCAATTAGACCTAATCTCGAATAAGCGATAAGTTCACCGAACGCCGTGCCCCATGAGTACGAGCATAAGTGTGTCACGAAAGCTCTGGTTGCTGTTTAGATAATTGTGTTCCAAGGGTATCGGGTACGACGTGTACACTAGATACCCTTCCTCGGTCAGGGAACCTCGTCAGTCAAAAATATTGCGGTCGATCTGTGCTGTTTAGACTCGGGCTACGGTAGGGAGGAGGAGGTTTACATGTCGGGGGTTTTGTGCTTCAGCTGGCCTGGAGCGACTCGGCCCAGTGACTACATACTACTTACCCTGTTGCTTTACCGTCTTGATTCATATGTTTTGTCATTAATTGTCTTTTTTGCGGTGTATATATGCACCGCCATCTGGGGTTGTTACACTGCCTGCTCCAAAAATATTATTTCAAGAAGTTCGATTTCGAGTGAGGTAAGGAGTCACTCACCCAGCAGCCGAAGCGTGGTAATGAAACTCATGACACCATACCCCCTATCGTCGCACCAGTCTACTCGTGCCACTATTATCCAGTCAAATTCGGTAGTTTGAAGTCTAATTCGGCCAGTCGAAATCGGAACAGAAAATCAACAGTCAAAGGTTTCGGCAAACAAGCAAAATTTCCCCTAATGATCTAACTCGCCAGCCAATATGTTTAGGAGGGCTTTCATAAAAGCTTTTTCCCGCCACCTGCGTGCGGAACTCGGGCACAAATTATGTACGTACACCTCGCACTTCGTGCGACTGCCACCGTACCGTTGATCCTTTTATTCATCCAAAACCTTGCTGCATGATGGGCTTCAACTTCCCGATCAAGGAGAAGGAATTCAAGATAAATCTAAAACGAAAAACTACACGCACGAAGTCTAACTCCCTTATGTACCCACTTGCAGCTTAACAATGATCTACTCCACTTTGACGTTTGTTGTCCTTACTTCACTCGAACCCACCAGCTTCGGTGGGGGCCTCTCGCTGCGAGGCGCGATGGAGATCGTCCAGATAGAGACAGAAAAAGCGAGACGCGACAAGATCGACGAGAAGCAGGTACGTAGGATTTTATCGCACCCCCCCCCCCCCCCCTCCGTCCTCGGACGCGGGAACGTTTATGCGTATAAAAAAATACTTCAAGTGTTGTTATCAATGGCGTTTTTGAAAGGCGTGATGGGGATGGTACAGATAGCAGTAGACAAAGAGAGACGCAACAAGGTCGACAAAAAAGTACATATGCAAGGCTATTTTGCCAATTGGACCTCCCCCCTGCCTGCCTGGAAAAGTTCTGCATATACATCTGTAATACGCAAGAAAATTGATTTGTCAGTAACTTTTTTTATTGCAAGCGCGGTGGAAATGGTCTTCGTCGTCCATAGTGTGAAGGAAAAGGCGAGCCGCTTCCAGGTCAACGAGAACTGCAAGAGGGCACTCCTGCACAACGAACGACAAGTACGCAATGTAAGGTACTGGTAGACCTTTCTCAAACCCCCCTTTCCCCCCCGTCCCCTGCTTCCTCCGGGGACGTTTCTCTCGCCACCGACCAAAACGGCTGCAAATGTAACGATCAATGATAGTGGTTGCACGACGGCGTTCGTAAAAATACCAAACCAATCAACCAACCAACGTGTCTGACCTCGCCTTTACCGGCGGATAAACTCTCCTCTCCCCCCCCCCCCCCCCCCCCCCCCTTGAGTTTTGTGTTCGGCTGATATTCGTTATACTTTCGGACTTTATTTTTAACTTTGTATGTGCTATACCTGGTATGTGCTAGAGAGGCAGCACCTGTGGAGCTTCAGTTCGGAGTCACGAGCCATTCGATGGTTCGACCGTCTTCTGCTTGCGCAAGGCCTTGAACTAATGAGATAATCGTCCGGCTATATGTATCTACCGTCTGATTATTCCACATCTTGACTCTACTGGGTTGTTTGTTCGGGTGTAAACGTGTGTGTGTTGTTTTTTTTTTCTGGTCGCTTCCCGCTTTCTAGGCGTTGTATGGGGTGACAGAGCTGGTGGAGCTTCAGTTCCGAATTCAGAACATTCGGCGAGAGGTCTCGGAACGTCGCTCTGTCGAGAAGGCAGAAGATAGGGCGGAAGCGGCCGCGAAACGGAAGGCGGTGAGTTAGACCCGCAACATAACGCCGATTTGAGTTATGATGTCTGTGAGCATCAAACGCACTGCATTCATGACCAGGGGTACCTGGTAGCTGCAGTAGATTTCCTCCAGAGTGTAGTTTTATCCCCGCTGACTACTGACTACCGCATTCTTCACAGCTGTTTTCGTGTTGCCTGATGGCTGAAGTACTGTCGTGTTCACAGGATCGATTCGCCTATCATCGGTCATTTCGAGCATGAGCGGTGCCACGGCGGACGCCAGCCCGCCGCGGCGAAGCCCCTCTTGAAAACATTAGTCTTCTGGTTGCCATGCTAAGTTGAAAGTTGTGCAACGTGAGCTTCCCCGTTGAATACTCGTACTGTTTAAGATTTCCTGAAAGACGACCAACGAAATACACCACATAAAAACTTAGGTTTCTAGATGAGTCGTGCGTTGTTTGCATGGATGAATTAAGATGTGATGTGTTGCATGTGTGATAAAGACTACCCAGGGCTAGGTAATCGATGGATCCTTTACCCCTGTAGCTCAGTAGGTAACACCTTCACATTTTACGTCGTCGAGGACACGGGTTCGAAACTCTCTTCGAACGTTTCTTTTACAGAAACGCTTGCACGTGCGGTCCCAAAAGACATATCTCCCTGGTTCCCCAGGTATTGAAACGGAGCGGGTAGGTCAGCATACGGTCGTACACGGTACCGACGCCCCAAAGATCCCGCCGTTCAGAGGGGGGGTGGAAGTCTTGAAGGATGACCCTGGGCTGGGTAATAGATGGATCCTTTAACCCTTATACCTCACTAGATCACACCTTCACAGACGTGTGCTCCGTTACTTGATATGGCAACATTACAGTTTCTGTAGCATTACGGGGGGGCATAGCAAATATGACCTACTGTTGACTCAAAAACCTATATATTTCCCTACTTTTACTAAACGAAATTTGTCCTATTGCTATGATCCTCCGTAGTAGTAGTCGCGTGTCTGTTTGAACACTGTAGATATGCACCGACGATATGTGTTGCCGGTTTGTTTCCTAGGACCGTGTACTACATGCAGTACGTACGGTATTCGATGAAGTACGACGCACCTGTCAAAGCGTCACTTAGGAAGTTCTGCTTTTCGAAGGACCCTACACGTAGGAATGCCTACAGTAGAAGAGAATATGTACCGCCGTTTGGTCCTATGAAGTCCGATCAAAGGACATGGGGTAGAACCAACATCTGTCAAACTCACCGTAGGATACAGCATTGTGTTCCCGTGCAAACTCGGCCCCAGGCTAACACGTCCACAAATACCGGTACCAACAGTACAGCGTACAAAAAAAAAATAGTTCATGAGGAAGAGTGGCTGAAGAATTCCCACGATGAAAATGACGGCAATAATCATAGCGGGGAGGGTGGAGGAGAGCCTGCTGCGTGACCTCGGAGCTGAGCTACGGCTGGGAGGGAGCGAGAAAAATGGTCAAAAATAATGAATGGGAACGACGAAAAAGAGTAATATGCGACATACGTTACTGTTCTGCAGGTTCGACCTATTATACGTACAAGGCATACGATATTTCGGAGTTTATTCAAGTGATCAACGAAGAAACGCATGCCGCGCATTGTCAAGTTGACATAATGATAATCACAATCTGATATGATGCCTATGTGCGCCGTTCTTCTATTCGATTATGCCCTATGATGCGGCAGGCGAAGCTGGCGATGATGGAGGCAAAATTGCAGGCGTTGTTCGATAAGCAAAAGGAGGAAGAGCCGGATGACATAGAAAAAGAGTTCATGACATAGCATGACATATACCTGGTGTAGGATAGCGTCATCAGACGCTGTCTGCTGGAGAGGTCTAGACTATAGTTACTGCCGTACTTCTGAAGCCTGGCTTTGTCAAACGTGCTCGATGTCGGGGGCAGGAATGGCCGGACTACGTAGAAATACAACACAAAGTGACAGTAACTATATATTGAGTAGTAGAACAGTACAATCCTTGGGTACGGAGGTACGAGGTACTCGTACGGATTAAGTTGCCTGTCATGAAGAGCTTTTGTCTCCCTTGGAAAACCAGGCAAAATAAGGCTCGCGATGTGCGTTCGCTCTCCTATTAATAACAAGTATCGCCCCTTCGTTGGTTGTCGTCCGAGTACCTTGTTGTCCTGCGGGGAAAAGCGGACGTCATTCGAGTACTTATTTGAAATTAATTTTATGACTTTCTTCGTTAGTCCTTCGGCGGAAGGGTATATTTCGAGCATAAGGTCGCCATACGTCCAAGTGTTTCGCGCAATACGTAAGTAGAAAGATTTGAACATGCTGAGGTTCCTCACATTAGGAGCTGCGCGTAGCCATAGAACCTATTTTCAACTGAACCTATGTACGTACTGAGTCCGATACGTAGTCGGCGTGTGAGATGATAATGCATACCAATTATTCACCGTACGAAGTATGTCGGATTCAATCGTTTTGGGTACTTTGAGAGAGTTTAGGAAATTCGCCGGTTCGCGAAACCTTTACAGGCTCACAACCGCAACGCCTACTTTTGCATTGCGTGAGTCCTCCCTGTTGTGTGGCCATTATTTTCTCGGTTGTAGAGCTCCAATGTTGCATAAGGCAAACGTGTGCATGCTGTGTCTCGGGGATTCGAGAAGCATGCATGCTACACGCGAGGGGTCTACCCAAGGTTTTCTGAGTACGCGACAACAGCAGTCAAGAATCTGCTATGCTGGCTAAGGCTCGTGGCCGTTTATGGTGTCAACGTAGAGTGCAGGCTCTTACTGGTCAATCTACGGGGCTTACAGTGGCGTCCTCCTCTGAGCACTAAAGCTTAGGTGTAACGTCTTAGTCCATTGAATAAAACAGACTGAAATTCTTAACTCCCAAATTATTGACAACATGTCACGTACTGTACTGTATTAACCTGTCGTTGAGAAACGAGTCGTCGCACGGCAGGGGTGTGGTGCCTTACACGGGCGGTGGCTTATTTCCGGGCTCTTCACATGAGGAGCTTAGTATCTCACACCAGAAGCATGACTCCGAAGAAGTTTTTCGCGCAACCCGACGAAGAGATATATATGCGCTTCTTGTGATCCTAATGCAATCCCAGGCATACCGTAAAAAAGTTCACAGCGGCGCAGGGGAGACAAAATGGCCCACGTCGATGTTAACCTTGCGTGTACGTAGTATATTGAGCGTCGATGCTAACCCTGCGTGTACGTAGTATATTGAGCCTACACCCTCAACAAAAACATACCAACTGGCAGTTGTTTGCTTACTTGAGGAGATCAATCGGTCAGAAAACATTCAAAACAAGTAAAATATACCTGCCCTATTGGACGAGCGAAAACATGAAAGAAAATACATCACGGTGAACACTGCCGTGGCGTGGGGATATATACAAATACAGCAGTGACAAACACAAATGATAAGGCATGCCCTAAACGCCTGGTTTGGGTAGTCCCTCAGGTCAGGAGTGCATTAATCGTCAGAAGCGTTTGCCTTGCAAGACAGAAATAAATGCTACTGTAGGTGCTACGGCAGGGGTAGCATGTTTTTTTGTCAAGAACATTTCTGGCTGACTATTAATAGTCTCATTAACCCAATATCGTTGGCATCTCACTGTTGATACTAGTGCTTTATGTTTTTTGTCCGTCGGGCGCACGTCTAGCTTTTATCGAAATCAAGGTTTTTAGCGATTTTCAGATTCCCTGGAGTGTGAACCTCAGAAAGGTATAATAGGTGCTCCTCGGCCGTAGCATGCGTATCACCTGCCACAGCAAGCGTTGAATATCGCCCTGCAAATGTTCGCTAAACAACGTTTACACGCAACTAAAGCGGAAAACAAAGACTCCACCTGCATCTGTGTCGTGCAAGGCATTGCTCTGCAGTGTCGGAAGACCAAGTATATCACTTGCCATATATATATTACCTGGTTCACGAATAGACTGCTCTAACTCTTATGTTGAATAACCGTATGCGAATTCCCTAGGTTTACCTAGTGTAATCTATAAGCAAAGTTACTTTCCTGTGCTAACGGACAAAATGACAAAAAACGGTACACCAGCACTTTTTTTTTGCCAGTTTATGGTACGAAAAACTCAAACCAGGCCATCAGGGTACACACCAAACCCAAGTTAGATGGCATTTTCTGTCAAGTTATACCGTTTTTTGGCGAAACATCCATGTCAGTCCGTCTCACTTGCTAAAATGCCAAAAAAAAAACGGTACACCATCGTATTTTTGCCACTTTAGGGTACGAAATGTAAAACGAGGTGATCAGGGCACACCAAACCCGAGTCATATGACATTTTATGTCAAAGTATACCGTTTTCTGGCAAACAACCAATGTCCCGGTACAGCTTATATTTTCGAAAAAACACTGCGTTCGTCAATAGAAGCGCCTTCTTGTACTCTGTGTACTCGTGTTCAAACGAACGGTGTGTACTCGTGTTCAAACGAAACAAAACTGCGGGAGGTGACACATCGAGGGTGTACTCTTGGCTACTGTACCTGTAGTAGTTGCAAGTGTCGGAGCCTACGATGCATCATCGAGGATAAATAGGAAGAGCATGGGGTGCGGGAGTATGTACGTATCTATGTACCCATTTATGTATCCTGACTCCCGACCACGCCCACCACAACGATCAACGACCAACTGCCGCCAGACAAAACTACTCATCCCCCAGCAGCAGCAGGTGCCCAGCAGCACACCAGCAGCAGCCAAAATCATGCGCATACGGTGGCACACCCGGGGTGTACTTTATGACTAGTTGCATGTATCGGAGCCTACGATGCAGCACCGAGGATGGATCGTAGGCAGAGCTGAGGGCACGGGCGCATGTACAGCATGAATGACATCCCGACTCCAAACCACACCAACCACAACGATCAACAACCGCCACCAGAGAAAAAAAAAACTGATGTACTCCTCTGCTGTCGTTCTGAGCAGCAGTGCAATTCTCACAGCCAATCGAGATAACAGCAGTACGCATGTGCCTGCTGTCGCCACCGTTTGCCTGCGGCACCACCACGCACCGCCGTCTCTGCTGTTGTTCGAGCTGCGCGGTTGGTGTTTTGGATCGACAAGCTCGTCGTAAAATAATTTCATTGACGTATAGAGTGGACCCAAAAGCTGCGTCATAGTAGCAGGGTGTCCCCTGCAACCACTTGAGAGCATAGCAGTAGTAGCAGCATAGTTCCTGCGGTCGTTCCTTGCCTCCACACCATACACACCGCCTATATCTTGCTGTGCAAACGTTTGCTCGACCGGCATTGAGGCGGACGAAAATCGACTGAAACGCCTCAAAATCGTTGGACGACAGACAACCTACCCTTCTAACACCCTACACAGCTGGTCGAAACAAGACTGCGGTGATACTGACTTCTCGATACCTGCAACCTACAGTACCCACTTCTCATAGTGCCAAAACCAAATTTTATAGTACCAAAACTACAAGAAACATCGGAAATTCTATGGTACGAATACGTGCTTCCTATACGTACTTTTCTTGATATATACATTATTAGAACGATAACGGCCCACGTCAAGAATGGTGCTGCCGCTTAGCGGCCGGGGTCTCGATCGGACCTCTCTGTAATACCCTTCGACCTGATGATCAACTCACCCCAACAGCGGATGTCCTGGTGACGTCGTGGAACGGCATGCTCGTATCATGTACACTCGGACGGCTCTCGGATTCAACTGGCACTACACTACCGATTGCCATGTCGAGGACCATGGCCATATCGAGATAACCGCATCCCAATGTGCACGATGACGAGATCACGCACCAGTCTTGATTCCGTACGGACCACCCCAGTCACTCCAGGATGAAGTCAATGCCTTGTTCCTGACCGGAGCCACCTCCGAATTCTAATTTCCTGGACCTGCTCCGAGCCCCCCCCCTGCGACAAGAGCTACGCCCGGCACATCAACACATCCATATGGTCGATTCTTCCTTGGAGTGCGGACAACGCCCCAGATCGCGTTTTCTTCGCGTCTGCACGTGTAGACATCTACGAGGACGCCGGAGAGCCGCCAGCACCGTCATCCATTTCATGATAGGCGTTGAGTACTTCCTCGTAGCTGTCATCCACTCCATTGCGAACCATTTCGTGACCCAGTTGCGTTCGAGAGGGCGGTGGTTGAAGTACGATTGTATACCCGGGGGGAGTACCACGTCTTGCGACGATTTCGACTATGACTGGTATTATGGTTTCCAGCGTAATATGCATGCCTACCTTCGAAAGTCTATGACCTTGCCTGTTCCCCAGGCACAAACGACACCATACCGTAGTGCTAGCTACCATGAGCGCGCGAGCCAAGAACGTGCGGAGATAATGGAGGCGACTAGACAAGGACCCGTCATACCTCCGCCTTACCGAAGTCCTGGCTACTACGACGCGGGGAGCGCAGCTGTGCCTTGCCGACTCGACTCCGACGTACCGCCGCCTTGAGCGTCTCACGTGCTATTTAAATGTGTGTTGAGACGTTTTGATTTTTTGTATGATATTGCTTCTCGGTTAGGACTGCCTGCCTTCTTGTTTCCCTCTTTTTGCTAAAACGCATTTTGCAGAAATGTTGCACGGCGCGTCCAGCCTTTCGAGTTCTGCGCAGCTACATTTATATTATCTGTTCGGTCGACAGAGTGTTGTTTACGGGGTGCATGTGCGTCACGATCATCGGTGAAAAGTCTACTTGTATGCCGTTTGTCATCTTGGACTTCACTGCGGCGTTTTATTCGGTATGGCTGCCTTCGCGACACGTCGAGGTCATCGCAATCTACGCGATGCGACTGTGATGTTATGTTTTGTTTTTTTGTTCCGAAATAGCGGCAACTGCAACATCTTCAACCAAGTTATATTCTATGGTACGTGGCAAATATCGACGTCGCGAGAGAATTTTCATACCTCCGTCTAACCTTTTGTTATATGGTAACACCTAGGAAACAGCAGGGCAACCCTTGCCCTGCCCTGCAATATAGTACCAGGTACCAGGTATATATATATATATGTATATATACATCACATTGATTCTTGCCGCGAACGTTTCACATAATTCTTCAGATCACAGCATATTGTCGATATGACCTACCCACATGAGGCCAGATCTTACGCAATATTTTTTGAGTGATTGAAAAAGGCAGGAAGTCGGATTTTCCTGCGGCAAAAAGCCATACCAGATCGATGCGCCATGTGCCGTCTTATGGTGTTTTTTTTGGTTTTATTTCATGGGAGAATAAAAAAAAAAGAACAGAACCGAGATCTTGAAGTTTCCTTGAACTCTACGTACGTGGACCGCGACACGAACGAGTCGTTCACGCCGGGTTGGGCGATCAACCTTCACCACCAGCTCCTCCAAGGAAGGAACGGAACGTGGAACCTCCTGGGGAGCTGCGTAAGGGCAGCAAGGAGCTCTCGCTCTCGCGGAGCATGAGCTGCTTGCGGCCGTCGTAGTCAGAAAAGAAGAACGTTAGATTGTTCTGATACTGCTGTAGTCTCGTCCTATTCGTCTCCAAAGTTGTTTTGCCTAGAGCAGCTGCAGTTGGGCGGCCGCAAGGGACGCAATGGTGGCCAAGGTATTATCGATGCCCTCTCTCTCCGTAGTGGCCGATGCACAAGTGCTGGAGTCCAGCTGTGTACAAGAGTAACCAAGCATGTAGCGTCGTGACCCATCATGAACCCTCTCTGTAACCTATACAAAATTGTACAATGGCTCCGAGGTCTTGTGCAAAAGCAAATTTTATCACTTTCAGAGTTGATCAGAAAAGGCTGTAAAAAAAAAATCACTTCCTGGAAATTCATGAGTGATAAAATCTCGGAGGAACATTTTTTCCACCAAACAGGCCCCATAAGACGTGATTTTGATATAATCTGATCAGAAACGGGACCAGATACCCCGAAGCCTCCGTAAACAGCCATATAATCACCTAAAAAAAATGCGTAAGATCTGGCCTGATAAAAAAACTCTGGGCGTATTTTGAATTTTATAAAAGCATTTTCGCATGTATCCTAAGACCAATAAGCGGTGTCGGCATAATGGCTATACATATATGGTGAACACAGATTGTCGCATCGTATATTGGGGCTAGTGTGGCAAGTATGTCTGCGCAGTGTCTTGAACTACAACACCCCGTGGTGTTTGCGTACATAACCTCTTCAGTAGATGTACCCAACACTATTATAGTGTTGTGAAGAATGATGCAAGGTATGCCCATGGTAGAAAATGTCCATAGATTCCCTAGCTGCACCTCGACGGGCATTACTGTGCGTCTCTATATCGACTAAAAGCAATTCACTCGTTACACACCAAGCCGAGCGACCTATTCATGATACAACTACAGCACTATAAAACTACAACATACAAAGTATACGCTCTCCAAGCGCTCGCAGCACCGGATACTGCTTCCACCCCTTCACCCCCCTGTCTCGCCGGTTTCCCGCTACCCTACGTACGAAGGCCAACTTGACCTACCATGTTACAGCTTGCAAGCATGAACACCAAAGGAGAAAACCGCATATAAAACACTTATCTCCAATCCACCGTATTTAGCCATTTACGCGCGGCCTGTGGCTAGCCTACATTCAGAAGCCACATATTACAGAAGCTGCTTGACCAAAGCGTTCAAAACCACCCAATCGTTGTCGTTCGGTACTGTGTGTGACACAAACACCGCATCTACAGACGAGCGATAGTACTCGCAGTCGGCGGTTTGAACGCGTGTACGTGACCATTTAGAGCGCAGATGCGCATTTACAGCGGGCCACAGTATGTCCGACACATCCGACGCCTCCGTTTCTAGGGGGACGTCCTCCGTATACACCCTACTAGCCTTTCTAGAACGGTGCATGTAGGACACGTAAATTGGTGTGTAAACAACACCGCTCTCGAAGATGTGGCTAGTACTAGGAGGAGAGAACATCTCCGACACGAAAAATGGCTCCGTCGGGGTGTCGGCGGTGTCGGTATACCCATCGAGCTCTTCGTGCGTGGCGGCAACTCTCAGGATCGCGGTGCCAGATGTCGCTAGGGTATCCATGCCCTGCTCGAGCGTTACGGTCGCACCACAGGAGAGGGGGGGGGGGCGTACTGATTATCATGCATGGCCATAGTCCCATGACCATAAACCCTCGCATCCCCACAATGCCAGGACGGAGCACGTCGGGTTTTCACCGACCAGGCAGACATTTCTTGCACCAAGCCCGAAGCGCCGTGAGGTGTTGGGCGAGTCGCATGAAGGGTGAGCAGCATCCTACTAAGCACCATTTTAGAGACTGATTTTCTTCCATATGGATGACAGCATCAATGAATCGATTTAATTTCTGGTGTAGCCACTTGCAGAGACAGCATTGGGGGTACTATGTCAATACCTCGCGGGTGCCTCACCATATACACGCTACGTGATACGATCATCCCCCTTGTGCGGAGTGAAGGTTTTCCCGGCACAAAAATGGTCTAACTTGACCGCCAGCCGTGGTGACCGCCAAAGAAAAAATACAAAACAAAAAAAACGGTACGCTGGTTGTCTAGCTCACGCAGTGAGGGGCGTGTTATACAGCGTCGTCGCCAACCGACGCTAAGCCAACCTACATATATATACCAGGTGTATAGTAGATGGGAGGAAGGGACGGTAATGCATGTGCATTCGTATGTGGTTGGGAATTGTTTGGATTTCGAGAACCTCGATGGTCAAATGCAGCGAACTGCCTGTTCTCTTTGGTTACGTTCGTGCGGCAGGGGGATGGAGGTAAAATTATTCCGATGGTGAGCCTAAACGCCTGTACAGGAGATAAAACAAATGCACGATATGCGTGTTTGCGACAGCAATCAACACTGAACTACTGACCGGCGTCATAGCCTCGACGTGCAAGGCAACAACGGATGTGCTTGTGTACGTTCGATGTGCAAATACTATACGTGCGGCATGAGGGATGCGATACGCAAGTATTTCAGCTGAGGTGACACTACCAGGTTCTAGATATTTCCTCGAAAGGTCTCACTATAAGAAACCCACCCTACTTCGCGACGGTAACCTAGACCGACCCACCTCGGCGCATCCATGGTCGATAGAGGTGGAAACAGGCGGCACTGTCATCACCAAGTGGGATGCACGGTTCTTGATAGTTGCTTGAGTCGCTCGGAGGCACGCTGGGGTGGATTCTCGCAGCGGAAGAGTCACCCCGGGTACAGAAAACCATTCCTTCTCATTGCCAATAGCCTTGAAAGTGTGAGTATTCTCCGTATTCGGGCGCGGCGTACATCGTTGTTCGTGAGTGCCAGATGCCGCTAGGGTATCCATGCCCTGCTCGTGCGTTACGGTTGTACCACAGCAAGAGGAAAATTATTTTTGCAGTGCTTAAATGTATACGGATGGGAATGGCTAAATACTTAAGAACCTCGATGCAACCACAACGCCATTGCGAAGTGCGGTGCGTCACGAATCGTCTACTATATGAGTGTGCATGAGCGATACTGCCCCGAACCCAATCAAAGTACGTACTGCTACTGCACCGAGCCAGAATAACGTGAGCATTGCTTTGGCGCGCCTCCGCGAACCTCGTAATACTTGAATGCTTTCCGCAAGCCGACCATCATATTTACGCACTGCTGTGAGTAGCTATAAAGTAAATGTACCGGGCTAAGTATCCTAATAACCGGTCAGGAAATGTCTACTGGCAGGAAAGAACGGCAATCGCTGTCATGGGAGGAGGAGGAAACATGCTCTCAAAAAAGGAACAATATCCCTGTATCCAGAAGTCTGCTTGCATCCCTGCGTTCGTTGAGCACGGCGTAAGCTAGGTGAATTAGGCAGCGAAGCTCCTCTTCTCGTGGGTTGTGTTCGTACGGCAGGGGGGAAAAACGACGGAACTTCTGCTCATGACTGTACAGCAGATAACACAAACACACGACATGTATGTTGGTGACAACAACTCACACTGAACTGCTGAGCTGCGTCACACCATCGAGATTCAGGGCATAAACGAACGTGTGTATGCGATGTGCGATTGCTATACATACGCTATGGAGGACACAACATGAAGGTGCTTCAGCTGCGGTGACGCTGCCTGGTTTTTTTCAGACATCTCAACCACTATATCACTAAATCAGAGTCCTACCTTCTTGCTCAGCGGCAACAATCTAACCCGACCCACCTCGGCACATACATGACCAACACAAGCAGAAACGGGCGGGACTATCTTCGCCAAGAGGGATGCACGGTTCTTGACTGCCACGGGAGGGGTATGGAGGCAGGTGGGGGGGGATTCTCGCAGCAGAATTGTCACTCCGAGCATGGAAAGCCACTCCTTCTCATCGCCGATTGCCTTACAATGGCGAATGTTGGTGGTTATAGGGCGGCGCACAGTTTCGTTCGTGCGCGAACGTGAGAGTGGAGGAAGGACAGGAGCAAGCCGCGAAAGGAACGACGAGAGAGAGGTGAGACAGTGGAAGGGGGGGAGGAAGTGGGAGGCCCACGGAGGAATGCGGAGGGCGGAGGGACAAACGGAAAGATGAGGGCATAGTGAGCCAGGGAAGAGAACGAGTAGCGCAGGGACGACCCCTGCACCAAGGGGGACTTCGAATAAGAGCGTTCGCGTAATCCCACCAACATTCCTGTTTGTCAGTCCTTAACCCAGACATACTATTACGCGAGACCATAGTAAGCAGGACCCATGACATGCACAAAAACCTATTTTCTCCAGTATTTTCACCAAGTGCATTAAGCCTTATTTAACTATGACCCCCATAATAGGTGCTAAAACGGGTGTGCGAACCGGTATACTAATAGTTGCCCGCTTGAGGAGCCCTACGGTCAAAAAGACAGTTAAACGAAAGATGCAACTCTCCACGGAAAGATGACTCGTAGGGAAATATGCAATGATCTTGTGGCGGCGGTGCCTTGCTTCCTGAGCTTCTCATCTGAGGTGGTCAACATCTCACCCGAAACGTGACTTCGAAGGAGCGCTGTTCCCACGACCCGACCAGCATATCTACGCACTGCTATGAAAGCTCTAATACGAATATACCACAGTAGTGAAGGTATCACGATAACCGGTCAGAGAATGTCTAGGCCAACAGAGTAACCCCCACCGTGCATGGGATGAGGCAAAACCACTAAATTTCTCAACGATTCCCTGTATTCAGGAGTTTGCCCACACACCCTGCAATCGTTGGGCGCTGCGAAGATCAAGGGAACCGGAAAGTGAAACGCCTCTTCCCTTTGGTTTCGCTCATGTGACAAAGGAGGGGGGGGGCGTGTACTCGTTATCATAGACAACAGGGCAAAACGACTCCTCTACCAGACCCGAAGTTCTGCTTGTAAGTGTACAGCAGATGAAACAAATGCACGACATGTATGTTGGTGACAACATAACTCACACTGAACTGCTGACCTGCGTCACACTATCGAGGTTCAGGCCATAACCGAACGTGGGATGTGTGTGCGATGTGCGATTACTTTACGTACGCCATGGGGAACACGATATGGAGGTGCCTCAGCTAAGGCGACACTGATGGGGAGGGGTTCAGACATCTAAACGATGCTCTTACTATAGCAGAACCCTACCCTATTACACAGCGGTAACAACTTAACCCGACCTACCTCGACGTACCCATGGCTAGCAGAAGCGGAATCGGGCAGGGCTGTCTTCGCCAAGAGGGATGCACGGTTCTTGATAGTCGCGGAAGTCGCACGGAGGCATGCTGGGGCGGATTCTCGCAGTAGAATAGGCACCCCGAGTACAGAAAGCCACTTCTTTTCATTGTCAATTGCCTTGGAGCGACGAATGGTTGTGGTTATACCGTGGTGTACAGTAGTTCCGTTCGTATGAGAAAACAAATGTGCAAGAATGGTAGGCGCCAGCGGCGAAAGAGACAACGGAATAGAGGTGGGGACAGCGGGAGGGATGGAGAGAAAAAAATGGGGAAAAGCAGACGCAGTGAACGAGGGAAGAAGTGGAGACGCAGGGACGAGCCGTAGCGAAACCAACAGCTGTGAATATCGAACTTCTGTCCATACCAACGTGTCCATGCCATTGGTCAAGCCACGTGAGGGAAGCATCAGCTATAAACCAATGCATGCGGTAGTATAGGGCTCAGAAACATTTGGTTCTACCGCTACCTCTATCGTCCCACGGCTAAATATATCGACTCACCTGAGGGTGGCTAATGCCACCCACGCTAGCCTCGGGCGTGAGGGCGCTCGTTGCCACGAAAGAAGCCCAGTTCTTGAGGTGGGTCGAGGTCATTGCGGGGCACGGTTCTTGGTAATTCTGAAGCACAAGATTCGCTCCAAGAACGGACAGACGCTCCGCCTCCATTTTGTCGGTCTTGACGATGTTCCGCAGGCGTAGAAGTTTGCTCGTCCACGAATATCCACGAGTGTTATGGAGAGGCGGAAACGGGCAATAGAGTGTAGGAGGGAGTTAGGAAGGAGGGAAGGGAGGGAGGCAAGGAGGAAGATCGGAAGGGAGAGAGGGAGGGAGGGAGTGGGGGAGGGGGGGGGGGGAGGTGGGCGATGGAGGTTGGGGAGGCGGGAAGAGGGGGGAGGAGGAGGGGGGTTCTACGATAGAGGTGGCACATTTCCGTTTATTGTTTTTCTGAATGACGGAGTTTCTTAAACCAAAATTGTCGGATTGCCAATCTTGTTCCAAGAAGTGGCGTTTTTATATGCTTGGGGCATGGGATCCTTCATCGGGATGCAATTTGGTTTTCGCTGAAGTCAGTTTTCGAGTTAGGTATGGAGCTCCGAAAGTGAAGAGCCTCAGAAAATTCAAGGTGAATCTCTATCCTAGACCGCCTCGAAGGGGGGAATAGTTAAAGGGTGGAAGGAAGGGCGGAGGGTGCAGTGAGCGAGGCAAATAAGGATAGTCAGCGGTCACAACCTTGCCATGTTAGGCTTGTGAACATTGGCTCTACAGCCCCAGTCACGGTGTCAAAGCTGCGCGAGTGTGCTAGAAGGTTCCGATCCCAAAATATCGTAATTCAACTAAAACAAATAATTGAGTACAAGGAGGTTCACTAACGTCGACAGAGGGTATTGCCTGCTTCTGCTTGAAATCGGTCATAAGACAGCATCATGCAAACCAATACCCGTACCTACACACTCCTGAGCTATGCCCTGATCTAACGACATGCACAGCGAAACGTTAACTCCGTGTGATAAATTCATCAACCCCATTAGTCGTGAGGTCGACCTTGCATATTTTAAGTTCGTGTTGAGGGCAGTGCCACACCGCAAGACTTCCACTTTATCAACTCACCTCGGAAAGCCTCGTGTCATTGACGGCTGCAACAGACGGGGAAAGCGTGGCCCCGGAGGAAGAGGGGTTTTGGAGGTTCGTAGCCAACGCTGGGGGCGTCGCGAAGGAGGTTTCGAGAAGAAGGCAGACCCCTTGAACAGAGAGACACTCCATCTCCTTCTCGAATTCCTTGAAGTTGGTGTTGGTTTGCCAGAGCACAACAGGTAGCGCATTAACGCGCGAAGAAGAGGCCGTTAGGAAGAAAGGGTGGACATCAGGATGGATCGAAACGATCAAGCAGGAACGGGTGACTGGAGGGGGTTGGATGAGGAGTAGAGGTTGAGGGCGGGAGGGACGTGCAGTGGGCGCGAGAAACAGGGATCACTCAGGGATGAGACCTGGCATAGTGGGGGGGTGTTGATAAACGATCGTTCTGGCGTTCTCATCCTGTTTTTACATGTAACGATGGTCTGAGAAAAAATCAATCCATGTGCACGATAGTCGCATACCAACTTTGCGAACATCTGTAACATATATCTATGAGACACCTACGAGATCATACCTGCGAAGCCTCTAACGATACTGCACTAGAGTAATCTGGGGAAAATCGGTGTTTACCGCGGAAGGATCGGGCAGGACGTGGATCGGCAAAAGGGATGATGCACAGTTCTCTACCGCAGGCAGCAAGGCGCACGGTTCAACGAAAGCTTCCAGACGAGCGGCGGGGCCAAGGACGGAGAGTTTGTCAGTGCCTTTGTCGTTTTCCTTGAAGCTCTAGGGACGTTTTGCCGGAGCAAATTCAATTAGTTGCAACATGCACGGCGGGGTAAGGGAGAAAGTGAGGGAGGAACTGACACAATATGGAAAGGATGGACGCAACACGGACGGGTAGAATGTGGAAAGGAAGAAGGGGGGAACTACATCGTATGAAAAGGTGGCGGGCAATAAAGGAGAGGACTCCAGTGAGCAAGGCAAGAGGCGATATATAGCACAGATACGCCCCTCTAAACGTGCAGCAGTTGTCACCGTCGATAAAGCGGCCCGCATCAACGTTTACATATTTTGCAACGATATAGGCGCACTCGAGTCACGCGAAACGCTTATCACCCACTGTATGAATATGTACAGTAGTAGAGGATGGCAAACTCTAGGTCCGGCAGGCATTGAACACTGTACGGCGGACAGGGAACACGGGACGAAAACAAGGCGCGTGAAGAAGGTTGTTGATATATTTGCAACTCCGTAGCTGTCTTCCTCCTGTCTAAAGCGGCAGAGAGATGAACGCCCTTCTTGTGTACGCGATGCTCAACAGTGGATATGTGCTGGAGGCCGCATACTGGTATCGCAACAACACCAGACTTGTGACACATACATATATCACATACCTTGAAAAATAAACTGTGGCACTACGGCGGGGGGGGCGTTGCTTTTGAATCTCATCAGTACAGCCCATCAAGGCCACTTGGGCCGAATGGCCACTATCTTGCGTTGCCCGTGTTAATGAAGCGTATGTGTTTATTCCGCGATACGCACCGCCATGATATTGTTGGTTTTTACATGTGACACCAGCTTTTGGGTGTTGTCAAAGCCCAATTTTGAGAGAGGAAACACAGCACCACTCGCAGCCCGAGTGGCGTACACGCGGTCGTACAAATGATGCCAGCATACCCCCCCCCGTTTATTAACACCAGTCAAAACTAGATCGACATCACCTCAGCATGGCCAATGTCTGGTCCGCATGTGGCAAGTGACGACGACGACGCCGGAACCACCAAGGATGTCGCAGGCACAGCGGGAGCCGATGCGAGGGGAAATATCGGGGCAGTCACGGTCGCTCCAGGCAAATCTTCGACGCAGCACGCACGACGTAGACCGACGAGTCCGCCAAGCGCCACGGAACATCATGCCAATGTCGTAGGCGTACATGTCAAACCGGCGACGGCGCCTACGCCTCATCCGATCAAATCGATTCGCCCGCGCCCGTTGATGGTACCGCGGGGGCCACCGCCCGAACAGGACTGCGCTTATTTCGTCTGCCTGGAGGACGTCCGCCAGGTACATGAGAACGCACACATACCGGGCCATTAATGCATCTGGCAGCGGTGGGGTATCGTGCTCGTATCGCTTCCATCGTGACTTGCTGTGGTCGTTGTTCGTTCCGCCGGAGCTCTCGTGGAATACTGGTGATACCTGGAGCGGCATCTGCTCTCTCGGGTCTAGGGTCCACCTTGACACGGCACCGGTGCTTACTGGTGCGGCTGGCTGCTCGAGCGGGTCTACCGACCAATGTAGAAGAGTCTGACCAATAGCGATCGGGCCGTTGCCACCGAATTCTGATGGGTAGTCAGCGAAGGTAAAACGGACGGAGTTGATCATGTTTCTACAGCATATGTCGCTGCCTCTGTTGCTAGCGACATCCGGATCGACTTGCGTATTTCCCATCGCCGGAGATCGACGGCCTGCTAACTCTTGATCCGCACCGAGGCGATCGACACCGTGCTCCCCAATGCCATCCAGCAGGACGCACCCGTTCGAATAGTGCACCATGATATATGGCGTCGCATCGGTGGCGACCCACATGGCGCTGGTCGGGGTGATTGGTAGGTGGCGGTCGGGAAGTCCGCAAGTCGCCTGGGAACGCTCACAACTGCAACGGTTTGGTTTCAAAACAGAGCAACACGTGACATGCAGGCGGGTAGAAATCGAGGACCAGCGGTGGGGGTGGGGGCGGGCGGGCGGGGGGGGGGTATGAAAATGGCTATTGTGGTCAGTGACACATAGGAGGGATAGCAAGGGTGTATGTGCACTCCATGCGTTGCGCATATCGTACGGCGCACTTGCTCGAGATCAACGTCAAAATTATTGAGGTTCACAGCAGTGCATACCTGGTATATCATAACACAACCTACGTGCGGGAGACGTGTCAGAACAAATCTGGGCGTTAATCTGAGTCGCCTGCATTGGTTCTCGTGGGCGCGCAACATCAGCGGTACGCTACATGCTCTGGAAGTATCATGCATGGCCGTAGTCGCATGACGATGAAAGAGGCGGAGCACGTCGGGTTTCACAGCAGACCAGGCACACATTGGTTGTATTAAACGCGAAGCGCTGTGAGATGTTCATCGATTCGCATGAAGGCATGAGCTGCATCCTACAATGAACCGCTTGCGGGAGCGGAAGGAAGGAGGAGAAGCTAAACATGTATGTACATACCATGGGGCATTATTTGATTTCGCTGGGATGTACAGGCGTTGAGTGCATGTCAAAGGGCTTTGTAACCGCGATCAGAGCTAAAGAATCAACGCGAGGTGACAGCAAAGTAAAGCATGACACATACCATCCCGGCGGTAAAGTATTGCAGCAACTGTGTGTACTTGGATGATACATGAAACCGGAAATGAATATCTGTCTACTGCAATACCTGATATCACGAGACACGTCAAGCAAGGCAAACCATGCGCTGTCAAGGGTGTAGGGCCGAGTGTTTTACTTTAAAACCTGTGCGTTTGGTTTCAGCCAAGGCATGTCGAGGAAGAAGCGTTGTTGTCTCTCAAGAGGGGAAAATGCTGTCTCCTGACTTATTTACTTTGGGACGTCCAACGACTACTGTGAATCACGGTACCATGCAGCTGTGTTTCGCCTGCGATCAGAAAAATGAGCAGGTCGTGTTCGAAGGCAATAAAACACTGAGGCCTAAACGGTTGTGGCGAGTAGCACCATCGTGTTTATCCAGCCAACAGCCATGTAAGCATATATTAGCAAGAGGACACCCGTGGGAACTAATGGCGAAGGGATGTTCGTGCGATGCTACTATACGAAGTACAGGTATATGATACCAGCCTGCCAGGTAGTCTTTGTAATATACCAGGTATGGCACAGCAGTACTGTACACGTATAAAAAAGACGGCTGTTTGACCCGCTTACGATTCTAGAAGGAAAATATCGACGGTTCAAATGTCGCTCACATCTACGGTCACTGCGTCATTAGTGGGGGATACAAATTGTCGCCCGAGCTCACAGGCGTACGGCACTGGCACAATGGGATCCTACGCGCACAGCTAGGAGCCCACGCTGCTGTTAACAATAGATGGTTGGTAACACCAACTGGTCGCTATGTCGGGATCCACAAGGAATGAATGCAACTCCAGCACATCCGCATCATCAGCCAAATAGCCAGAGCGAGAAAGCCAATCCAAAACTAAACAAGCCGTAATGTTGGTTCGGGAGCGAGTCCTTCGGCGATTGCCACTTGATTGTTACTACTATATATTCCTTCACACCGTTCGATCAAACCTCTGCGAGGCCAACATGTGATTGTGCGAGGATAATCTCCCACATCATCCGGAGTTTAAGTTTACTTTCATGGAAATTTCGTTGGGAGTAAAATGTAAGTTTCCATATAATCAAAAGCTACTCCCATGGACGTCGACAAACTTTCGTGGAATTAAGTTTAGTTCCATAGCAGAATTTCACTTCCATGGAAGTACAATCTGCTTCTTCCAAGTAAAATTACTTCCATGCAGATAAAGCATGCTTCCATGCAAGTTGGAATGGAAGTGAACATTCTCCTCCGCGAGAGTAGATATTAGATTCGCGGTGCCTTCAATCAACTTTCATTGAAGCTTTCATCAAAACCCGTCGAAGCATGTGTCCTTTTTCAACAAAAAATGGATCGACTCCGATACAAGTTGTGTATGCTTCCGAGGAATCTGGCCTCATGGAACCTTCTACCGATTTCCCTACTGCCCTGCTCTCGCTTGGTACCTTAACCCTGCAGTGTGAGCCCCTTCCTTTTGGCGCCTAGCTCCCAACCACATAGTGCAGAGTTTTGATTAGCCCTCTGCAGGAGACCGGCCAATCAGCTTGATCCCAGGAACCATGGAAGTTGAAATGCTTCCATGGAAGCAAAACATCTTCCATGGAAGGAATGGAAGTATTCGTTCCTTCCGTGGAAGCAAGCAAACTTCAATGGGAGCAAAACATACTCTCATGGAAGCAACATACTTACTTTGACGGAGGTACAAGAAGCACTTCCATAGAAGTACAAACACTCCCATGAAAGTAAAGACACTCCCATGGAAGTAGCAAACTTTCACGGAAGTAACGCGTTGTTCTGATGAAAGCATACAAACTTCCATGGAAGCAACACGTTTACGTCCATGGAAGAAAAACCGCTTCCATAAAAGTAAATGATCTTCCAATGGAAGTAATACAGCTTTATTTGGAAGTATAACGTTTTTCTCCACATTTTCATTCATGAAGTTAATGGAAGCTGGTGGGTGTCTTGGAAGTCGGCGCCCTCTTGTGGAAGCTAATCACAGCTTCTGCCGAGCGTGTTTGTGGAAGCTTAAGCTTCAGTTGGTGAAAGTTGGTAAAAGCTCTTCCACTTCCACTCACAGCGGACGTTTCCACAGGTTGCATGAAAGTAAATTTACTTCCAGACATTTAGCTTCTATATACCTACGAGGGGATTTTTGTTCGCTTCCATGGAAGTATGTTTTAACCGTACAGGGAAGCAAAACGTGAGCTTCCATCCAAGCACATTTCACTTCCGCGGAAATAGGGTTCATGAATTATTTCAGTGGAAGTAAATTTCACTTCCATGGAAGTATCTGGTGAGTTCCATGGAAACAAATACAAACAGGGAAATAAAATGGTGTACCTTGTGAGTACAGACACGGTATACGCAACGTTATACTGTACTTTAGTGAAGCGAACTAAACGATGACGAGGATGCTGTAGGTGTTCTCACATTGCAAACTTAAACTGTGGTCATAACACTGGCTGAAGCAAATGTGCGTCTCGAAAAGGAGGACAAACAGGGGATATTGTTGGGCTCGTCACGAGGCCTGTGTTTTGGCCTGGATATTGTCTGTACTTCGGAGTACGAATGCTTGAAGTATTGTACGTACTCTGGACTTACATACAGCAGTTTATAGCATTATAAATACCGGTAGGAAAACAGTCTTTGGGGCGCGTCAAGGGCCATAACAATACTAGTTTTAGTGTGGCGGCGGTCAGTGAAAGGATCAAACCACGGGCTTTCTCAGCACGTACTTGGGGCAGTAACCAGGTATTTTATGCATAAACATTTTTTTTTTTTTAAACGATCAACGATTGAAATCAACTTATAATAACGTCAAATAGAAATCCAGTCAACAAACAAATCACACGACCAAAATACAAGCGAATGAATAAGAAATAGCACTGGAAAAAATAAGCCACACCTCAGCTGCATCCCCATTAATATCGTTCCTTGAAGCGATTTTTTTATTCATTTTGTTGAACGAACACAAACGTGTATGTCGGAACTCGGCGCCAGCTTACTCACGGTAACACGCGCTCTCCCGGCGCCGCGGCAGGCGTCGTTGGTGTGGCAATCCAGGCCCCGAAGAGGAGCGCGGTAGCGGTAACCGCCGAGGAGTTGAGCCTTCTCATCCTTGTGACCAGGTTCGTTGCTATCTGTGCATACATAGAGGGAACGACACGAAGCAAAATGAGGAACCGATCGAAGGACCAGTCAAACAAAATCGAGCATAAAATGCACTGGCGAGCGATATGCCGAGGGGAGCAAAGGAGGAAATAGAACAGCATGGCGCAGGAAGGGTTCGGAAAACCACGTCAAGCGGGGGGTGGTCTTTCAAAAGAGGCTGTCTATCGCGTGAGAATGCTGCCTGCGATTGGCAGCTACCGACCTCGTTGATCGGCGTGGGAATACTCGTCGAGAGGGCCGTATAATGTCCATCATGATGCTGATGATGATCATGTCACTGTTCTTCTGCTGTACGAGTAGACCGACCACTTGGGACTTTTAGAGAGGAACGTTGGCTATAAAAATGACGATTACAGCTACAGTAGCTACAGCTACTGCGTGTTTCGGATATATGATGCTACCCGAATCACAGTGCGAGGAGTCGTGCCGGGAGCAACATGATCCTCTTAATCTGCATACCGGTACTGCTGGGCGCTCTGATCACGCTGCTCTGCTCGTACTGTAGGCGTTTGAAAGCACCAACGATACCTGATCTCTATCAAAGTTGTGGTCGCTGTCAAAGGGGTGTACGTATGTATGTACGTTGTGCGCGGTCATATCACATCATCGTCCGAACAACAAGCTTTTATCGCTGGCGAGCTGGTGAAACGGGAGCTCGGGCGTCTGGCGGGGTTCCTGGTGTACTCGGTACACACCTACCGGGAAGCCTGCCAAACGGCAGTACTACCGTGGAACAGTACGAGACATCTGAGAAAACACCGGCTTCGTGCATCCTGGCACCATCACAGCGATCGGTACATCAAAGCAGCGTCAACTATGTACCCGGTACTGCAGTAGCACAGGCCTACAGAGACAGGCAGTAGCCGTCCAGTCTGGTTGATCCATCCTTCTGAGAGAAATTTGCCATCGAATCGGGTGATAAACCCCCCGCGGCCTGATGTCACCTAACCTCCCTTCATGACGCCCATGATACACCATCCTTTCCTTCTCACCTACAGCAGTAGTAGTATCGCGCAAGAGATCGCAACCTCTTGGACTGGGCACAGACAGGTGGTCTAGACTTGATTGAGGTACGGGTACGACGCGGATGCTTTGAGCTGATGCCAAGCTGTCCTGTTGTTCTTGGCCGAACGGTCGAAAATAAAAAAAAACTTGGAACGCTGTGTTGTGTTGTATTTGCCAGAGGCGGGTGACGAGGAGCAGGTGCAAGCCCAGGACAGCGGGCGACTACTGTATTGTTATTACGCCGCATATATCACGCTCTAGATGGAAATTTAATGATCCCTTTATATTTATGTTTAAATTTGAACGGTCCTTACATTTTCGCACACAGTGGTATGTTTGAAAAACAATGTGAGTGTGACATTCGCCTCTTGCTACCGTTGGGATACCACAAAAAATGATTTCCCTGTGACCAAGTATGAACCCCGGGGCACCTGGTGTACATACCTGTTGCAATGCTACACCGCAAACCTGCAGCTGCTACTCGTATTCTCCTACAGTACACCCAGCGCAAACATGCAAGTATGCATTCATGCTGTTCGTCACGTTTTGCCGTTGTCCGTTCTCTTTCCCACCCGTCGTCCTTCGGCACAACACGCAGTGCCCGTGCTGATTACTAACCCCGTGAATAGAGAGATACATTAAAAATACAATAAACACGGAATAGCTTGGATCCAAAGACAAAATTCTTAGAATTTTGTTAGAAATTGACTAGGTTTTGTAGTAGTAAAAAGCATACGTAATTTAATCTGCACGGAGTGTGTCGAGAGGGAAGAACGATAATCACAATCTGATATGATGATGCCTGTGTGAGCCGTTCTTCGATTCGACCATGCGGGATGATGCGGCAGGCGAAGCTGGCGATGATGAAGGCAAATTGGAGGCGTTGTTCGATAAGGAGAAGAAGGAGGACGGGCCGGATGACAGCGCAAACGAGTTCATGACATAGCATGACATGTACCTGGTATAGGATAGCGTCATGAGACGATGTGTCTGCTGGCGAGGTCTAGACTATAGTTGATGCCTTCCTGTAGATATACGGCCTGGCTTAAACCAAACTGGTTCGATGCGGGGGAGGAAGAAAAGGCAGGTAACGCAGAAATAAGTTCGTCGCGTACCTGGTCGTCTACAATACCCAGCGACATTATCTATATATTGAGGGGTAGAACAGTTTTGGAATCCTTAAGTACGCGGAGTTACCAAGTACTGGTACGTATAAGTCACCCATTGTGAAGAGCGTTTGTCCCTTTGGAAAACCAAGAAAAAAAATGGCTCTCGGTTCGCGTTCACTCGTCTAAACAGTATCGCCCCATGCGTGGACCTTGCTGGAGTATATTATAGCCCGGAGAGCCAAGTGGAGACCGTTCAAGTACTTCTATGAAATTGATTGTATGGCTTTGTTCGTTACGCCTCCGGCAGAAAGAATATATTCCAAGCATAAGGTCACCATACTCCCATCATTTTTAGACACTGTGGAAGTGTGTGTGTGTGTTCTTCACATTAAACCGTTCTTCTACTCGTCGACATCCAGCAAGCCCAGTGCCCGTGCTGATTCTTCACCCTAGAAAGATACGAGCTCTGTGGTCACAGACTACGACACAGACGTAATGCATTAATAGCCTACGCAATACCATGCCTTCGCACTAGGTGCGGCCGACACAACATACATACATACGCCAGCAACCAAAATACACCATAAAGAAAAAGAGGCAACGAAGAAACCAAACCGAAAAAGAACAAGAAAAAGAAAATGAAAAGGAGAAGAATCCCAAATAAATAAATAAAATGGGAAGCCAAAGCTCAGACACATACATACTTACCCCGAGCATGAGCCAAAAGGGACGTGCAAGGGGGAAGATACGAGAAGGAAAAAGGGGACTATGCATCCCGGTGAACACTTAACTAAGTAAAAAGAGCAATAGTGAGTGGGCCAAAATACGCTAGTCACCCACCTACTGTGTAGGACTTCTTTCATAAGGATAAGAAGGGAAAACAATCAAAATACATACCGAACGGCCGCAGCAGTTGGCAGTACGAGTAGCAAAGAAACGTCCAACCTATTAGTCGGCCTGGTACCTTGCTACCCTATCTGCGGTCTCTCTGCTACTCTCTTCTACCGCGGTTTCCCTTCTACTCCTCCTGTCCCCCCCCCCTGCCCCCATACACTTGTACGGTGTTCCTTCTACCCCTCCTGCTGTTACCCCTCCCTCCATTCCCTCTAACACTACCTGCGGCGGATGCACGGCGCTGTCTACTCAGCTTTGCCTCAGCCTCGTGCCATCTGCCCATGAACTGTTCAGCTGCTTCGAGGATTCTCCGGTACCACTTTGCCGTCTGTTTTGCTGCAGTGGGCCACAGTGCGGTCCCAACTCCAAAGACTAAGGGGGAGTCATCCGTTGATCCCTCGGTGGCTTTGAACACTCTAAGGTCCTCAGCAATGGCCCTAGGCCAAGTCTTGGCCTGCCCGCCTGGTTTCGGGCTCCCCCCACCAGCGATCGTCCCGAACATCGACCGACTGGGCAATCGCCCCTCGTGTTGCCGCACCACAGCCCCCGCAAAGAAGAGTCGCCGTTTACGGATGGTCGTTTCGATACTTTCGCATCGTGTTATCCTGAGCGCCTTCGCATACGAGAGGGTGGTGTGGTCGGTGCGTAGTCGGCGCTGGAAACCAATGACTCGCAGAAGGACTTCGTGGTGGGCTGATCGAAGCTTGGCGAAGTGGTCCGCATTGAGGGTCCACGTCACGCAACCGTACAGCAAGGTCTCAATCACCTCGGCCATCAGCATCCGGACTTTCAGACTAAGCGGTGTGTTCGTCCTATGGTACAGTTCCGGACCATACCGTTTGAGGCATGCCCGCATCAGACGGATTCGTTGCTTGATTTCGAAGGAGAGGTCAGCGTTCTCGTGGATAATGCCTCC
This sequence comes from Macrocystis pyrifera, assembly GCA_031763025.1. Classification (NCBI taxonomy): domain Eukaryota; class Phaeophyceae; order Laminariales; family Laminariaceae; genus Macrocystis; species Macrocystis pyrifera. Next base: position 3,940,967 of record JASSKH010000008.1, on the reverse strand, counting down.
TAGGTACAAAAACTGGGTCGTCTGTTCATACTTTTGGCCTGCAGCTTCGATCGCGAGCGGTGAGGTGGTAAACGTCTGATCCGGTGTTCGTAGGAGCATCGTCCCTGTCTTCTTCTCGGATACCGTGAGACCTACTGCTTCGAAGACAGTCACGATGACTGTCATCATTATTGCAAGGCCTTCCGCCGACTTCGAGACTATTCCTGCGTCGTCTGCATATAGCATGCCCCACACAGCCCTTTGCACGCATGCCAACGGTTCCTCTTTTCCGACAACCCTGTCCTCTTCGAGATGAACCAAATCCCTTACGATGCATTCGTCTTTGCTGAGGCGTACCAGCACGATGTGTATCGCAGCGGCGAAGAACACGTTGAACAGTAACGGCAATAGTACGCAGCCTTGCCGCAGCCCCTGGGTTACATTGAACCAGTCCGAGTGTTCACCGTCATCCACACGCACGCAAGCCCGCATGCCTTCGTGAAAATTGCGAATGATTGTGAGCATCTTGGTTGGTACACCAAGGCGTGTGAGTACCTCCCACAACAGTTCTCGGTCGACAGAGTCGTACGCTTTCTGCAAGTCGATGAAGCACATGTACAGGGGGATTTTCTTCTGCCGCCCGAGCTGCTGCAACCGGCGCACGACAAACAGCATATCGACTGTTGACCGTGCGGGGCGGAAGCCGCACTGTTCTTCAGGGAGTATATGCCCGGTCTCGCAGTAGCTGCTTAGACGGGACGCAACGATTTTCAGCAACACCTTGCCTGCGTGAGCAACAAGCGAAATACCTCTGTAGTTGTTGCAATCAGTTCTATCCTTCTTTTTATGAAGGGTTTTAATGATCGCATATTTCCATTGCTGGGGGACTTCTCCAGTTACCCAAACGTTAACAAGGATACTGTGAAAATATGCACGAAAGCGGGGTGGTCAAGTTTCAGTACTTCGACCGGGAGACCATCTGGTCCAACGGCTTTCCAGTTTGACATACCCTTCACTGCTTCCATCATCTCGTCAATGGATGGTTCATTTCCAAGGGATAGTTTCAGCGGTCGTGGTGGCACTAGGTCGATGATCGTGGGGTCAAGTTTCAGCGATTTCGTGTTCAATAGTTTGTGGTAGTGCCCCGCCCATCTTTCACGAATTCGCGCTTGATCCCGCAACAGCGTGCCATCCTCGTCCATGATAAACTGTTCACTCCTCGCTTTCGTACCTTGCAACCCTACCGTACTCTTCAGGTGCTTGTAGAACCCTCGTTGATCGGAACTCGCGAGGAATTTCTCGGTTTCATCGAGGTACTCTTCAAAATACGCATTGACTCCTGCGGCGACCACTTTCTGCAGATTCGCGCAGGCGGATCTCAACTTCTTCCACGCTGTACTAGGAAGCAGAGATATTTGAACTTGCTGAGGTTCCTCACATTAGGACCTATGCGTCGCCCTAAAACCAATTTTCCCTAAACCTCTATACGTGCTGAGTCCGATACGTAATCGGCGTGTGAGATAAGAGTGCATACCATGTATTCACCATACTAAGTATGTCGGATTCAATCATATTGGGTACTTTGAAAGAGTTTGGGAACTTTCATGGTTCGCGAAACCTTTACAGGCTCACAACCGCAACGCCTACTGTAGCATTACGTGAGTCGTATCTGTCGTATGGCCATTTTTTTCTCGGTTGTAGAGCTCCAATGTTGCATAAGGTAACGTGTGCGTGCTGTGTTTCGTGGACTAGAGAAGGATGCATGCTACACGAGAGGGGTCTACCTAAGATTTTCTGAGTACGCGACGACAGTAGTCAACAATCTCCTATGCTGGCTAAGGCTCGTGGCTTTTTATGGTGTCGACTTTGAGCGCAGGCTCTTAGTGGCCATTCCACAGGGCTTACAGTGGCGTCATTCGCTGAGCCCAAACGCTTAGGTGTATCGTCTTAGTTGTTTCAAAAAAGGAACAGGCTGAAATTCTTAACTCCCGAATTATTAACAACATGTCCCGTACTGTTCTGTACTAGCCTGGCGTTGGGAAACCACTCGTCCCACGGTAGGGGTGGCACCTTGTCAGGGCGGTGGCTTGTTTGCAGAGCTCTTCGCATGCGGGGCTCAATATCTCACACCCAAAGCATGATTTCGAACAAGTTTTTCGAGCAACCCGACGAAGAGGTGTATGCGCTCCTTGTGATCCTATCGCCGGGACGGCTGTGGACGAGATCATGGAAACTGGTGGCTGGAAGACAGAGTCAGTTGCGGAGTACTACATCGGGGCTACCTCGAGCGGACAAGTGCGGGGTAGGAAGAAGAAACGTGGCCAGAGGTACGCGGACGCTAGCGAGCTACCGTTGTCGCCGGAGTTCAGAAAGGACTTTGCGGCGTGTGCGGGGAAGGAATGAGTTCAGGGGATAAAAGTTTGGGTGAGACAGTTCTGCCCCGGACCAGCGGTCAACAAAACAAAGGCAATCTGAAAGGAGGCGTAACGAAGTATGGGCGGGACCACAGGCCGGCGCAGGAGGCCTCATCCAATCCAATACTTACATTAAATGATCCACGGTAGAGAGCCAGAATACTACAGTAAAATGGAGATCCAATCCATGGATTCAAATTTGGCACAAATAATGGAACCATTGATTATATCGAAATGTCTCGGGATTTGTATCGAAGCGAGGTCACTTCTTCCTTTCGCTCCCGAAACCTCGGGAGTAGAGTTGGTCGCGCCATTTCTTGATATCATCCCCCCCACCCGACAGTAGGGTTAGTATTCTTGGGCTTGTATCCCCAGATCATTTACAGGTACTAACCCCGCGCAGAGTTTGTGATTCGCCAATTTATTCAGCGCGGGGGGAAATACCGGACGGGACCTCCTGCCCGGCGCAGGAGGCCTCATCCAATCCAATCCTTACATTAAATGATCCACGGTAGAGACACTAGCAGCAATTCCAGGTACAACGTAAAAAAGTCACATAGCGGTGCAGGGAAGACAAAATGCGACATCGATGCTAACCCTGCGTGTACCCAGTACACCTTTAACACAAACAGACTACCAAGTAACTGGTAGTCGTTTGCTAACTTGAAGAGCTCAGCCGGTCAGAAAGCATTGTGACGAAAAGTTATAGTACACCTGCCTTATTGGACAAGCCAAAACGTGAAAGAAAATGCATCACAGTGAACACTGCCGTGACGTGGGGATATATATGAAAACAGCAGTGACAAACACAACTTATAAGGTATGCCCTCAATGCCTGGATATGTGGTCCCTCAGGTCAGGAGTGCATTGATCGTCAGAAGCGTTTGCCTTGCAAGACAGAAAGAAATGCTAATGTAGGTGCTACGACAGGAATAGCATGTTTTTTTTGTCAAGAACATTTCTAGCTGACTCTTAATAGCATCCTTAACCCAATATCGTTGGAATGCCATTGTTGATACTAGTGCTTTATGTTTTTTGTCCGTCGGACGCACGTCTAGCTTTTATCGAAATAAAGGTTTGCAGCGATTTTTCAATCCCCCCGAGGATGAATCTCAAAAAGGTATAGGTGCACCTCGGCCGTAGCATGCGTGACACCTGTCACAGCAAGCGTTTAAGATTGCCCTGCAAATTCTCGCAAAACAAGGTTTTTCCATGCGGCTGAAGCGGAAAACAAAGACTCCGCCTGAATCTGTGTCATGCAAGGCGCTGCTCTGCAGTGCCGGAAGACCAAATAGAGCACTTGCCACATATATTACCTGGTCCACGAATAGACTGCTCTAGGTCTTAAGTTGAGTGCGTAATAACCGTATGCGAGTCAATATATATCAGGTACCAGGTATAAGGATATCACATTGATCTTTGACGACACTCTTCAGACCCCAGCATATTGTCGGTATGCTCGACCTACATGAAAAAAAAAAACTGCGGGTGTATTTTGAATTTTATAAAAGCATTTTCGCATGTATCCTAAGACCACTAAGAGGTGTCGGCACAACTGATGAGACGGTGAACACAGATTGTCGCATCGTATGTTGGATCTCGTGTAGCAAGTATATCTGCGCGGTGTCTTGAACTACAACGCCCCGTGGTGTTTGCATACATAACCTCTTCAGTAGGTGTACCCAACACTAGTGTTGTGATGAATGATGCAAGGTAGGTAGAAAATGTCCATAGATAGATTCCCTAGCTGCACCTCGACGGGCGTTACTGTGCGTCTCTACATCGACTAAAAACAATCCACTCGTTACGCACCACGCCGAGCGACCTATTCATGATACAACTACAGCACTATAAAACTACAACATATAAAGTATACGCTATCCAAGCGCTCGCAGCACCGGATGCTGCTTCCACCCCTTCGCCCCCCTGTCTCGCCGGTTTCCCGCTACCCTACGTACGAAGGCCAACTTGACCTACCATGTTACAGCTTGCAAGCATGAACACCAAAGGAGAAACCCGCATACAAAACACTTATCTCCAATCCACCGTATTTAGCCATTTACGCGCGGCCTGTGGCTAGCCTACATTCAGAAGCCACATATTACAGAAGCTGCTTGACCAAAGCGTTCAAAACCACCCAATCGTTGTCGTTCGGTACTGTGTGTGACACAAACACCGCATCTACAGACGAGCGATAGTACTCGCAGTCGGCGGTTTGAACGCGTGTACGTGACCATTTAGAGCGCAGATGCGCATTTACAGCGGGCCACAGTATGTCCGACACATCCGACGCCTCCGTTTCTAGTGGGACGTCCTCCGTATACACCCTACTAGCCTTTCTAGAACGGTGCATGTAGGACACGTAAATTGGTGTGTAAACAACACCGCTCTCGAAGACGTGGCTAGTACTAGGAGGAGTGAACATCTCCGACACGAAAAATGGCTCCGTCGGGGTGTCGACGGTGTCGGTATACCCATCGAGCTCTTCGTGCGTGGCGGCAACTCTCAGGTTCGCGGTGCCAGATGTCGCTAGGGTATCCATGCCCTGCTCGAGCGTTACGGTCGCACCACAGGAGAGGGGGGCGTGGGGGTACTCATTATCATGCATGGGCGTAGTTCTATGACCATAGACCCTCGCATCCCTACAATGCCGGGACGGAGCACGTCGGGTTTTCACCGACGAGGCAGACATTTCTTGCACCAAGCGCGAAGCGCCGTGGGGTGTTGGGCGTGTCGCATGACTGGTGAGCTTCATCCTACTAAGAACCGCTTTAGAGGCGGATTTTTATGCATATGGATGACAGCATCAATGAATCGATTTAATTTCTGATGTAGCCACTTCCAGAGACAGCAATGGGGCTGATAAGCAACTGCCTCGTGGGTGCCTTACCATATACATACTACGTGATACGATCATCCTCCTTGTGCGCGGTGAAGGTTCTCCCCCGCACGAAAGTTATCTAACTTGACCGGCAGCTGTGATAACCACCAAAGCAAAAAACAAAAAAAAAAAAACGGTACCCTGGTTGTCTAGCTCACGAAGTGAGAGCCGTGTTGAACAGCGTCGTCGCCAACCGACGCTAAGCCACCTACATAGATATATATGCCAGGTATATAATATGGGGCGGGGAGACGGTAACGCATGTGCATGTATGTGGTTGGGAATGGTTTGGATTTAGAGAACCTCGTTGGTCGAATGCAGCAAACCGCCTCTTCTCTTTGGTTAAGTTCCTGCGGCAGGGGGATGGGGGTAAAATGACTCCGATGGTGGGCCTAAACGCCGGCTTATGACTGTACAGGAGATAAAACAAATGCACGATATGCGTGTTTGTGACAACAATCAACACCGAACTACTGACCGGCGTCATATTCTCGACGTGCAAGGCAACAACAGATGTGCTTGTGTACGTTCGATGTGCAAACATTATACGTGCGGCATGAGGGATGCGATACGCGAGTATTTGAAGAGACACTGCTAGGTTCTAGATATCTACTCGAAAGGTCTCACTATGAGAAACCCACCCTACTTAGAGACGGTAACCTATACCGACCCACCTCGGCGCATCCATGGTCGATAGAGGTGGAAATGGGCGGAACTGTCTTCACCAAGTGCGATGCCCGGTTCTTGATAGTTGCTTGAGTCTCTCGGAGGCACGTTGGGGTTGATTCTCGCTGCGGAAGAGTCACCCCGGGTACAGAAAACAATTCCTTCTCATTGCCAATAGCCTTGAATGTGTGAGTATTCTCCGTATTCGGGCGCGGCGTACAGCGTTGTTCGTGGGTGCTAGATGCCGCTAGGGTATCCATGACCTGCTCGTGCGTTACGGTTGCACCACAGCAAGAGGAAAGGTATTTGGCAGTGCACAAGCGTATACGGTTGGGAATGGCTAAATACTTTAGAACCTCGATTCAACCACAAAGCTATTGCAAAGCGCGGTTTTCACGAATCGTCAACTATATGAAACGTGTATGAGCGATACTGCCCCGAGCCCAATCCAAGCACGCACTGCTACTGCACCGAGCCAGACGAAAGTGAGCATTGGTTTGGCGCGCCTCAGGAAAGCTTGTAGTACTTGAATGCTTTCCGCAAGCCGACCAGCATATTTACGCACTGCTGTGAATGACTATAAAGTAAATGTACCGGGCTAAGTGGTCCTAATAACCGGTCAGGAAATGTCTACTGGCAGTCAAGGAGGGCAACTGCTGCCGTGAGAGGAGGAGGAAACATGCTCTAAAAAAAGGAACAATCGCCCTGTATCCAGACGTCTGCTTGCATCCCTGCTTTTGTTGAGCACCGCGTAAACTAGGTGAAGTGGGCAGCGAAGCTCCTCTTCTCGTTGGTTGTGTTCGTACGGCAGGGGGGCAAAACGACGGAACTTCTGCTCATGACTGTACAGCAGACAACACAAGCGCGCGACATGTATGTTGGTGACAACAACTCACACTGAACTGCTGAGCTGCGTCACACCATCGAGATTCAGACCATAACCGAACGTGTGTATGCGATGTGCGATCGCTCTACATACGCTATAGAGGACACAACATGCAGGTGCTTCAGCTGAGGTGACGCTGCCGGGGTTTTTTTCAGACATCTCAACTATTATATCACTAAATCAGACTCCTACTTTCTTGCTCAGCGGCAACATTCTAACCCGACCCACCTCGGCACATACATGGCCAACACAAGCAGGAACGGGCGGGACTGTCTTCGCCAAGAGGGATGCACGGTTCTTGACTGCCACGGGAGTGGTACGGAGGCAGGTGGGGGAGGTTTCTCGCAGCAGAATTGTCACTCCGAGCATGGAAAGCCACTCGTTCTCATCGCGGATTGCCTTATAATGGCGAATATTTGTGGTTATAGGGCAGCGTACAGTTTCGTTCGTGCACGAGCGTGAGAGTGGAGGAAGGACAGCAGCAAGACGCGAAAAGAACGACGAGACAGAGGTGAAGTCAGTGGAAGGGGGGGAGTAAGTGGGAGGCACACGGAGGAATGCGGAGGGCGGAGGGAGAAACGGAAAGATGGGGGCATAGTGAGCCTGGGAAGAACGAGTAGTGCAGGGACGACCCCTGCACCAGGAAAGACTTTGAAGAAGAGCGTTCGCACAACCCCACCAACATTCCTGTTTGTCAGTCCTAACCCAAAATTACTGTTACGCTAGACCATAGTAAGCAGGACCCATGACACGCACAAAAACCTGTTTGCTCCAATAGTTTCACCAGGTGCATATAGCCCTACTTAACTAGGACCCCCGTAATAGGTGATAAAAGGGGTGTGCGAACCGGTATACTAATAGTTGCCCGCTTGAGGAGCCCTACGGTTCAAAAGATAGTTAAACGAAAGATGCAACTCCCCACCGAGGGATGACTCCTAGGGAAAAATGTCATGACCTTGTGGTGGCGGTGCCTTGCTTCCTGAGCTTCTCATCTGAGGTGGTCAACATCTCACCCGAAACGTGACTTCGAAGGAGTACTGTTCGCACAACCCGACCAGCATATCTACGCACTGCTATGAAAGCTCTAATACGAATATACCACAGTAGTAAAGGTATCACGATACCCGATCAGAGAATGTCTAGGCCGACAGAGTAACCCCCACTGTGCATGGGATGAGGCAAAACCTCTAAATTTCTCAACGATTCCCTGTAATCAGGAGTTTGCCCATAGACCCTGCAATCGTTGGGCGCTGCAAAGATCAAGGGAACCGGACGGCGAAACGCCTCTTCCCTTTGGTTGGGCTCAAGCGACAAAGGAGGGGGGGGCGTGTACTCATTATCATGGACAACAGGGCAAAACGACTCCTCTACCAGACCCGAAGTCCTGCTTGTGAGTGCACAGCAGATTAAACAAATGCACGACATGTATGCTGGTGACAACATATCTCACACTGAACTGCTGACTTGCGTCACACTATCGAGGTTCAGGCCATAACCGAACGTGGGATGTGTGTGCGATGTGCGATTACTTTACGTACGCCATGGGTAACACGATATTGAGGTGCTTCAGACGAGGCGACACTGATGGGGAGGGGTTCAGACATCTAAACGATGCTCTTACTATAGCAGAACCCTACCCTATTACACAGCGGTAACAACTTAACCCGACCTACCTCGACGTACCCATGGCTAGCAGAAGCGGAATCGGGCAGGGCTGTCTTCGCCAAGAGGGATGCACGGTTCTTGATAGTCGCGGAAGTCGCACGGAGGCACGCTGGGGCGGATTCTCGCAGTAGAATAGTCACCCCGAGTACAGAAAGCCACTTCTTCTCATTGTCAATTGCCTTGGAGCGGCGAATGGTTGTGGTTATACCGTGGTGTACAGTGGTTCCGTTCGTACGAGAAAGAAAATGTGCAAAAATGGTAGGTGCAAGCAGCGAAAGAGACAACGGAATAGAGGTGGGGACAGCGGGAGGGAGGGGGAGAGAAAGGGGGTAAAGAAGACGCAGTGAACGAGGGAAGAAGGGGAGGCGCAGGGACGAGCCGTAGCGAAACCAACAGCTGTGAATATCGAACTTCGGCCCATACCAATGTGTCAATGCCATGATTCAAGCCAAGGGAGGGAAGTATCACCTATACACCAATGCATGCGATTGTATAGAACTCAGAAACATTTGGTGCCACGCTACCTCTATCGTCCCACGGCTAAATATATCGACTCACGTGAGGGTAACCAATGCCACCCACGCTCGCCTCGGGCGTGTGGGCGCGCGTTGCCATGAAAGAAGCGCGGTTCTTGAGGTGGGTCGAGGTCATCGCGGGGCACGGTTCTTGGTAATTCTGAAGCACAAGATTCGCTCCAAGAACGGACAGACGCTCCGCCTCCATTTTGTCGGTCTTGGCGATGTTCCGCAGGCGTAGAAGTTCGCTCGTCCACGAATATCCACGAGTGTTATGGAGAGGGGGAAAACGGGCAATAGAGTGTAGGAGGGAGTTAGGAAGGAGGGAAGGGAGGGAGGCAAGCAGGGAGATCGGAAGGGAGAGAGGGAGGGAGGGAGGGGGGGAGGGGGGGAAAGGAGAGGGGGAGGAGGAGGCGTTCTGCGATAGAGGTAGCACATTTCCGTTTATTGCTTTTCTGAATGACGGAGTTTCTTAAACCAAAATTGTCGGATTGCCAATCTTGTTCCAAGAAGTGGCGTTGTTATATGCTTGGGGCATGGGATATTCCATCGGGATGCAATTTGATTTTTGCTGACGTTAGCTTTCGAGTTAGGTATGGAGATCCTTATGTGAAGAGCCTCAGAGAATACAGGGCGAATGTATATCGTAGACCGCCTCGGAGGGAGAAATAGTGAAAGGATGGAAGGAAGGGCGGGGGGTGCAGTGAGCGAGGCAAACAAGGATAGTCAGCGGTCAAAACCTTGCCATGTTAGGCTTGTGAACATTGGCTCTACAGCTCCAGTCACGGTGTCAAAACTGCGCGAGTATGCTAGAAGGTTCCGATCCCAAAATATAGTAATTTAACAAAAACACAAAACTGAGTAAACAGAGGGCCACTCACGCCGAGAGGGGGTATTGCCTGCTTCTGCTTGAAATCGGTCATAAGACAACTTCATGAAAACCAATACCCTTACCTACACACGCCTGAGCTATGCCATGATCTAACGACATGCACAGCGAAACGTTAACTCCGTGCGCCAAATTCAACAACCCCATTAGTCGTGAGGGCTACTGTGCATATTATAACTTCGTGTTGAGGGCAGTGCCACACCGCAAGACTTCCACTTTATCAACTCACCTCGGAAAGCCTCGTGCCATTTACGGCTGCAACAGACGGGGAAAGCGTGGCCCTGGAGGAAGAGGGATTTTGGAAGTTCGTGGCCAGCGCTGGGGGCGTCGCGAAGGAGGTTTCCAGAAGAAGACAGACCCCTTGAACAGAGAGACACTCCATCTCCTTCTCGAATTCCTTGAAGTCGGTGTTGGTTTGCCAGAGCACAATAGGTAGCGCATTAACGAACGAAGGAGAGGCCGATAGGAAGAAAGGGTGGACATCAAGATGGATCGGAACGATCAAACAGGAACGGGTGACAGAAGGGGGTTACAAGAGGGGCAGAGATTGAGGGCGGGAGGGACGTGCAGTGGGCGCGAGAAACAGATATCACTCAGGGATGAGACCTGGCATAGTGGGGGGGTGTTTGACAAACGATCGTTCTGGCGTGCTCATGCTGTTATTATATCTAACGATGGTCTGAGAAAAAATCAATCCACGATAGTCGCATACCAACTATGCGAACGTCTGTAACATATATCTATGAGACACCTACGAGATCATACCTGCGAAGCCTCTAACGATATTGCACTAGAGTAATCTGGGGAAAATCGATGCTGACCGCGGAAAGGTCGGACAGGACGTGGCTCGAGACAAGGGATGATGCACAATTCTCTGACGGTACCGCAGGCAGCAAGGCGCACGGTTCAACGAAAGCTTCCAGAAGAGCGGCGGGGCCAAGTACGGAGGGTTTGTCGATGCCGTTGTCGATTTCGTTGAATTTTTAGGGACGTTTTGCCGGAGCGAACTCAATTAGTTGCAACATGCATGGCGGGGTAAGGGAGGAAGTGAGGGAGGAAGTGACGCAATATGGAAGGGATGGACGCAACACGGACGGGTAGAATGTTGAAAGGAAGAAGGAGGGAACTACATCGTATGAAACGGTGGCGGGCAATAAAGGAGAGGACTCCAGTGAGCAAGGCAAGGGGGGATATATAACACAGATACGCCTCTCTCAGCGCGCAGCAGTTGTCACCGTCGATAAAGCGGCCCGCATTACCATTTACATATTTTGCAACGATATAGGCACACTCGAGTCACGCGAGACGCTTATCACCCACTGTATGAATATGTACAGTAGTAGAGGATGGCAAACTATAGGTCCGGCAGACATTGAACACTGTACGGCGGACAGGGAACACGGGAAGAAAACAAGGCGCGTGAAGAAAGTTGTTGGTATATTTGCAACTCCGTAGCTGTCTTCCTCCTGTCTAAAGCGGCAGAGAGATAAACGCCTTTCTTGTGTACGCGATGCTCAACAGTGGATATGTGCTGGAGGCCACACTGGTATCGCAACAACACCAGACTTGTGACACATACATATATCACATACCTTGAAAAACAAACTGTGACACTACGGCGGGGGGGGGGTTGCTTTTGAATCTCATCAGTACAGCCCATCAAGGCCACTTGGGCCGGATGGCCCCCATCTTGCGTTGCCCGTGTTAATGAAGCCTGTGTGTTTTTTTCCGCGATACGCACCGCCATGATATTGTTGGTTTTTACATGTGACACCAGCTTTTGGGTGTTGTCAAAGCCCAATTTTTAGAGAGGAAACACAGCACCACTCGCAGCCCGAGTGGCGTACACGCGGTCGTACAAATGATGCCAGCATACCCCCCCCCCGTT